>JAJJMB010008592.1:2925388-3047722 GCA_023531105.1 Papaver atlanticum | reverse complement strand
AGAGATTTTTAGAGGTTTTCAAAGCTGTTTAGAGTTTTTCAGAGCTCTTTAGTTTTTTCGGGGTTCTTTAGAATTTTTTAGGGCTTTTTATAGTTTTCAAGGTTGTATAAAGTTTTCAAGATTTTTTAGGAAACATTCAAAGATGATCTTTACTATTGTTGAGAATTAGTTAGTATCATTCTTTAACGAATCCCCTAGCTGGTTGTGACCAGTGCTAAGGGATTTTGTTAAATTAAGGCTTTTCAGAGCTTTTTAGAGGTTTTCAGAGCTTTTTAGAGTTTTTCAGAGCTCTTTTGTTTATTCATGTCACTTTAGATTTTTTTAAGGATTTTTAGATTTTCAGGGTTTTATAAAGTTTTCAAGGCTTTTTATGAAACATTCAAAGATGATCTTCACTATTGTTTTGAATTTGTTAGTATTAATCTTTAACGAATCCTCTAGCTGGTAGATCCCAGTGCTACATGATATAATTAAATTAAAGCTTTTCAGAGCTTTTTAGAGGTTTTCATACATGTTTAGAGTTTTTCAGAGCTCTTTTGTTTTTTCATGGCTCTTTAGATTTTTTTTAGGGCTTTTTAGAGTTTGCAGGGTTTCATAAAGTTTTAAAGGCTTTTTAGGAAACATTCAAAGATGATCTTCACTATTGTTTGGAATTTGTTAGTATCAATCTTTAACAAATCCTCTAGCTGGTAGATCCCAGTGCTACAGGATATAATTAAATTAAAGCTTTTCAGAGATTTTTAGAGGTTTTCAAAGCTGTTTAGAGTTTTTCAGAGCTCTTTAGTTTTTTCGAGGCTCTTTAGAATTTTTTAGGGCTTTTTATAGTTTTCAAGGTTGTATAAAGTTTTCAAGATTTTTAAGTAAACATTCAAAGATGATCTTCACTATTGTTGAGAATTAGTTAGTATCATTCTTTAACGAATCCCCTAGCTGGTAGATACCAGTGCTACGGGATATAATTAAATTAAAGATTTTCAGAGCTTTTTAGAGGTTTTCAGAGCTTCATAGGGTTTTTCAGAGCTCTTTTGTTTTTTCATGGCTCTTTAGATTTTTTTAGGGATTTTTTGAGTTTGCAGGGTTTCATAAAGTTTTCAAGATTTTTTAGGAAACATTCAAAGATGATCTTCACTATTGTTAAGAATTTGTTAGTATCATTCTTTAACGAATCCCCTAGCTGGTAGATACCAGTGCTACGGGATATAATTAAATTAAAGATTTTAAGAGCTTTTTAGAGGTTTTCAGAGCTTCTTAGAGTTTTTAAGAACTATTTTTTTTTTCAAGGCTCTTTAGATTTTTTTAGGGTTTTTTAAAGTTTACAGGGTTTTATAAAGTTTTCTAGGCATTTTAGGAAACATTCAAAGATGATCTCCACTATTGTTGAGAATTGTTGGTATCATTCTGTAACGAATTCCCTAGCTGGTAGATAACCGTGCTACGGGATATAATTAAATTAAAGCTTTTCAGAGCTTTTTAGAGGTTTTCAGAGCTTCTTAGAGTTTTTAAGAGCTCTTTTGTGTTTTCATGGCTCTTTAGATTTTTTTTAGGATTTTTATATTTTCAGGGTTTTATAAACTTTTCAAGGGTTTTTAGAAAACATTCAAAGATGATCTTCACTATTGTTTGGAATTTGTTAGTATCAATATTTAACGAATACTCTAGCTGGTAGATCCCAGTGCTACAGGATATAATTAAATTAAAGCTTTTCAGAGATTTTTAGAGGTTTTCAAAGTTGTTTAGAGTTTTTCAGAGCTCTTTAGTTTTTTCGAGGCACTTTAGAATTTTTTAGGGCTTTTTATAGTTTTCAAGGTTTTATAAAGTTTTCAAGGATTTTTAAGAAACATTCAAAGATTATCTTCACTATTGTTGAGAATTTGTTAGTATCATTCATTAACGAATCCCCTAGATGGTAGATACCAGTGCTACGGGATATAATTAAATTAAGGCTTTTCAGAGCTTTTTAGAGGTTTTCAGAGCTTCTTAGAGTTTTTCAGAGCTCTTTTGTTTATTCATGGCTCTTTAGATTTTTTTAGGATTTTTAGATTTTAAGGGTTTTATAAAGTTTTCAAGGCTTTTTAGGAAACATTCAAAGATGATCTTCACTATTGTTGAGAATTATTTAGTATCATTCTTTAACGAATCCCCTAGCTGGTAGATCCCAGTGCTACAGGATATAATTCAATTAAAGCTTTTCAGAGCATTTTAGAGGTTTTCAGAGCTTTTTAGAGTTTTTCAGAGCTCTTTTTTTTTCATGGCTCTTTAGATATTTTTAGGGCTTTTTAGAGTTTGCAGGGTTTCATAAAGTTGTCAAGGATTTTTTGGAAACATTCAAAGATGATCTTCACTATTGTTGAGAATTTGTTAGTATCATTCTTTAACGAACACCCTAGCTGGTAGGTACCAGTGCTACGGGATATAATAAACTTAAGGCTTTTCAGAGCTTTTTAAAGGTTTTCAGAGCTTCTTAGAGTTTTTTCCATGACTTTTTAGATTTTTTTTAGGACTTTTTAGATTTTCAGGGTTTTAAAAAGTATTCAACGCTTTTTAGGAAACATTCAAAGATGATCTTCACTATTGTTGAGAATTTTTTAGTATCATTCTTGAACGAATACCCTAGCTGGTAGATACCAGTGCTACGGGATATAATTAAATTAAAGCTTTTCAGAACTTTTTAGAGGTTTTCAGAGCTTCTTAGAGTTTTTTTCATGACTCTTTAGATTTCTTTTAGGACTTTTTAGATTTTTAGGGTTTTAAAAAGTTTTCAACGCTTTTTCAGAAACATTCAAAGATGATCTTCACTATTGTTGAGAATTTGTTAGTATCATTCTTTAACGAATCCCCTAGCTGGTAGATACCAGTGCTACGGGATATAATTAAATTAAAGCTTTTCAGAGCTTTTTAGAGGTTTTCAGAGCTTCTTAGAGTTTTTCAGAGCTCTTTTGTTTTTGATGGCTCTTTAGATTTTTTTAGGGCTTTTTAGAGTTTGCAGGGTTTTATAAAGTTTTCTAGGCTTTTTGGAAACATTCAAAGATTATCTTCACTATTGTTTGGAATTTATTAGTATCAAAGTTTAACGAATCCTCTAGCTGGTAGATCCCAGTGCTACATGATATAATTAAATTAAAGATTTTCAGAGCTTTTTAGAGGTTTTAAGACCTGTTTAGAGTTTTTCGGAGCTCTTTAGTGTTTTCAGGGCTCTTTAGATTTTTTAGCGCTTTTTATAATTTTCAAGGTTTTATAAAGTTTTCAAGGCTTTTTAGGAAATATTCAAAGATGATCTTCACTATTGTTGAGAATTTGTTAGTATCATTCTTTAATGAATCCCCTAGCTGGTAGATACCAGTGCTACGGGATATAATTAAATTAAGGCTTTTAAGAGCTTTTTAGAGGTTTTCAGAGCTTCTTAGAGTTTTTTTCATGACTCTTTAGATTTCTTTTAGGACTTTTTAGATTTTTAGGGTTTTAAAAAGTTTTCAACGCTTTTTAGGAAACATTCAAAGATGATCTTCACTATTGTTGAGAATTTGTTAGTATCATTCTTTAACGAATCCCCTAGCTGGTAGATACCAATGCTACAGGATATAATTAAATTAAAGCTTTTCAGAGCTTCTTAGAGTTTTTAAGAGCTCTTTTTTTTTCATGGCTCTTTAGATTTTTTTAGGGCTTTTTAGAGTTTGCAGGGTTTTATAAAGTTTTCTAGGCTTTTTAGGAAACATACAAAGATGATCTCCACTATTGTTGAGAATTTGTTAGTATCATTCTTTAACGAATCCCCTAGCTGGTAGATACCAGTTCTACGGGATATAATTAAATTAAAGATTTTCAGAGCTTTTTAGAGGTTTTCAGAGCTTCTTAGAGTTTTTCAAAGCTCTTTTGTTTTTTCATGGCTCTTTAGATTTTTTTTAGGGCTTTTTAGAGTTTGCAGGGTTTTATAAAGTTTTCTATGCTTTTTACGAAACATTCAAATATTATCTTCACTATTGTTGAGAATTTGTTAATATACTTCTTTAACGAATCCCTTAGCTGGTAGATACCAGTGCTACGGGATATAATTAAATTAAAGATTTTCAGAGCTTCTTAGAGTTTTTAAGAGCTCTTTTTTTTAATGGCTCTTTAGATTTTTTTAGGGATTTTTAAAGTTTGCAGGGTTTTATAAAGTTTTCTAGGCTTTTTAGGAAACATTCAAAGATGATCTCCACTATTGTTGAGAATTTGTTAGTATAATTTTTAACGAATCCCTTAGCTGGTAGATACCAGTGCAACGGGATATAATTAAATTAAAGATTTTAAGAGCTTCTTAGAGTTTTTAAGAGCTCTTTTTTTTTCATGGCTCTTTAGATTTTTTTAGGGCTTTTTAGAGTTTGCAGGGTTTTATAAAGTTTTCTAGGCTTTTTAGGAAACATTCAAAGATGATCTCCACTATTGTTGAGAATTTGTTAGTATCATTCTTTTATGAATCCCCTAGCTGGTAGATACCAGTGCTACGGGATATAATTAAATTAAAGATTTTCAGAGCTTTTTAGAGGTTTTCAGAGCTTCTTAGAGTTTTTCAGAGCTCTTTTGTTTTTTGATGGCTCTTTAGATTTTTTTTAGGACTTTTTAGATTTTCAAGGTTTTATAAAGTTTTCAACGCTTTTTAGGAAACATTCAAAGATGATCTTCACTATTGTTTGGAATTTTTTAGTATCAATCTGTAACGAATCCTCTAGTTGATAGATCCCAGTGCTATAGGATATAATTAAATTAAAGTTTTTCAGAGATTTTTAGAGGTTTTCAATGTTGTTTAGAATTTTTAAGAGCTTTTTAGTTTTTTCGGGGCACTTTAGAATTTTTTAGGGCTTTTTATAGTTTTCAAGGCTTTTTAGGAAACATTCAAAGATGATATTCACTATTGTTGAGAATTTGTTAGTATCATTCTTTAACGAATCCCCTAGCTGGTAGATACCAGTGCTACGGGATATAATTAAATTAAAGCTTTTCAGAGCTTTTTATAGGTTTTAAGAGCTGTTTAGAGTTTTTCAGAGCTCTTTAGTTTTTTCAGGGCTCTTTAGATTTTTTTAGGACTTTTTTGAGTTTGCAGGGTTTCATAAAGTTTTCAAGGCTTTTTAGGAAACATTCAAAGATGATCTTCACTATTGTTGAGAATTTGTTAGTATCTTTCTTTAACGAATCCCCTAGCTGGTAGATACCAGTGCTACGGGATATAATTAAATTTAAGATTATCAGAGCTTTTTAGAGGTTTTCAGAGATTCTTTGAGTTTTTCAGAGCTTTTTTTTTTTCATGGATCTTTAGATTTTTTTTAAGGGCTTTTTAGAGTTTGCAGGGTTTTATAAAGTTTTCTAGGCTTTTTAGGAAACATTCAAAGATTATCTTCACTATTGTTTGGAATTTGTTAGTATCAATCTTTAACGAATCCTCTAGCTGGTAGATCCCAGCGCTACAGGATATAATTAAATTAAAGCTTTTCAGAGCCTTTTAGAGGTTTTCAGAGCTGTTTAGAGTTTTTCAGAGCTCTTTAGTGTTTTTAGGGCTCTTTAGATTTTTTTAGAGCTTTTTATAGTTTCCAGGGTTTTATAAAGTTTTCAAGGCTTTTTAGGAAACATTCAAAGATGATCTTCACTATTGTTGAGAATTAGTTAGTATCATTCTTTGACGAATCCCCTAGATGGTAGATACCAGTGCTACGGGATATAATTAAATTAAAGCTAGGGGATTCGTTAGCTTTAAGAGTTGTTTTGAGTTTTTCAGAGCTCTTTAGTTTTTTCAGGGCTCTTTAGATTTTTTTAGGACTTTTTAGATTTTCATGGTTTTATAAAGTTTTCAAGGCTTTTTAGGAAACATTCAAATTTGATCTTCACTATTGTAGAGAATTTGTTAGTATAATTCTTATATGAATCCCCTAGCTGGTAGATACCATTCCTATGGAATATAATTAAATTAAAGCTTTTTAGAGGTTTTCAGAGCTTCTTAGAGTTTTTCAGTGCTCTTTTGTTTTTTCATGGCTCTTTAGATTTTTTTAGGGCTTTTTAGAGTTTGCTGGGTTTTATAAAGTTTTAAAGGCATTTTAGGAAACATTCAAAGATGATCTTCACTATTGTAGAGAATTTGTTAGTATTATTCTTTAATGAATCCCCTAGCTGGTAGATACCAGTGCTACGGGATATAATAAAATTAAAGCTAACGAATCCCCTAGCTTTAATTTAATTATATCCCGTAGCTATGGTATCTTCCAGCTATGGGATTCGTTAAAGAATGATACTAACAAATTCTCAACAATAGTGAAGATCATCTTTGAATATAAAACTTACACTATGGACACGCATAATACCGTGACCAATACAACAAACTTTTTAGCCACGCATATAAATCGGCGTGTCTATAAAACGTACACTATGGACACGCAAGTATGCGTGTCCAATAAAACTAACTTTTTATCCACACATATAAATCGGAGTGTCTATAAATCGTACACTATGGACACGCATACTAGCGTGTCTAATAAAACCAACTTTTTAACTACGCCTTCAATAGCGTGACTATTTTGTTGGACACGCCACAACTGGTTAACGTGGCCATAGACTGGTCTATAAACACGCACAATAAAAAATTAAAAGTTAACGTGACTAAACGGTGATATTTGGACACGCTACTAGCCTTGGCGTTGCTGAAAGCACCTATATTAACACACTCATAAAACATGGCGTGTCTATAGGGTAGAAATTTACCCTATAGACACGCCAAAAATAAAAGGCGTGGCATGGAAATTTATATCTGGCGTGTCTAAAGGCCACTTTTGTACTAGTGATGGTACCTCATATCCCGTAGCTCACCTACGTTACTACACTCGTGTCCTTGCCCATTGGAAAATAGATGGGGTAGTACTTTGTAGGTACTTCCCCGTAAGCTTAACAGGATCAACATTAACGTGGTACGAAAACCTACCAGCAAACTCAATTGACTCTTTTGAGCAATTGTCCATCGTGTTCTTGGAAACATACATGTACAACAAAGCTACGAAGGCAGGGTTAGATAGGCTATTTGCTTTAGCTATTGGACCCATTGAAACATTGATGCAATACACTGACAGATGGCAGATAACGTGTTAAGCAATTGGCAAAGTCAATCCAGAAATTAGCATTAATTGCTATAAGTTTGGACTTGATAGGACCTCAGCTATCTTCGTGGAGCTCCACAACCGGACCCTTGATTCTGAAGGGGAGCTTCGGGTCGTTCAAGACCGCTACATCAAACTCGAAGAGATCCAAAAGGACAACCCAAGAGCACAAACCAAAGCAACGACCGCTCAACAATGCACCAACTCTCTGAAACAAATTCCGAAGCAACCTAAGAGGCAGAATGAAGCTGGGGGCAGAACCAAATCTAGGGAAAAAATATCGAAGTACGGAGATGACAAAGGGAAAGGAAAAAGCAGGGATGACTTTGCAGACAAGGTCTACACAAAGCTCAACACAACTTTCTCTCATATCCTAAACAAGGAAGGAGTGAACCCAGACTTTCCATACCCTAACACTAAGGGAAAGCAACCAGATAAAATGAAGGAGTCTAAGGAGTACTGTGCATACCACCAGTACTAGGGCATACAACTGATGCATGTTACCACTTAAGAAACACAATTCAGCGACTCATAGATGACGGCAAGCTCATGGAATATGTGCAACTTCCACCTACCAGCACTGATGATACCTCAAAAAAGAGGGTGGAGCTACCACGGGATGGCAAGTACATCAACATGATCACATTATCGGATGGAGCTCAGGAGGCGCTCCTCGAAGATATCCTCAAACTTGCACGGAATAGAAAGAAGATATAAGCACATGAAGTGTTCAAACTAAGTGGACCACCAACTAGCACATGGGAAAAATGGATGGCCATGCCACTAACATTCTCGACAAAGGAAGTCAACCAGGAGGTTGAAATGCACAACAATCCACTAGTGATCACTCTTCCCATCCACTGATGGAATGTTACGAAGGTTCTTATCGACGGGGGTAGCTCATTGAATGTTCTATTTTACAAACCATACCTACGTATGGGTCTAACAAACGAGCACATGGATTCATCCACTTGCACGATATACGGTTTCAACGGAGCAGTCTCCAGACCAAAAGGAGAAATCGTATTACAGGTACGCACAGGCCCCTTGGTGACTAACACAAGATTTTGCATTGTGGAGGCGCCTTCGCCTTACAATGTAATTACGGGAAGACTTTGGGTCCACCGACTAAGAGGGACAGCTTCGACCTACCATCAGTACCTTCAATTCCCAACACCTATGGGTGAAATAGAAATCAAGGGTGGTCAGCATGATGCAAGACTTTGCAACCTAGCGGAGGTCAGACTCAATGAGGATACAACCGCAACTCAACAACAAGCACGAAAAAGGCAGAGGGAAAACGCCAACAAAGTGAAAAGCGGAGACTTCTTGGTTCCCGAGGCCCCCTCAGCTGACGGAGCCAGCACTTCCACTACTCCGGTAGCAGACACCTCCGCCAAATGACAATTACATAAAAGCGCTACTCGACAGCTTCAAAAGCCAACCTTCTCACCAGTGGAGCCAACGAAGAATATCAACATTGGAACGAAGGAGCACCCAAAGATGATCATCATTGGCACCTTACTAGACAAGGATGAGGAAGCGCAGTTACAGAATTTACTCCGGGAATACGCAGATATCTTCGCATGGTCTATGGAAGATATGCCAGGAATTGATCTGAACCTAGTCTCACACTACCTTCGGATCAAACCAGAGATCACGCCATTCAAACAACGCAACCGCAAAGTAGCCGACATCTACCAAGAATCGGTAGAAAAGGAGTTGCAGAAGCTCCTAGCAGCAAGATTCATACGAGAAGTCAAGTATCCAACATGGTAATCGTACCTAAGAAGAACGGAGGTGTGCGTATTTACATCGATTTCAGCAACCTTAACAAAGCATGCCCCAAGAACAGCAACCCGCTGCCCAACATCGACCAATTAGTCAATGCAACCGGAGGACATCAAAGACTATCCTTTATGGATGGTTACTGCGGGTACAACCAAATAGCACTTGTAGAGGAAGATCAGGAACATACTGCGTTCTTCACTCCACGCGGCTTGTATTGTTATACAAGGATGCCTTTTGGACTAAAGAATGCGGGGGAAACATACCAACGATTAGTAGATAAAATATTCAAACAATGGATAGGCAAGATATTGGAGGTCTACGTAGACGACATGCTTGTCAAAAGCAAAGAAGCAAAAGATCATCTGTCGGACCTGAGGGAGATATTTGAAGCCATGAGGCGCTACCACATGAAGGTCAATCCGGAGAAATGTACGTTCGGGGTAACCTCGGGAAAATTCCTAAGGTACTTGGTAACCAAGCGAGGAATAGAAGTGGACCCCGAAGAGTCAGAGAAATAATGGAGATGCCATCGCCAAAGACACTGAAAGAAGTCCAAAAGATGAACGGAATCCTAGATTCAATGGGAAGATTTATAGCAAGATCATCAGATAAATGCAAAGCATTTTTCGATACACTCAAGAAAGGAAGTCGGTTCATGTGGACTGAGGAATGCGAACAAGCCTTCCAGAAGATCAAGGAGTACTTAACCTCCGTACCTATCCTGCCACTGAATTACGTCACCATATTCTTGCTGGATTGGACTCCTCCTATGATGCCATTGTCACATCTCTTACTACCTCCATGGGAACCATGAAGCTTGAATATTTTATTACTTATCTTCTCACTTTATAGCTATGCATATAGCAACAAAACAAATCTCTAAATTCTCAACCTGTAGCTAACATTGCTTCTTCTAGACCAACAATGTCATATACTGGCTATCAACAAAGAAGTGGTACTGGACAGCAAACTGGTAGTACCCGTGATAAACCACCTTGTCAGCTGTGTGATAAAGATGGACATACTGCTCATCTCTGCTGGAAACGATTTGATCGCAATTTTAGACCACAACCTCCTCCTCGTTCACCAGCCTCACCTTCTCTTTCTATGAGAGAATATATTGATTGCTCTCGTGATGTCGATAGTCTAGCTTCTGCTGATACTACAGTTTCTTCAAGTCACGGAGTTCACATTGTATATGATGAATATGAGCATCAAATTTAGAAGCAAATAAAGACTCAAGAGAAGACCAGACTTTATGTGAGGTTTTGAGACGATGAACTTTTATGAGAACAGCAGCAGTTAAAGAAGATAAGATCCAACCAAGAAGAATTATATCTTGTTTCATCTAAGCAACGTATGCAGGATTAGGGTTTGATGTATTTTCAAGAACTGAAGGAGGACAAGGTTTTTCACCATTAACAAAGCCATCAAGTTCATATCCTTGAAGATAAGGTAAGAACTGAGCACGCCAAAGAGAATAGTTTGTTTCATCGAGTTTGACTGTGATAATATGATGAGGTTGAGAGAAAACAGATGAAGCCATCATAGATTGAGAAGAGTTTAGAATTGTAGAAACTGTGGAGTCTGTTGAAGATGCGGAAGACATGGAGAATCGAACAAGGATGATACCAAGTTGAGTTTAGGTATAGACAAGAGAAGAGAAGGTTTAGAAGAATAAAATTCTATTTGATTTCAATGTATTATGTACGTACAATAGAGGTAGATATATATACAGACTCAAAGACTTGCAACACAAGTATTACATAACCTAAGATACAAGACATTCTAAATATAACAAAAGTCTAGAATATTCTATGTCTTAACATTCCATTTATTTCCGCAGTCGTATGAAAACAATTTATGCCTAATTGACATTACTATCCTCTGTTCTTTTCTGAAAAGCGATAGGTGAAGTTGTGATTTTTTGCTAAAGTTTGGCATAATTCACTAGTCTGTTGTGTTGGGTTCAGTCTACCTCATCATCTTAATTTGAGGTTGTTTTTTTTTGCTGCAGTCCTTGAATTAAATATAGGCCAGACACCCATCTCTGTCTAATCTATATCTCAAACTAGTACTGGTACATATGTGTACTCTACTCTAGTCATTTACCACTAAATTTTGTCCACAAAAAGACATCATCACCCCTTAACTTTCTTTCAGACATACAGCAAAGTGCACACCTTGGTTTCACTTTCATGTGACCTTAGGCTGCTAACGTCAGGTTCAGGTATTTTTACTTTCTTTTGGATCTGACTCGTTCAGAGCTGACTAAAATCACCTGATTTATTTTTTGTATTAGATCTAACTCAACTGACTTAAAAATATATGAGTTAAGCGTTTTGTTTCGTAATTTAAACAGGTCTGAATCCGATAACGAGTCAGATCTGACAACAACTAAAAAACAAGCAGTCTGACATCTGACTAGCGTCAAGCAAGGGGTTAATTCATATCCAAATCACAAGTCAGATTGAACAAACATGTCATAAAAAGATGAGATTTTAAACATCAACCAGAAGGTCCAAAATGTTATGAAAAATGCTTTACTTGACCATTGTTTGTTCATCGCCGTTATTTCAACCAGTTATTTTTTAATTAGTGCACTTAAGAAGAAAAATGCACTCTGGTAGAGGTGATTAAAGTTTCAACGTACGGAGTCAAGACTGGTTTTGCTACTTGTACAATATCTGGAAAAATGTCATAATAAAATTATGTGAAGTACTCACTCTCTACCTAGCAGCAACTAGCTAAGCTGTAAGCACAATATTGGTACGAATCTAAGGACAAGAAGAAAAGCCTATCTATTACATCAGCAAGGCACTTAATTCAGCGGAGCGTAACTACACTAAGGTGGAAAAACCTATTTATACATTAGTGGTGGTAACACAAAAGCTGAGGATCTACTTTGACGCACATACCATCCGAGTATTAACAAAGGCCCAGATCGGTCAGATACTCGACAGCACGGGGAAGATAGGAAGGGTGGCGAAATGGAACGCGTTGATCAAACAGTTCCAGATAATTTTCAAAACAAGGAAAGCCGAGAAGTTGTATATACTAGCATACTTCTTGGAAGGGTTACCCATTAATGACGAAGCAGAAATAGATGACGTCCCAGGAATGGAAGAAGACAAGGAGGATCCTGAGAACTTTCTTGAACCTCAGAACCTACGCAGGTGGGAAATATTCGTAGATGGCTCCTCCAATATAGAGGGGGCAGGCATAGGAGTGGTGATAACAACACCTACGGAAGATCGATTAACCTATGCCTTCAGGCTACAATTCAACCAATACACTAACAACATTGCAGAGTACGAAGCAATGATGCATGGCTTACGCTTAGCAAAGGAGCTCGTCTTGACAGATGTCTGATTAACTAGTGACTCTCAGTTGGTCATTAGGTAAATCGAACTCAAATATCAAACTTTAGATCCGGTATTATCCGCGTATCTAAGGCTAGCACAAGAGCATGCATCCTAAATAAGGAACATAATATTCAGGCATGTCTGTCGAAAAGACAATAGGCATGCATATGCCTTGGCATACATATCATTAATGCTAAGAGACATAACTACCTCAGTTGTGCAGATCGGAAGAATATACGAACCCTCGATAAAAGGACCAGTCTCAGGAACAAATGAGACATTAGTTGTCCAAACGTGGGCCATGAGAGAGATAGACAAAGACGAGTCAAACAAAGAAGAAATCAATGAAGAAGATAAGGAATCATACGAAGATCAATCCACGACGGAAGACGACGAGGGGAATGAACCAGAGGACGATTGGAGAATCCCAATTCACCAATACCTTGACAAAGGTACCTTGCCCGCAGATATTAAAGAAGCAAGGAAGATCACATCAAAGACATCCACGTATGAGCTACGAGACGGGATATTGTACAAAAGGTCATTTGTTGGACCTTTAATGCAATGTCTCTCAAGAACCGAAGGTAAAAGGATACTTAACGACATACATAGTGGAGAAGCTGGCAACCATAGCGGAAGAAGGTCACTGGCTGTCAAGCCCAAAATGCAAGGATACTACTGGCCCTTTATGGATGAAGATTCGAAGAACATGGCTAAGCGTTGTGAAAAATGCCAACGTTTCGCCAAGAAGATCAAGGCCCCAGCAACGTAGATTATTTCGGTTATCAGCCCTTGGCCATTTGTCAAATGGGGGGTTGATATAGTCAGGCCCTTGGTAGAGGGTACATTGAAAGAAAATACTTGATCGTAGCTACGGACTATTTCACCAAGTGGGTGGAAGCAAGACCTTTGGCAAGAATCAGAGACTGTGATGTCTTCGGATTCTTGTTCGAGCAAATTATATGCAGGTTCGGAATGCCCGCAGCTATAGTGTCAGACAATGGGAAGCAGTTGCAGGGGAAGAACATCGACACGCTATTCGACACGTTCAACATCCAGAAGAACAAATCAACTCTGATTTATCCAAAAAGCAAGGACAAGCGGAGGCAACAAACAAAACCATAGCAATGAATCTAAAAAGGAAGCTAGGTGCGCATAAAAAAAGATGGTGCGAACAATTACACAACGTCCTATGGGCCTACAGAACAACAAGAAGATCGACTATGGGAGAAACTCCGTTCTTACTGACCTACGGAGCCGAAGCAGTCATTCTAACGAAAGTCATGCTTCCAACGACAACTAACAACGTACCTGATGCTAGAAAAGCTAGACGATCTCGAGGAAATAAGGGAGGTGGCTTTGCAACGAATGGTGAATTATCAACAAAGGTTGGCTCGAGAATACAACAAAAAGGTCATCCCTCGAAACTTTGTAGTTGAAGAATATGTGTTACGACAAATACCACCTTACCAGAAGAAGAAGGAGTGGGGCAAGCTTGCTCCAACATGGGATAGACCATACATCATACATGATATTGCAGGGAAATGATCCAACCATTTGATAACGGTGGAAGGAGAAGTACTACAACACCCATGGAATGCAATGTTTTTAGATTTATTTATTTAAATTCTAAAGTTGGTTTGGAAGATGATTTTGCAGTATTAATCCTTATGGTTTTATATATTGCAATTTGTTATGGGATATGTGTGTTTGCGTCAGTGAACTATGATGGTCCCATACATGGTCAAAAGTTAAGTCCTTCATATGTCGATATGAAAGTATTGATAAAAGATTGAATGAACTTTTAACAAACAAAAGTTAAGCCTTTTATGTCATTATGAAAATATTGATGGAAGAAAGGATGAGCTTTTGTTTACAAAGATTAAGTCTATTGTATGTCATTGTGCAAATAGTGATGAAAGATAGAATGAATCTTTGTTTATTCCGCAGTATTGATCTTCCCTGATTCATATTTTTATGTATATATTGTGCGGATCCGTAAGTTCTCTTATGTTGAGCATTTCTGATTGAATTAATCATGGGTTCTCTTGTGGTTAATTTAGTTGAGTATTTAGGTTGAATTAATCATGGGTTTTCTTGTGGTTAATTTAATTGAATATTTTGGATACAAATTCATATTCTTATGTGATTTGTTGTTGTCCAAAGAAATCCTTCTTTTCTTGTGAAAGTAAGGTCGCTCTTATTGTTCTTTCGGGAATGACATTTTATGGGGGAGAGTTCTTAATTGAACTTGTGCTTAATTGCCAAATCTTTGTGGGGAGTGCGGCTGTGGAATATTATAGGGGTTATCTTGTATCTTTATAAACTCCTTGATGAATGCATTTAGTTTTAGCTATATGATTGCATTAAAAAAGTTGATATGTGCTTTCTTTTGGTCATGAAGTGTCTTTATGAAAATTTCATTAGGATCCCACTAGTTTTCGTACCTTTGCCAATTTTATTGACAAAAAGGGGGAGAATTAATGTGTAGTTCACACTACAAATACATATGGTTTTCGGATCATTATGTAAGGGGGAGTGGTTTTCATGTGAGATGAAGTATTAACTAAGGGGGAGTGATACATATCACCATAGTATTGTTGTCAAAGTTGTGATACAATTGAACATTGATGATGTGTAATAATACTATGACACTGTGTAACAATGATTGAGAGCTTTTGTTTTCTCATTGTTATGGCTACGGATCTTCAACAACGGTGATGCTGATTTGAATATCTTTGGAATCATTGGAGTACTTGGAAGTGACGAAGATTTCGAGTAATGTTGAAGAACCAAAGAGATCATGCATGTGAAAGAGAAGCTGCAAAGTTTATTTATTTTGTATTCCATATGTATTGATAGTTTTTTCACTAAAATTTACAAAGGAGTAGATTGTTAGAGAATTGCTCGGTCGAACTCGCAAGCGTTGCTATCTCAAGCTTGTTGTCAAGTTTAGTTGCTGTTGATGGTGGATTTTCGACAAAGTTCAAAATCGTAAAATCATGATACTGCATGTTTCTGACCCGGCTTTAGGAACGCATGTGACGATTAATATTTTACGATCCGTGAACCGTTTCACGATCTCTGATCGAGTTCCTCTCAGATCCATGATGAATATGTTTCTCAAAAGGCCTCCCACTAGCTGAGCGTTCGATGCTACACATTTCATCGTGACCTCTATGTAGAATAATAGAATTGGGCGGTCCTCCTACATAATTGTTTGTTGAGAGGGCTTAATGCCTTCAGGACGTCGGCGATACTCGTTGTTCCCTGACTACATAGAGAGACCTACCTCTACATAGAAGAACGATTGGGCGGTCCTCCTACATAATTGTTTGTTTAGAGGGCTTAACGCCTTCAGGACATCGGCGACACTCGTTGTTCCCTGACTATGTAGAGAGACCGTGTATAGATTCAGGCGGATCTCCTACATAATTGTTTGTTGAGGGGGCTAAACGCCTTCAGGACACCAACGCTGCACGTTGTTCCCTGACTATACACCTTTCAGAACGAGTATGATGCTTCAACTATCTCATATCTCGATTCTACAATAGATTAATTCTACCATGACATTCACCACTGAATTCCTAGAAAATAATCTATTATATCTCATTACTCTGTTCCATGGTTATCCCCGGCTGATTCCATGGATTAGTAATAGATAACCATCTTATCTCATTACTCCGTTCCTTGAATTCCCCGGCTGGATTCATGGATTAGTAATAGATACAAAATTCATTTATTACTACGTTTCATGAGTCATTCTCCGCTGAATTTCATGAATTAGTAATAAATATCCAACAATCGGGCATCTGGACTATCACCGAGTAAGCCCCAATAAAATGGTGCAAGTGTACTCAACAATGATGCACGAACGAGCACCCAAATGCACGAACGAGCATTCAAAAATATGTACAAATGAGGAATCCTACACAAAATAGGAGGGAGAAAATAATTATAAAAATAATAAAAGAGGCGCTAGGGACTGGGCCCACCGTCCGGCCGGTCATGCCGCCGTGGCCGGTCCCCCACGCCTCTTCCCTTTAATTTTCTTATTTTCTTATTTACATGAACTCATGAAAACTCCTTTATTCGAGCAACTTTCCTTGTTTGAGCAAAACTCACGGTTTCTCCATATTTTCACGGTTTCATGAAAAAATAATAAAATAGGGAAAGGTGTTGCGGGACCGGGCTGCCTAGCCGGCCATCCATTCCCTAGACATGGTCGGTCCCACACCTTACATCCCTTGTTTTCATAATTATTATTTCCCTCATCTCATGAAACTCCTCCGTTTGAGAAAAAATCATGGTTTCTTCATATTTTCTCAAATATTGCTCAAACCATGAAAAAAGCCAAAAAGTCAAATGGTCACGTGACCGGCTAGGCTACTCACGTCAAATATTAAAATATTATTATTTTAATATTCTCAAAATTTTGATCAAACGAGCAAAGTTCTACTTGCTCATTCGAGCAAAAATCAAGAATTTCAGTCAAAGATCAAACTCTTCTGAAAATCCAAAATATTGCTCAAACGCACATCAGAAAATACCAAAACTCTCAGGACTGAGACACAGACATTATGGTGACATGGGCATGCTTCCTTGACCGACCAAGACCGGCCCTAAGGCTTGCAAGGAGTCGGTCCCACACATCTTCATAATTTTGACCTAATTTGCTCAATTGCTCATATTGGGTCCAACCTCTTTTCAACCAACTTGGGATTTGCTCGAACGACCAACAGCTGGTCCCACGACCACCAAGGGCCGGTCTCATGCCCTCTTGGTCGGTCCCTCACTTCTCCATAATTAGGTTTTATCACCTAACGCTCGCACAAGCATTATTCTAATAAATGATAAACACCAGCGTTTGATCATTCTTTCACCAACCGGTCAACTAAGAACCCTGGTGCACGCTCACTCGAGCATTTGGGAACCACATGGTCGTCCATCATCCCATGTGGTCGGTCCTTCCCTCACTCATGACCTATTTTTAGCAATTCATCAATTGACGAACAATTGATCAAAAATTAGGGTTTCGAACAAACGCTCCACAAATCATAATTTTGAGCAAGTTCAAACACTAATGATTTTATGTTGATCTAGTAATCGACATCCAGATTAATTATGTAATATTTGGTAGACTACCAATATTTTAATTAATATTTTATTTGGTCACGTTACCAATAATTCATCGAATCGAGCAATACTTGCTCAGTTGCTCGAATATTGATCAATTTATCAATATTCAGTAATTCGTCGAGCAATACTTGCTCCGTTGCTCGAATATTGATCCAAATATCAATATTCAGTAATTCGTTGAATCGAGCAATACTTGCTCAGTTGCTCGAATTTACAATATTTGCTCAGACGAGCAATATCAACATAAGAACTGTACGTTTTAATCCATGAATCACTGAGCATTTGTCAATCATGCTCAATTCAACAAAACTTAGACTCACTGTCTGATCAAGTCAACGACTGACTAATTAAATACACGTCTGCTTTGCAGACTCCACGTTCATGAGACATCAATCACATCACATGGGGGGATATTACTTAGGGTTTTGGTCTGGCGGCCTATGGCACGTGTGTTCATCCACGATGATAAATGTGAGTAAGTTATGCAAACGGTTGAAGGAGTTAGCAAAGTAGTGTGTGGACGGTTAACCAAGTCTCCACATGACCTGGAACTGGTTTCACCACGAATTCCCACTTTCCCACTCTTTCACTCAAGAAACCGTCACACTTACTGGGATCAATGTGTTCACTATTCTGACAATATAAATAAGTCGTTTAATCCATGATTGAGGAAGACATAGAAAAATCCATGAGATATTGAATAGAAAATCCATCGTCTAACCAAGAATCATCGTGTGAGCAACTTTCTCAATCATTCGAAACTTATTTACACAAACTTGCAGAAACCTTCAACACATCCATAATCCTTGATCACCATTGATCCCACACAATTCTCAGCTTCCCTCCTACAGATCAACCCATCTCCCTCTTTGTGACCGAATTGACTCTAGAACGGCCATTGACTTGGTTTAGGCCGGAGTCCTACAGATTGATCTCTCGAACTTAAAAGCACTCCCGTGCAGTGCATCTGTTTGAGGTAAAGCAGTTTGCTCGGTTGAGGAGTCTCTTCTGCACGGTCATCACTTCACTTTCCCAAAAAACCAGCAGATCGTTTTTCCCCATCTACAGTTGCCAAAACTATAAGTCTTGATTTCTAGTCTACTTATAGCTAAGTCTCGGACTAGGATAGAAAGTGTAGTTGAGCTCTAGACTCCACGGCGTTCATCATGCAAAGACGAAGAACTACTAAAGGAACTGGTGGATCTTCATCGATAAAAAGGTATGTGGAGACTTGAACTTATCTATCACTCAAAAGTCTATCTACTCTATCTCCTATCTTGAGACAAAAGTCGTATTGCTATATAGACTTCGATTATACACATTTGCTATTTCAAGCCGAGTTTATCTCGCTTATCTATTTCTCAAAATATGTGTTGGTAAGCTTTCTCTTTTGCCAAATTCATCTTTACAAGTGACGAAAGTCATGTTGATTATTTCAATATCTTGAAAATTGCTTTGATGAAAAATAGTGTGTGAACGACCTCTATTTAACATCCTCTAAGAATGTTTCAATGATTGAAATAAAGAGTTTAGAACATGTAACCATCCTTGGATATAAGCATATAATGTGTTCGCGCATTAGTGTATAAGTCCAAAACCGGGAACCAAATGTATGCATACTTGTGTGTGTACTAAATGGTTGATGAAGACTGGGTAAGTATGCGTACCCGTATGCATACTGGCGGAAGTTCACGTCCGTGAATTTCTGCTGAGTTTGGAAATCAAAACCAACTCAATCCGGTTACCTAAGTACGCGTACCCCTACACATACTGGCGGAAAGTTCATGTCAGTGAATTTCTGCTGAGTTTGGAAACCAAAACAAACTCAAATCCGGTTACTTAAGTACGCATAACCGTACGCATACTTAAGTGTGTTACTTTCTAAAATTGGTTTGTTCATGAACTAAAACATTTATATATTAAGGAATGCAATTTGCAAACCGTGGCTATAATGTTCATGAATCGATTCGAGTGAATCAAAACCGATTTTGCTTCGATTGTGTCTTGTATACTTCTATAAGATCTAAGCAATTGAACAACTCTTGAATTACTTCACTTGAGTCATTTGGACTAGTTATGGTGAAGATAAATAAGGTTCATATGAAAGTGCTCATATGGCTTACCATTTGGTTAACTACTGTTGAACCAACTAGGTGTACACGTTTAGGTACGGTTACTCAAACCTAAATGACGTATATTTCATTTGTGTATAACAAGCTAAGTTCGATCTAACGGTTCAAAGATATTAGCTTGAATCTAATCAGGTTTTCATCTAACGGTGAATATTGAATGCTTTGTTACCAAGGTAACTTAGATTACAAACCCTGATTTGGAGACTATATAAAGGAGAACTCTAGCAACTGGGAAACCTAATCCCCACACCTCCTGTGTGATACTAGTTGTATAAGCTAGAGTCGATTCTCCTTTAACCTTAGGTTTCTATCGAGACCCTGAAGGTTAACGTCTTAAAGACTTCATTGGGATTGTGAAGCCAGACCCAACTATTTTCTCTGTAGTTACGTGATCTGATCTTGCTATTTCTATCATGATTGAGTGCAATCGTAAGATTGGCTTGAGATTAATTTCTCCGATAGGCAAGATAGAAAAGTAGCCACAAACATCTTCGTCTCACCGTTTGTGATTCCGTAATATCTTGTTTCGCTAGTCGATTAAGATTATTGTGAGGTGATTGATAATTCTGGGCCGTTCTTCGGGAATATAAGTCCGGGTTATCGATTGGTTCCTGTTCACCTTGATTTATCAAAAGAAGGGACAAAACTCATAGGTATTTCTGTGGGAGACAGATTTATCTATTCTTATAGACTTTTCTGTGTGATACAGATTTATTTGTTAAGGTCTTCGACTTTGGGTCGTAGCAACTCTTAGTTGTGGGTGAGATAAGCGAATCAAGTGCGTAGTATCCTGCTGGGATCAGAGACGTAAGGAGCGGAACTGTACCTTGGATCAGTGTGAGATTGATTTGGGTTCAACTACAGTCCAGACCGAAGTTATTTTGTAGTAGGCTAATGTCTGTAGCGGCTTAATACAGTGTGGTTTCCAATCTGGACAAGGTCCCGGGGTTTTCTGCATTTGTGGTTTCCTCGTTAACAAAACTTATGGTGTCTGTGTTATTTCTTTTCCGCATTATATTTTGTTATATAATTGAAATATCACAGGTTGTGAGTTTGTATCAATCAATTGGTAAATCCAACCTTTGGTTGTTGATTGGAATTGATTGATCCTTGAACATTGGTCTTTGGTACCGTTCAAGTTTATTTCTATTGTATTCAATCAGACTCGCAAATTTCTATTTGTTTGAGTTGGGATTGAATCGACAAATTGAGATATAACTCTTTGATATACTTTTTATTAAGATTGAGTCTGACTGTCTAGTTGATTCTCTTAAAAGTATATTGGAGTTAGTCCATTGATAGACGCATTTATGTGTCTAATATATCTCAATTGTATATATTGTTAGTGCTCGATTTTGTACTTATTTGGTTATTTTATGTATTTGTAGGTGTTTTTGGAAAAATAAGCTTTTGCGGCGAAATTGGCTCAAAATGTGGCATTTGAACCTCCGTAGATAACGTACCAGAAGCACCCCATAAGTATGTTAGAAATACTCTGGAGGAACCCCGAAAAAATTGTTGAAAACATCCCAGAAAAATTACTAAAGGCACCCAAGGGACGAGTGTTATGCGGACTCCAGCAGTTTGGATAAGGGGTAACCTTTCCCCTTCACGTTCAAATTCTGAATTTGGGCAGGAAAATAAAAAAAACATTGGAAGTTTTGGTGATCGTGATTTGGAGGATTTTGAGGTCGACTAAACCTCTGATTTTCATAGGATAGACTCCTTATGGGTCTAGGAATCTAATATGGGTGTTGAAATCGATTAAACTGGGCTCAATCGACGGATTTTTATCACAACAGCAAAATATGGAAAGTCACGTGTGTGACCTGTTTTAGGAAATTTTAGAGAGATTAAAGTGTTATAAACCTTCCCAAAGATTTGTATCTATCTAAGGAAAAGTTTAAAATCAAAAGGAAAGCTCAGAAACGCGTAGAAATTCTAAAACAAGAAATTGCCGCAACTTTGCCGTGAAGAGAAAGGAAGAGATTTTGGGGAGATTTAATCAGTCTTTTTGATATAAATAGATTGGTTGGGTCATATAGAAGGGGGGTCGAGAGTTTTGGGTCGATACGGAGGCTTAGGGAGGCTACAGAGGCGTAAAATCAAGTACCAGGAAAATTGTTTCTGCTGGTGTAGTGAAGAACACAGAGAACATAAGACGCACATTCGACAATCGTTTATGCTACAGTGTCAGTGACAGTTTATATTTATCGATCTCTGTAACAGTTCAGTTTGTAACACATATAATTGTTACAAACCCGGTTTTTAATAGTTTTTCTCCATTTCATCATTTGTGAAAACCTTTTGAGCAATGAAACAATATTTTGATCGTGCTTCCACTATGATGAGCTTATTCTCGCGCAACCAAGGAAAAGGAGGAAACTATTCACTCATGTTTGATTGGTAAATTCTTTTTATTTATTTAATTATTTATTTTATTTAATTCACTAGGATCAACATAATTAAAGATAAAATTGGTTTTCTTAATTAGTTGTGAATCAATTCGATGTGTTAAGCTTAGAATCAATTCTTTGATAATTCATGCTTAGGGATTACAATTTAATATTTGGACACCTTATAGATTAAAAGTGAATTAATGATAAAAAGAGCTTAATAATAATTTTAGAAATATCATTGTAAACCAATCAACTAGAAGGAATAGTGGAATCCGGAGCCTTGGTCTATTTTAATATCTTGAAATCAAATTTTGAATTAAGTTTTCTTTATTTTTAAGTTTCATTAAGTCTAAAATCTATTGCTTTCACAAGTCTCAACGAACCTATTACTACAACTATAAAAATAATCATCATCCATACAGATTGCTAAGCGAAATATTGGGTGAGGTTGTTAGACCCCCGTTTTTTCAGTTTCAAAGCATCAAAGGGAAAACATCTCAGCTAAGGAGGATACCTTAGCCAAGGATACAAATAACAAAGGAGAAGTTCAAAGCGATCTAGAGAAATCAAGGATAGGGAAGAGGATCAAAAGTAACACCCTCAACTTGACGCTCCGCTTCAGTAAAGGTGTTGTTAATATGGTCGATAGCAGCGATCTCCATTTCTCTCTTTATCTGAGCAGCTTGAATCGATAGATCATGAGCCGACTTTTGATGAAGCTCCCTCAGCTGAATACTTAGATGGTCATTGGCCTCCTGAAGCGTCGCAGCTTTAAATCTAGAGGCGGTATCAAACTGACGCTCCCTCTCCAATGAGGCTACCTGATTCTCCAGACGACCAACCTTCGCAGTCATACCTACGAGCTGCTCCTGCAAACCGGAGATCGTCAACATCAATCTGGATATCATCAACATCAATCCGGAGCGAAGCATTCTCATAGGATTAAACTTGGTAAACATTCTCTAACTCTTCTAATCTCTTAGTCATAGTTGCTTGAGACACGAAAGAAGAAGATTGGGGAGCCTCAATAAGTTTGTTCCTAAGGGTACACACTTCGGAGGATAAGACATTACGTTCAACAGTCACTTTGGCTAAGGAAGCGCATGCATCTTCAAAGTTGGTATAATACTTCTTACGAATGATGTCCTGAGCTGTAAGACGTTTCTCCAACAAAGCAATATCCTCTTTTTGCTTTAGAATGAGATTCTCCTTCCACCTAAGGGCCTCCTCACTATCCCTACGGAGGGAATACATGCTCTTCAAAAGGTCTGCGTAATGAGCAGATTCAAGGGAGAGCTGGGATTCATTATGAACGGTCACGTTCATTAGCCTATCAGATTTCTTCTGATAATAGCAGACATCAGAGGTCAACTTGCGAATATGGTCACGAAGGCGTTCAAGTTCACCGGAGCTACCAACTGACAGACGCAGGTACTCTCAGGACGTAGCTACCAAAGGAAACAAAAATAAAACTAAGGGGAAGGATAGACGAACCTATCACTTTCAATGATTCAGCAGCCAAAGCCGTGTCAGACGCCTTGCGCCCCTCTTCGGAAATCTTTGCAGCATCATTGGCTTTCTTAAGGGACAACAAACATGCTTCCAAGGACCTTTGAGTCTTTTTTAGCTCACTCTCCAACAAAGGTAACTTAGCAGAAGAAGCCGTGTCAATAGTAACGGATTGTTGAGCACTAACGAATGCATAATATTAACGAGCACGCTCCAAGAGAGCTTTCAAGTGTGTACACTTAGCTCTGTAAAACTTGAAAAAGGTGCAGCCAACATCTATCTGTTTGTAAAGCAACAAAGAAGAGAATATGAGGACGTGCGATGACAACAAATGAAACGAAGGGGCAAAGAAGGAGAAACGCTTACTGAAAACATGGAGAGGCGAGGAAGAAAATCATCTTAACTATCCATGAAGGCCTTCATCTCCTGAATACTACCCATGCGGATTTCACCAAGGCTCTGACAAGAACGAAGATAGTTCGGATCGAAGAATAGATCCTTGGCCATCTGGTACTGAGCCGTCAAAGCATCCAACTTGGAGGCGATTTCCAAATAGTTGCTCAATCCATGCGGACCAACCTCAGTGGAGAAAGGACCCTTGGAGTCCCGCAGTATAGCTTCGAGAATGGCATCATCAGAACTCCCAAGAATTAAGTTCTCAGGTAATACACCCTTACGTCGATCTACAGACGTCCCACCAATCGTTTGGAAGTGAGCGTGGGACACAAGAACCTGATCATCACCACGATGAAGAGTCGGCACAGTGGAAGAAATGGGCACATAGGCAGTGGCATTACCATAAAAACCACCTAAGTCCATGTCACCGAAAGAGGGAAGGTTACCAAGGTTCGTCCAATCAGGCGACGAAGGTGGTGGACCAACAGGCTTACTCAAAGGGGCAGTAGAAGTAGATTGAGCACTACCCAACGAAGTAGGCGCAGCATTGAAGGAGAAGCTGCCTAGTGAAATCACAACCTTCTTCTTCGGCTGAGAATCTGAGCTACTGACCCTTACAATTGGAGTAACACCCTTCACAAACGAACCACTCGAATGTTGCGAAGTAGCTGGAGAAGACGAAGGACCCTTGGTCGACAACACCATGGCATTGGTGATAACCGGAGCAACAGGCTGCATACTAAAAGAAGTCGAAGGCGTAGGAACCACCAACAAATGAACAGGGATCATAGCAACCTGAGTACTTGCTTGACTCACCAGCAGAGAGCCACCAGCAGCATGAATATTATCACCTTCAACGGAACCGGCACTAACAGCGCTAGGACTTAGCTTTGAAAAGTCTTCCTCAATATCATCCAAATGAGGGCTAAGGGCAGTATCCTCAACATCTTCAATGTCCTCCATGTTCTCAGGCTCCTCTTCAACAACTTTAGGGTCTTCATCATACTCTTCTACATCAATCACGGCTTTCAACTTTCCCTTCTTCTTGGAAGACTATAAAGGAGCACATGCGAAATCTAAGGATCAGGGGCAAAATACCTAGGTATCCACGGGTACTAAGGTAGGGTTGTAATCCTTACCTCCGTAGGTGTGGGATTGGCAGCTTCAATCGAAGCCTTCCTTTTCCTCGTACGAGTAGTAATGGAGTTACCAGCAGAACCAGGAGCAGTCCCGGCAGAAGAAGCAGGGGAAGGCTACGAAAGGAGAAGTACCAAAATACTTAGCAAAAAGCTGGATAACGAAGGTGAAAAAAACTGAAGCAATACAAACAAAGGTTACCTCGTCAGGAGTAGTAGGTTTGAAAACCCAAGGATGGTATCCATCATACTTAGAAGGCAGAGACGAAGGTGACCTAGGAACGTTGGGATCTGCGGTTATAAAACCACGGGCCCAAGGACCCTTCACACGAAGAGGAGTATGAGCCCAACGCTTGTCATGATCAAGACGAATACGATCAGCTGGAGGAAGAAAGAGCTTAACAGAATAAGGAATCGTAGTTAACCCCGTCTTATCGATCTCCTCCAACAAACGAAGGCTATTACCTTCCCTAATTTGCTTGGCAGTAACATGAATACGGCGCGGACCAATGCACCAAGGAAGAAAATTACTCTTTTGGATGGCGTTAGCATACGTAGCATTGAAGTTGGCAGGGGTACAATACTCCTCCTTACATCTCCCAGGAGCAAAAGGGTCATAAGACTTCAGAGTGGTCTTACTCTTGTTGCGGTACCAACACTCACGAAGAGAACGCCAGTAGTTACCAGTATACTGCATCACCCCTCGAACCTGCGTCTTATTCACAGGATCATCCTTAGCGGACAGAACATCATAATAGAAAGGATCCTTCCTGCTATACAGTGGAAAAAGCATACCTGCGGCCAACTGACCAACATTGATCAGCAAATTGTCCTCATCATAAGGGAAGCTCCGGATCAGAGACTCAGTAAGAACGGCAGGACCATCAACGGTGGAGATCTCGAACTTCTTCAAGCGAAAAGATTTGGAGACCTCAGTAAGGGACCAGCTAGCATAGCTATCCTTATTATGGAGCTGCAACCTTTGTAACTCATAGTGAGGCAGAGGGGGAGGAAGATTTTCAACAGCAACCTCTTCCACCCCAGGTTCCTCAGCAACCTCAGGTATCTCGGTGTACTAAACAACCTCAGGAGGCGGAGAGGGTGTAGCATCAGGATGATCCATAGCGGAGGAGGCTCAGTATAAGACCTAGGCCTCGAACCTTTGCGCTTAGGTTTCTTCGGAAGCCTCATAATCCCTAACATTAGCAGGAAGAACAGTTCATCAATAATGGCGAAGAAAAATTGCAGTTAACTCAAAAACTCAATTGAAGCGAAAACGAGCGTACTTTGGGCATGGGTTTCATTAAACTAACCAAAGGGGACAATAAAAATAAAACTAATCGGTTCATAAGACGCCATGAGGAACAAACGACCCGTATGGTCGAGTTCGAAGATGAAGAACAATCATGGTATAATCATGATAAAAACACTAAATAGGGAATAAACCATATCTTAAAACAACATGAAAAAGCATGAGAAGATCAAAATTACTTCATGCAAGCACCACAGCAACATTGACGATCAAAAGGAGAAAGATTATAACCAAACCGGAGGCATACATTAAGCTACAACAAAACCAAAAATGAATGCTTACTAACATGTTGATGAAGATTGGACGAAAGCTTTTGGGAGTCGGTGAGGAAAGCCAACAGTTGAAAAAGAGAAGGAGAAAATCTCTTTGAAAGAGATAGAGTAGGAGAGCGACAGTGGGAGAAGAAAAGGAAAAATAATGAATATCCTTCCTTAAAATTTCTCTTAAGGCGGCTGAGATTACAAAAATTTAGTTGTCCCGAAATTCAAGGGGCAGTTATTGCATGAAAGGACACATGGGGACCACCCAATCCGTGCATGCAAAAGTGGCGGCGCCACGAAAGGTTTTTTCTTCCAATCCTACCGGTTGGTAGAATATGAAAGAAAAGGGGCAAACTGAGAATACCAATATTCTCAAGGGCACATGTCACGTATTTGGCGGTCGTGTGTAAGTTAACTTAGTCCTCGCGCTACACAGGAGTCTGAGGAGTAGCAGATCTCTTCTTGGTTTGCTTTACCCAATCTCTAGGAAGCATACCTCGATGGATTAGATGGTAAAGCTAACCCTAGCCTAGGGAGATGGATGCTGGCGAAGGGACAAAGGTAGCTGACATATCTAATCAGCATTTAATGCCAAAAACCTTATCTACACGTTTGATCAAAGCGCGTGGAGGAAAGTAAGTTGGAACTGTCTGACCGGCGAAGGCATGCGGTGAACGAAGGTACAATCTATACCGAGGCTGGGTAGTTCCCGAAGGAACGTGGGTTAGCTGAGGTGGCAAAGCCCAACTGGAGAAAGCAGGCGGTGAACAAAGGTACCATTTGTACGAAAGATATATCAGGATACGATGGACCCAAAGACAGCAAAGATATATCTGGAGTAGAAGGGGCTATAAATACCAAGCTTCACCAACAAAGGAGGGCATTCAATAACCGAAGGAGAGAAGATCTAGTCTTAAGCTTAAACCTCTTTAATGTTTAGAACTTAAGTAATAGCTATAGATTGAGTTCTCCTTGTTATTTTGGGAAGCATTTAAGATCTTTGTAACCATAACTACTTAATACAAACAATCACTCATTACCCCGTGGACGTAGACGAAAGTCGAACCATGTAATCTCTTGATAACTTAGCAGCACTTACATTACCTCAGTATTGTTCGTCATTATTATCTTTATCTTGAGTATCTTTTATAACTTATCCACGTCAATTCAACTGAGACATCTTTACTACTTAGTATCGGATTCTATGAGCTGTTAACATTACGTAGACTATGGGGAAAATAGTAGTCACATACAAGATCGTGACTTTTGGACATGGGTTCTTGTTGTAAGAGGATATAATGCTCCACTAGTTGGAGAAGGGGCTGATGTTTTTCCTATAGGCATAGAAACATATGCGATGAGAAATCAAAGATGCTAAATGCAACTCTGATGGATTGAACGCCATTATCCATGCCATAATCCAAGATCTTCAACATCATGTGTCTATGTGCACTAGATCAAAGATGCTTGGGATATCTTAGAAACTGTATTTGAAAGGAATTCCGTAGAGAATGAAGCTAGGCTTCAAAACCATACTTCTGACTGGGAAAACCTTCATATGTCTGATGAAGATTCGTTTGAGGAATTAAATCACAAATTGTCAGGAATGCTTGTTATTCATTTGGAAAGACCATTCTTGAACGATATATTGTGATGAAAATTATGAGATCTTTACCAGCTCGATACGAGTCTAAGAAACATGCCATCATGGAAGGAAACAATCTTACTACACTTTTCATAAGTACTCTTGTTGGAAAGTTAAAGATCTTTGATTATGAACAACAAACCAAAGCTGATAAAGCTATTGCATTCAAAGCACTTAAAAACACTGATGTACTTGCTAAAAGTGAAAGTGTTGGCATCTCTGAGAAAGAGCTTGTTAACGAACTTTTAGATGAAGATCTTGAATATTCGGGTTCTTTTATTACAGGACAGTTTTTAGATCTTATCAAAAAGAGGAATAAACGGTTCTTAAGAGAACGTCCTTCATCATCAGCCAAACCTCATGATCGTATTACCCCTAAAAAGGATGATGATGAGAGTGATGATGAGGATATGGCACAGTGCTTCAGGTGTAGAGGTTTTGGTCACTTTGCCAATGAGTGTCCAAATTGACGAAAATACACTGACAACAAGGATGGTACAGCAACCCTTGATGAAACTACTGATCATTATGATTCATAAGAAGAAGAATGTTCAAGCTTAGCACTTCTAGTTGAAACAACTAATCTTGATGAGAGTAGTGATACTTACATCAATCTTGATAAGCTGTTTGAAGATCCCTCATCCATAACTTTTGAGGATTTAATGAATTTTCTCCTTCCGGAAAACTCATTACTGATCTTCCAGAAACTTCTCTGATGTGTCTGACAGCTGAAACTGAGAGTGTTTCTGATCCTCTTCTCAACTGATCATATACTTACTGTACTACTGAAGGTCATGAACTTCAATAATGCTTCAAGTACAAGCAGAAAGTAAGGTATGTCAATAAACTGCAATGGAGGGTGAGTCGTTTGAAAAATATGCTTAACTCTTCCAAAAGCTCAACCCAGCTAAGGTATGTAACTTTGTTTCTCCTTCTTCTTCTAAAAGTGTTATTGTCTCTGAGAAAAGGTCAAGTCAAAGGGAAAGAATAAATCATGATTCTGATACTACCATCTAAGTCTGGAATATTTGTTGATGTTCGTCCTCTCGAAATCTCCACGTATATCTTCTTGTCAATGCTGCTCTCGATTCTGGAGCTCGCGGTACTTGTCGCTGTACAAAATAGTATCATGGTGTTTGTCATCATTGCCTCTTCATCTGATTCTTCATCCATTTGATCCACCTGAAGCATTTATTGTTGTTGTTGTTGTTGGAGATTTAACAACGCTACTATATGCGCTTCCTTATTTTCCCAATTAGGATCCATAAAGAGAAATAAATTTGATTGAAACGACTTAAAATAAGGAATATATTGATAAAACAAATTTGATAAATTTCTATAAACTAGATAGAAGCTGTGTGAGTTTATTGGTGGATTGAAGATGATTTTTATTAGTATAATAGGCATACAGTCATTGGATTTAATGGCTGGAAATATATCTGTTATCGTCAGAGACAGATACGTCCGTCCCAAACTGGGACGTTCCTCGGCTTAAAATGGGAAGAATATCGTCTCAAACTGGGACAACCGGTCTTGTTGAGGACGAGAGGCTCAACCTCAAGCGGTATGTATTTTTCCCACCGCGAGAAACTGAATTTGTCTATCCACCTGGATATTCAAATAAAGATATTTTCCCACTCCCACTAGGTTTTCCCTTAGTTTAACTTTTACCTATACACAGTGTGTATATGGTCTTATAGGTCGGAAAAAAAAACGAGTCAAAATTTGTGCACACTCTGAAATGACGAGGGTACCAAGTACACCACAATCTTTTCGATATCAACATATAAGTCCAATACCTTGCGTGATCTAACATAGACAGAGACAGTCAAGAAGATAGCAAACCACAAGGTATACACTTGGTATATACTATATAGTATTGGTTCGAAACCAAACACAACTATAGGGATCAACCCAAGTGTTTGGGATTAACGTACAAGTGGAATTATTTTATTTATAACTTAAACAAAATATAATGCGGAAAGTAAAGTAAAAGCATACAACAAGATTTTTTTAGTGAGGAAACCGCAAATGCAGAAAAACCCTGGGACCTAGTCCAGATTTGAGTCCTCTCAGAATTAAGCCGTTATACAAAGACCACTACCAACTTCGTATAGTTGAGACCAAGTAAACTACCCCTAGTTACCTAGTTTCCTCAGTATCCCTGCGCCTACAACAAATCTGGCCAACGCAAGTAAATCGTGAGATAGAGTCCGCTATCTTAAGTTGCTTCAACCGCTGTGAATACTTCTATGACTCAACTTATTTGGATCGTCTTTCAAACAGTAAAGGACTAATATGTTTGGTAACAAGATAAAATCAGAGATATTATAGTTGAGTTCTAATAAAGGATTTTCTGTCTAAATCAATAAGCTCCTTTGTCGGGTTAGATATTTCAAGATCTGGATTAACAAGTTAACCAGTTCTACCAAATGGAACTATCAGATTCGGATACTGAAGAGTACCACCAAATGATTGCTTGTCAATCTAAATACGACTAGCAATAACAAGTCTATCAAATACAAACCAAATCTAGTCGGATCCCAGCCTATCAAGTTTGTGCACGAAGCAAAGCACAAAGATACAAAACCAATAAGAAAAGAATATTTTTTTTCTTCAAATTTTCAAAGTGTCCTTCTGTACCTACATAATAACAAACTTGATTCCAACTTATGATCGATCACGCACATAACGGAGTCTGTTAACAATGGATATCACAACTCAATGTCAGATCTAAACTACAACTAATCTCTTGATCTAGTTTGAGTGACCTTATGTCAGAAGAGAAGGTTCTCAAGAATAATCAAACTAGGTACAATCAAGAATTAACATCTGTTAGTTAATCAAATCAATAATCGAAAAATAAAATAATAATTCAATTCTAGCTTCCCACCATCGGTACTATATAGAGGCTTCTTAATCCCAAAGAAGTATTTAAACTAGCAGATGTAAGAGGTTTTGCCTAATTAGGTTACCCTCCTCTCCAAGATAGTATAACAAGTAATACTATTAGTCAGCTACAATAGTGATTACGAAATGAAGTTCCTTCCTCAAGATGAGTTTGTCATGAGAACAAACTTCACTACTTATAGACCAAGGTAGATTGGACATTAAGGAATTTCCGTAGCCAAAAATATTCTCAAGACAATAAACATATATATCCAACTGTATAACCAAAATCCCTCTTGGAAAACTGAAAATTAGCTAGAAATTAATTAATATATCTTTCCAGAGATATATTTTGATTGCTAGTAAAATAAAACATATACATTTGAAAGTCTCAAAAAGATTCTCAAATATTTCAATTTGTGATCTTACCTTGAGTATCAAGGAATATCTTTGAACAATTAATAAATAAGATTTCAGCTCATGTTCAAATTACTCATTATGTCGACATCTTGAACTTTCATATTTTGCAAACACAATTTCCAAAATCACACAAACCTAAAGTGTACGTGACTAAAGAAATCAGTTTTGCATATTGAGACCGGTTCTACCGTGACTTCATATGTTGGTAAGGGTTGGTTCTACCTTGACTCCCTATATAGGTTAGGATCGATCCAACCTTAGAACTTTAATGAAAACCGGACCTTTAATCCTATTAATTTCTTTCAATTACGAAACAAGTTCGTAAGCCTACTTACTTAAACTCAAGTAATTAAATACAGTTTTCTAGGCATGAAATCAACTCTAAATTCACTAGACAATATAGTAACGAGTTATAAAGATTATATTGATGTCGCAATTACGAAGTTCAAAATATAAGCATTATATTTCGTAATATAATATACCAATATAAAGCATTCACAACTATTGATATATTCTTCCTTCACACTTTGATCACAATAAGATGATCAAATCTCCAATACTAGAGTTTCATGTATATAACTTTGCATGTTATGTTTTCAATTAGAAAAGACTTGAAAGCAATGATATATAAATGGAAACAAGCCAAGTCATTTATTACTAACCTCAATTAGAAGGATGATGTCTTCATTGATGTCGATAAGTCTTCGGATTCTTCAGGTTTTCAGAGTAATACTTGTATGTCTCAACATTTTTAGACTTCCTAGTCTAACCTAACAAAGTTTACTCTAGTAATCTAACCAAGCGACATATGTATTTTGATACTAAACATATGACAACCAACCTTGACATACCAAGACTTGGAAGGTTCAACCGAGCAGTGCTCTAACAATCTCCCATTTGTCAATTTTAGTGACAAAACTCTATTACATATGGATAATACACGAATTAAAAGATAAAGATATTTTATTACATAACATTCTATTAACTCATTCTTCATAAGCTTGATTCCAAGTTTCAACAACACAATAACCTGCACATATTGAAAAATAAATGTTGTTGTTGACACATTTGAATAGCAAAAGCTTTACTCCCCCTAAAGAAACCTAGGTAGATATTCAATCCAAACATATTTGTTATTCCCTTTTGTAAAATGTAACACTATACAACATGGTGATATGTTTCTCCCTCTTAGTCAATGCTTTACTCTTTTGTTAGATATATACTTTTCAGCACATATATCATTTCTTAGTGATTGTAAATCACCTGGATACTCCATATATTTCTTACACTTTTCGTCACAAAAGTGACAAAGAAATGAAAAATAAAATAACAAACCGAAAGGATCTTACAAGTTCATAAGAATACATACAACCTATAAGAGTTAAGCACGAAGGTTTAACATACCATTTTAGATAAGCAATACTAAAAGCGAAACTACCTAAGTAATTTTTTTTAGCACCTTATCAAGGAAACAATTGCCCGAAGCAATTTTCCTTTGATTTGATAAGTCAAACTAAGATCAGAATTATTAGTTACTTATCAGGATCCAATTATTCACAAATATTTGTATCTCATTTAGAAAAGACAAAACTAGGTTATATAACTAGTTTTCTTATCAAGAAACCGATTAGACTTGAATAATCATACCTCGTCATGATAGGCCTAAACTAACATCATAATTAACTTAGTTTTTCTTATCACGAATCAATTGGACTAAAGTAATGAACCTCCTTTTTCGTTAAGCAAAAAAAATAATCAAACTTGACTCAGTTTTTCTTAACTGGAACCAGTGGAAACTGTTAGAACACTGCTCGGTCAAACTTACAAGCGCTGATATCTCAAGCTTGTTTATCAAGTTTAGGTGATCAAAACTATAAGTCTTGATTTCTAGTCCACCTATAGCTATGTCTCAGATTAGGATAGAATGTGTAGTTGAGCTGTGGATTTCACGACGTTCATCGATTGAAGACGAAGATCTACTGAGGAGAGCTTGGAAGAACTTCATCAACAAAAGGAATGTGGAGACTAAAACTTATCTATCACTCAGAAGTTTATTCTATTCTATCTCCTAATGAGACTAAGTCGTATAGCTATATAGACTTTTACATTATACACATTTGATGTTTCGAGCTGAGTTTAACTCGGTTATATAATTCTCGAAATATGTGTTGGAAGATTTTTGCTTTAGCTACGTTCATCATTATTCTTGACGAGTTTAGTTGGAAACAATTTATTTGTTGTAAACTAAATAATAAGTCAAAAGATGATCATGTGAAAATTGCCTTGAAACATCTTACATGATTTGTGTGAGACAGTCATTTGATGTCGAATCGGAATGTTTCGTATTGATCATTAGATCACTTGAAAATTACTTATAAGCTAATAGTTTGTGGGAGGCAGCTATTGTTGTCTTCTAAGGATGTTTCGATGATTGAAATGGGAGTTTAGAACAATTAACCTTTGTTTGGATACATCACAGTATGCATACCAGTATGCAAACTGTTGTGGTATGATTCAGGTTTGGAAACCAAGTTTGCATACCAGTATGCGAACGGTTTTAAATGTTAAAGTCCGGGAACCAAGTATGCATACCAGTATGCGAACGGTTCTACCTGAGTTACAGTCCGGGACGGAAGTATGCATACCGGTTTGCAAACTGCTGGAAAAGACCAAAGTCCGGAACTTAAGTTTGTGTACCCGTTTGCAAACTAAGTGGTTAAAGTTCCAAAATCGATTTAGTATGATTTCATACTCATGAACAAATACATTTATAAATTAAGGAATGCAATATTTGCAAACCTTGGCTTAATGTTCATGAGTTGATTCTTGAATAAGTACTTTGTACAATTATGAATCAAATCCGATTTTGCTTCAATTGTGTCTTGTATACTTCTATGAGAATATAAACAATTGAACAACTCTATGAGTAACACAATTAGATTCATTTGATTATCCTTCATGTTTGACTGATCATCATATTTGATCTAGAAGTGTTAGATGAATGTGGTTAATACAAAAGTGTTCATATGGCTAACTTCGGTTAACTATTGTTGAGCCAACTCAATATACACGTTTAGGTATGATTACCCATATCTAAATGAAGGTATATTTCATTTGTGTGTAACAAGCTAAGACCATCTAATGGTGGAGAGATATTGCTTTGGTTTTAAGCAAACTTAGCTTGAATCTTAAATCAGGTTTTCATCTAACGGTGAATATTGATTGCTTTGCTATCAAACCCTGATTTTAAGACTATACAAGGGAAAACTCTAGCAACTGGAAAACCTAATCCATACACTTCTGTGTGATACTAGTTGCGACTAGACTCAATTCTCCTTTAATCTAGGTTTTTCCTAAAATCATTATAGGTTAACGACTTAAAGACTTCATTGGGATTTTGAAGCCAGGTCCAACTATTTTCTCTGTAGTTGCGTGTTCTGATCTTACTTGTTCTATCATATTGAGTACTATCTTCTCTAAGATTTTCTCGAGATTTATCTTCGATGGGTAAGATATAAAAAGTAATCACAAAGCTCTTCATCTCATTCTTTGTGATTCCACAATAACTTCTTCTACCACCATATAGTTAAGTTATTGTGAGGTGATTGATATTTCTAGGCTGTTCTTCGGGAATATAAGACCGGATTATCAATTGGTTCCTGTTCACCTTGATTTATCAAAAGATGGAACAAAACTTCATAGGTACTTCTATGGGAAACAGATTTATCTATCCGAATAGACTTATTTGTGGGAGACAAATTTGTTTATAAGTCTTCGACTTTGCGTCGTAGCAACTCTTAATTGTGGGTGAGATCATCTAAGGGAATCAAGTATGTAGAGTCCTGCTGGGATTCAGAGACGTAAGGAACGCGAATGTACCTTAATCAGTGTGAGACTTGGTTAGGGCTCATCTACATTCCAGTCTGAAGTTAACTTGTAGTAGGCTAGTGTCTGTAGCGGCTTAATACAATGTGGTTTCAAAACTAGACTAGGTCCCGGAGGTTTTCTGCATTTGCGGTTTCCTCGTTAACCAAAATTCTTGTGTCTGTGTTATTTCTTTTCCTCATTATATTTGTTTATCTAATTGAAATATCACAGGTTGTGCGTAGTTCAATCAATTGGTAAATCCAACCTTTGGTTGTTGATAGAAATTGATTGACACTTGAACAGGTTGTACCGTTCAAGTATTTCTCATACCAATCAGTTTACGGATTTCCATCCTGTTGATTTGCTGATTGATTTGAGAAAGAGATATAACTCTTGGATATCTTTCCTTGATTGAGTCTGACTGTCTAGTTGATTCTCTTGGAATTATATTAGAGTTAGTCCATACAGATTGTCAAACGAAATATTGGGTGTGGTTGTTAGACCTCCGCTTTTTCAATTGGTATCAAAGCAGGCAAACACGTTTAAGACCTCATAAGTCTGTGTTTGTAGCAATCGGACTCTATGGACAGAAGTGTTATCTTTATAAACGTACCGCCAGTCTTCGATGGATCGAATTACTTATGGTGGAAAATTACTATGCTTGCCTTTCTCCAAGCGCGTGATTTTCAATCATGGGTTCGTGTTGTTAATGGATATGATCCTCCAATGGTTACAGTAAACAGTATAACTGCTCCGAAGGATATTGGTATGTATGAACCTAACGAGATTCTTGTTGCAAAGAAAAATTATGACGGTTTAACATTCATGCCATTACCCCAGATCTTCAACACCATTTGACCACATGCAATAAGTCTAAAGATGCTTGGGATATCTTAGAAACCGTATTTGAAGGGAATACCTCTGAAAAGGAAGCTAAGCTTACAAACCTAAATTCTGATTGGGAAAACCTTCATATGGCTGACGAAGATTCATTTGATGAGTTTAATCACAAAGTGTCTGAAATTGTTTATGCTTTTTTTTTGCATTAGGTAAGACTATTTCTGAAAAGGACATTGTGATGAAAATTCTCAGATCGTTGCCAGCTAGATACGATTCTAAAAAACATTCCATCGTTAAGGGAAATAACCTTGAAACACTTTCCATAAACTCACTTGTTGGAAAGTTAAAAGTTATTGATAATGATAAGAACACAGTAAATACAGGTGACTCTCCTAACTTGTCTTAGGCTGATGAATGTTGTCCAAATCATGTTGATCTTTGGTCATTGATTTTACAAAAGATCAAGGATATTGTGAAAATAAGCAAAATATCTGAGAAACAACTCTCTCTCTTTGTTGCTTCCGATGATTCAATACAAGAAAAATCATATCAGTTGGTCAATACGCATACTTCCAAAGTTTGCACAGAAATTTCAACTCTCACAGCAGAAACTTCTAATAACTAAAATTCTGATTCAATATACGAGTCTGACACTGAAATTTTGGAATTCTTGGATAAAAATGAAGAAATTCACCAAGAAAATCATCAACTAAATATGTTGTTGGAGGTACTTGAATCATCACTTCATGTGAAAAATCATGAGATTTATTGTCTTAATGAAGAATTCACCAGAACCCTGTCTCTTAACAAAAAGAGATTGACACACTTAAGTTTGACCTGCAAAAGTTGTCTGGAAGCTCTGAAAAGATCTCAGCAATGTTATTCGGTCATGTTAGAGCACTGCTCGGTCGAACTCGCAAGCGTTGCTATCTCAAGCTTGTTGTCAAGTTTAGTTGCCAAAACTATAAGTCTTGATTTCTAGTTTACTTATAACTAAGTCTCGGATTAGGATAGAAAGTGTAGTTGAGCATTAGACTTCACGGCGTTCATCGAATGAAAACAAAGAACTACTAAGGAGAGCTAATGGAACTTCATCAACAAAAAGGTATGTGCAGACTTGAACTCATCTATCACTCAAAAGTCTATCTACTTTATCTCCTATTTGAGACAAAAGTCGTATAGCTATATAGACTTCAATTATACACATTTGATATTTCGAGCTGAGTTTAACTCGCTTACATATTCCTCGAAATATGTGTTGGTAAGCTTTCGCTTTAACCAAGTTCATCTTATATTCTTGACGAAAGTCAAAAGATGATCATGTGAAAATCACCTGGTAACATCTTACATGATTTGTGTGAGACAGTCATTTGATGTAGACTCGGAATGTTTCGAATTGATCATTCGATCACTTGAAAATTTCTTTGAAGCTAATAGTTTGTGTGAGACAGCTATTGTCGTCTTCCAAGAATGTTTCAATGGTTGAAATGAGAGTTTATAACAATTGGATTTAAGCACAGTATGCGTACTTGCATATGTGTAATCCAGGTCTGGGAACCATGGTATGCATACCTGTATGCGTATTGTTTGGTTTAGTCAAGGTCCGAGAACCAAGTACGCATACCGGTACGCGTACTGGCATGAGGTTCAAGTTCCAGGACTTTAACTGAGTTTGTAGTATGCGTACCAGTTCGCGTACTGGCGAACCCAAACTTAGTCCGGCCATTTAGGTATGCGTACCCGTTTGCATACTTGAGTGGGTTATGTTCTAAAATCGGTTTGTTCATGAACTAATACATTTATATAATAAGGAATGAGATCTTTTACAAACCGTGGCTATAATGTTCATGACTTGATTCGAGTGAAATAAAATCGATTTTGCTTCAATTGTGTCTTGTATATTTCTATGAGAATATAAACAATTGAACAACCCTAGAACTAGTTTCATTTGAGACATTTGACCTAGTTATGGTTAAGATGAATAAGGTCGATATGAAAGTGTCCATATGGCTAACTTCGGTTAACTATTGTTGAGCCAACAAAGGTGCACACGTTTAGGTACGGTTACTCATATCTAAATGAAGTCACTTTTTCATTTGTGTGTAACAAGCTAAGTTCGATCTAACGGTTAAAAGATATTAGCTTGAGTCTAATCAGGTTTTCATCTAACGCTGAATATTGAATGCTTGTTACCAAGGTAACATTGATTGCAAACCCTGATTTGAAGACTATATAAAGGAGAACTCTAGCAACTGGGAAACCTAATCCCCACACCTCCTGTGTGATACTAGTTGCGACTAGAGTCGATTCTCCTTTAACCTTAGGATTTTCACGAAACCCTATAGGTTAACGATTTGAAGACTTCATTGGGATTATGAAGCCAGACCCAACCATTTTATCTGTAGTTGCGTGTTCTGATCTTGTTGTTTTCTATCGTGATTGAGTACTATGATCTCTAAGATTTGCTCGAGATATAATCTCTGATAGGCAAGATAAAAAGTAGTCACAAACATCTTCGTCTCATCGTTTGTGATTCCACAATATCTTGTTTAATATTATTGTGAGGTGATTGATATTTCTAGGCTGTTCTCGGGAATATAAGTCCGGTATATCAATTAGTTCCTGTTCACCTTGATTTATTAAAAGTCGGAACAAAACTCATAGGTTTATCTGTGGGAGACAGATTTATCTATTCAATAGACTTTTCTGTGTGAAACATATTGGTTTATCAATTTTCCGACTTTGGGTCGTAGCAACTCTTAGTTGTGGGTGGGATCAGCTAAGGGAATCAAGTGCGTAGAGTCCTGATGGGATTCAGAGACGTAAGGAGCACAACTGTACCTTGATCAGTGTGAGATTGGTTTAGGCTCAACTACATTCCAGTCTGAAGTTAACTTGGAGTAGGCTAGTGTCTGTAGCGGCTTAATACAGTGTGGTGTTCAAATCTGGACTAGGTCCCGGGGGGTTTCTGCATTTGCTGTTTCCTCGTTAACAAAATTTATGGTGTCTGTGTTATTTCTTTTCCGCATTATATTTATTTATATAATTGAAATATCACAGGTTGTGCGTAAGTTCAATCAATTATGAATCCAACCTTTGGTTGTTGATTAAATTGATTGACACTTGGATATTGGTTTTTGATACCGTCCAAGTTGTTTCTTATATTAATCAGGCTCACGGATTTCTATATGTTTGATTTGTTGATTACATTAAGAAACCAAGATATAACTCTTTTATATACTTTTCTTAAGATTGAGTCTTACTGTCTAGTTGATTCTCTTAAAAGTATATTGGAGTTAGTCCATACAGATTGCTAAGCGAAATATTGGGTGTGGTTGTTAGACCCCCGCTTTTTCAATTGGTATCAGAGCATGCAAACACGTTTAAGACCTCATAAGTCTGTGTTTGTAGCAATCTTACTCTATGGACAGAAGTGCTATCTCTCTAAACGTACCACCAGTCTTCGATGACTCAAATTACTTATGGTGGAAAATTGCTATGCGTGCCTTTCTTCAAGCGAGTGATTTTCAATCATGGGTTTATGTTGTTAATGGCTATGATCCTCCAATGGTTACAGTAGACGGTGTTTCTATTACAAAGGATATCGGTAGATATTAACCTAATGAAATACTTGCTGCAAAGCGAAATTCTGATGGTTTAAATGCTATCATTCATGCCATTACCCAGATCTTCAGCACCATGTGACTATGTGCACTCGGTCTAAAGATGCGTGGGATATCTTAGAAACTGTATTCGAAGGGAATACCTGTGAAAAAGAAGCTAGGCTTCAAAACCTAATTTCTGATTGGGAAAACCTTCGTATGGCTGATGAAGATTCATTTGATGAGTTTAATCAGAAAGTGTCTGAATTTGGTAATGCATCTTTTGCATTAGGTAAGACTATTCCTGAAAATGAAATTGTGATGAAAATTCTCAGATCGTTGCCATCCAAATACGATTCTAAGAAACATGCCATCGTTGAAGGAAATAACCTTGGTACTCTATCCAAAAACACTCTGGTAGGAAAACTAAAGATTTTTTATCTTGAACTTAGTAAAAGAGAAAAACTTCGAATGAGTTGCAATTCCGTTACTTATTCGAATGTAAGTTCTCTGTGTCCAAAATTGATTGATTTGAAGGATGAGAATTGCTTTAATTCTACTCTTTCATTGTGTGTACAACAGTTAAAGAAAACTCTTAGGAGAAAAAAAAGAAGGTCTCGCCAAAAATCCTCCTCAATCAATGTATTGGATAAGAAAGTTCACAAAAACTATGACAATGGAACTTATTCCATGTGCTACAAATGTGATTATCACATTTCTGGTATTCCTGATAAGGAAAAGAGTGAGATAACCAAAGCATGGATGGCTACTCTTGACTACTGTCCCGAGGATGAAGTCTGTGAAAGTTCTCTCACTTATTTTGCTGATAATCACCCTTGTTCTTCCGACAACTCTGATTATTCCATGATAAACAATCAAACTTCTCCAGAAGAAAAATTTGATCTCTTGACCAAACATCTTTACTTGATTAAGAGAAAATTTCAACTGGAAAAGGAAGTCTGGATTGAAAGGATTGAAAATCTGGAATGTCAACTGAAAACATTAAGACAAGAAAATGCGACTTCTTGCATTTGTGATGTTGAAAAGAAAGATCGATACTCTTCGATATGTTCTAACAAACCAAATCAGCATATTACTCCTGTGTTTTTGTCATGTTCTAATCTCTCTCATGATGAGAAAGGCATGGCTAATTTCACAGCACATCGTGAGTATTCCTTGAATAAAAATTAGGATTACCCAGAAACGAATGGCACAAAGGTTCTGAAAAAAACTTCTTCTAAATCATGTTTTCAGAAGAAGAAAAATAAATCTCATAACAAACTTACGTCTTTTCTAAAGAGATTTTCAGAACCATTCATAGTATGCAAAAATCGATGAACAGTCTGTTCAGAAAAATAAAGGGAAGAAAAATGTCCCATTCGGATTCTCACTCCACAAAGAGGAATCTGAAACAAGCTTTAACAAAATCATCCACCCCTCTTGTGAAATCTCTTAATCCTTACTTAGGTGGGAGAAATTACTTTTTGTAAGTTTTGAGATTGTTCTTGTCTATTTTCCCTTAGGCAAGAACAATAATCTCCAAGAGGGATGTGAAAAGATTTCTGCTGACTTGTTCGTGTATCTCCCTAAATTGCTCTAGCTTTGGTTATTAAGATAAAAACCGTTTCTGAACACTTGGATGTTTTTCCTATCTCTTTTAAGTTTCTGTTAGGGTTTTTGTCAAAGGTTCTTTTAGAATTTATATCATCTCTTTTTCTTTTTAAAGAGACTTATTTCCCTTAAGCAAGCATTTCATTTACCTTCTCTATCATGTCCTCTTCAAGTCTTTCCAGTAAAGAGGATGATGTATGGATTGTTCTCTTTACCTCTAAGAAAGTTCATTTTGGTTCTTTTGACAATGGGATGGTTCAAGATAAACGTGATTCATCCCCTGATGGAAATTCTTCTAGTTCTCATTTTGATAAACTCTCATTAACCATGAATCTTGTCTTGGAACAAGTACGGGCGTTGAAGAGTGAACTAGAATCCTCCATCAAAAGACTTGGAGACAAGATGGATAATCTTGAATCCAGGATTGGTTTAATCGAAGATGAACTTGATGATTATAGGGAATATGAGAAGAGTCTTCAAAGTAAGTGAAATGATTTTCGGTTCTTGCTTAAAGTATTTTGTTTAGGAAACTTCTTATGAGAACTTATTCTTGTATTTTAAGAAGGATAACTAGGGTTTGGAATAGCCATTATTGTGAGTACACATAGCTATTTCCAACGATTTTCATCTTGCAATGTTTTTAAATTTATTTATTTAAATTCTAAAGTTAATTTGGAAGATGATTTTGCAGTATTAATCTTTATGGTTTCTGATAGACGCATTTATGTGTCTATTTTCATCTCTATTGTGTATATTGTTAGTACCCATTTTTGTACTTATTATGGTGTTTTATGTGTTTGTAGGTATTTTTGGGCAATAAACATTTATGGAAAAATCGGCTCGAAAAGTTGTCTAAAGGCACCCAAGGGACATTTGTTATTCGGAATCCAGCAGCGGATAAGGGGCACCCCCTTCTCCTTCACGTTCAAAAACAAAAAAAAGCGGGAAAATTATGTTTATCCCTGGCAGATTTTCAATCAGATTTTTGGAGTCATTTCAGAGAGATTAAAGGGATGGAATTGATTGGGATCATTCTTATGACCCATATAAACGTGGTATGGTCTTTGGTTTCAACCAGAATTGGCTAGAATTCAAGTGTAGAGCAAAACATGCGTGATATTCCCGTAAGATATTTTCATAATTTTTGGTAATTTTGGGAAGTTTTCTTGTGGCTTATGCGTGCCTAACTTATTATGGGACGTGAAGGAATGCTCCTGGTGTGTGCAGCACGAGATTAGACGCGTAATTAATCAAAAAAATGGAAATTATTCTTTTCCATGCATGGGAGTAAATGAGAATTATTTTGTGTAATTGACGCGTGATTTTTAGGATTTTGGTGTATAAATAGAGTCAAAAGGTTCCATAGAAGGGGTGTAGAGAGTTTGGGGTCGAGAGGAGAGCTCAGGAGGCGTGAATCAAGAGTTTTCATAACTCTGTTGTTGCTGCTGCTGCTGCTCGTGAAGAACAGGTAAACAACGACGGTTTCTTCAACAGGTTGTAACAGTTTCTTCAACTGGTTTGCAACATTTATCTTCGTTGTAACAGTTTCTTCAACTGGTTTGCAACATTTATCTTCATTGTAACAGTTTCTTCAACCTCTTCTGCAACATTTATCTTCAGATTTGTAACGATTATCTTCATCATAACAGTTGAGAGTTGAAACAGTCGGTCTGTAACGCACCTGTGCTGTTGCAGATTTCCTGTTTCATTATTTTCTCTTCTTGTAAACACTTTTTGAGCCATGAATACATATTTTGAGTGTGTTTTCGACATGATGAGTTAAACCCCAACACTGGGACGACGGAGGAGGCCGAACTTCATACATGGGTAAATTTATTTTATTTATTTTATGACTTTTGCACTAATATTAATTGAAATATGATTTTGATTAATTAGTTATTATTTTATTAGATGGGTCATGCTTGCTTAGATGTTTGATGTCCCATGCTTACGATTTATAACTAATGTTTTTAGAATCTACCTTGGCAAAAATAAGAGTCCATGTTTACATTTCTTGAGCTAAAATTGTTGAGAATAAATAATTGAACCTCATGTTATGAAAATTGGCCGAATCCTTAGTTCCAGTACCTCTTGCCCATTGTTAAATATCTTTGTATATATTTATTTAGTATTTTTAAAAACTTTAATCTCTACAAATCCGAGTGAACGACAACCTCATTTCTTACCACTATCTAAAATTACATCAGTTTCATATATTGCAACTTGTTATGGGATATGTGTGTTTGCGTCCGTGAACTATGATTGTCCCATATATGCTCAAAAGTTAAGTCTATCATATGTCTTTATGAAAATATTGATAAAAGATAGAATGAACTTTTGACAACAAAAGTTAAGCCTATTATGTCATTACGCAACTATTGGTGGAAGATAGGATGAACTTTTGTTTACAATGATTAAGTCTATTACATGTCTCTATGCAAATATTGATGAAAAGTAGAATGAATCTTTGAATATTCCGCAGTATTGGTCTTTCCTTGATCCACATCTTTGTGTAAGTACTGTGTGGCACCGTAAGTTCCCTTATGTGAGCATTTCCGATAAAATTAATCATGGGTTCTCTTGTGGTTAATTTAATTTAGTATTTTGGATACAAATTCATGTTTCATGTGATTTGTTAATGTCCAAATAAATCCATTTTTTCTTGTGAAAGTAAGGTCGCTCTTGTTGTTCTTTCGGGAATGACATTTTATGGGGGAGAGTTCTTAATTGAACTTGTGCTTAATTTCCAAATCTTTGTGGGGAGTGCGGCTGTGGAATATTGTAGGAGTTTTCTTGTATCTTTATAAACTCCTTGATGAATGCATTTAGTTTCGGCTATATGATTGCATCTAAACAAAGTTGATATGTTCTCTTTTGGTCATGAAGTATCTCTATGGAAATTTCATAAGGATCCCACTAGCTTTCATACCTTTGTCAATTTTATTGACAAAAAGGGGGAGAATTAATGTGTAGTTCACACTACAAATACATATGGTTTACGGATCATTATTGAAGGGGGAGTGGTTTTCATGTGAGATGAAGTATTTACTAAGGGGGAGTGATACATATCACCATAGTATTGTTGTCAAAGTTGTGATACAATTGGACTTTGATGTTGTGTAATAATACTATGATACTGTATAACAATGATTGAGAGCTACTGTTTTCCCATTGTTATAACTACTGATCTTCAACAACTATGATGCTGAGTTGAACACATTCAGAATCACTGGAGTACTTGGAGTGACGAAGATTTCGAGTAATGTTGAAGAACCAAGGAAATCAAGCATTTGGATTGAGAGCTACAGAGTTTATTTATTTTGTATTCCATATGTATTGATAGTTTTGTCACTAAAATTGACAAAGGGGGAGATTGTTAGAGCACTGCTCGGTCGAACTCGCAAGCGTTGCTATCTCAAGCTTGTTGTCAAGTTTAGTTGCCAAAACTATAAGTCTTGATTTCTAGTCTACTTATAGCTAAGTTTCGGATTAGGATAGAAAGTGTAGTTGAGTATTAGACTTCACGGCGTTCATCGAATGAAGACGAAGAACTACTAAGGAGAGCTTGTGGAACTTCATCAACAAAAAGGTATATGGAGACTTGAACTCATCTATCACTCAAAAGTCTATCAACTTTATCTCCTATTTGAGACAAAAGTCGTATAACTATATAGACTTCAATTATACACATTTGATATTTCGAGTTGAGTTTAACTCGCTTACATATTTCTCGAAATATGCGTTGGTAAGCTTTCACTTTAACCAAGTTCATCTTTTATTCTTGACGAAAGTCAAAAGATGATCATGTGAAAATCGACTGGGAAAATCTTACATGATTTGTGTGAGACACTCATTTGACGTAGACTCGGAATGTTTCGTATTGATCATTCGATCACTTGAAAATTGCTTTGAAGCTAATAGTTTGTGTGAGACAGCTATTATCGTCTTCCAAGAATGTTTAAACGGTTGAAATGAGAGTTTAGAACAATTGGATTTAAGCACAGTATGCGTACTTGCATATGTGTAATCCAGGTCCGGGAACCATGGTATGCATACCCGTATGCGTATTGTTTGGTTTAGTCAAGGTCCGGGAACCAAGTACGCGTACTGGCGTGAGGTTCAAGTTCCAGGACTTTAACTGAGTTTGTGGTATGTGTACCATTTCGCATACTGGTGAACCCAAACTTAGTCCGGCCATTTAGGTATGCGTACACGTTTGCATACTTGAGTGGGTTATGTTCTAAAATCGGTTTGTTCATGAACTAATACATTTATATAATAAGGAATGCAATCTTTTGCAAACCGTGGCTATAATGTTCATGACTTGATTCGAGTGAATCAAAATCGATTTTGCTTCAATTGTGTCTTGTATACTTCTATGAGAATATAAACAATTGAACAACTCTAGAACTAGTTTCATTTGAGTTATTTGAACTAGTTATGGTTAAGATGAATAAGGTTGATATGAAAGTGTCCATATGGCTAACTTCGGTTAACTATTGTTGAGCTAACAAAGGTGCACACGTTTAGGTACGGTTACTCATATCTAAATGAAGTCACTTTTCATTTGTGTGTAACAAGCTAAGTTCGATCAAACGGTTGAAAGATATTAGCTTGAGTCTAATCAGGTTTTCATCTAACGCTGAATATTAAATGCTTTGTTACCAAGGTAATATTGATTGCAAACCATGATTTAAAGACTATATAAAGGAGAACTCTAGCAACTGGGAAACCTAATTCCCACACCTTCTGTGTTATACTAGTTGCGACTAGAGTCGATTTTCCTTTAACCATAGGTTTTTTCACGAAATCCTGTAGGTTAACGACTTGAAGACTTCATTGGGATTGTGAAGCCAGACCCAACTATTTTCTCTGTAGTTGCGTGTTCTAATCTTGCTGTTTTCTATCGTGATTGAGTACTATCTTCTCTAAGATTTGCTCGAGATTTAATCTCCGATAGGCAAGATAAAAAGTAGTCACAAACATCTTCGTCTCATCGTTTGTGATTCCACAATATCTTGTTTCCCTACCATACGATTAAGATTATTATGAGGTGATTGAAATTTCTAGGCTGTTCTCGGGAATATAAGTCAGGTATATCAATTGGTTCCTGTTCACCTTGATTTATCAAAAGACGGAACAAAACTCATAGGCTTATATGTGGGAGACAGATTTATCTATTCAATAGACTTTTTTGTGTGAGACAGATTGGTTATCAAGTCTTCGACTTTGGGTCATAGCAACTCTTAGTTGTGGGTGAGATCAGCTAAGAGAATCAAGTTCCTGCTGGGATTCAAAGACGTAAGGAGCGCAACTGTACCTTGATCAGTGTGAGATTGGTTAGGGCTCAACTACATTCCAGTCCGAAGTTAATTTGGAGTAGGCTAGTGTCTGTAGCGGCTTAATACGGTTTGGTGTTCAAATCTGGACTAGGTCCCGGGGGTTTTCTGCATTTGTGGTTTCCTCGTTAACAAAAAATTTGGTGTCTGTGTTATTTATTTTCCGCATTATATTTGTTTATATAATTTAAATATCACAGGTTGTGCGTAAGTTCAATCAATTGTGAATCCAACCTTTGGTTGTTGATTAAATTGATTGACACTTGGATATTGGTTGTTGATACCGTCCAAGTTGTTTCTTATATTAATCAGGCTCACAGATTTCTGTCTGTTTGATTTGCTGATTACATTAAGAAACCGAGATATAACTCTTTGATATACTTCTTAAGATTGAGTCTGACTGTTTAGTTGATTCTCTTAAAAGTATATTGGAGTTAGTCCATATAGATTGCTAAGCAAAATATTGGGAGTGGTTGTTAGACCCCCGCTTTTTCAGGTTAGAAGTTTTTTTGAAACACAAATGGTTTAGGGTTCAAAATCAAGACTATGAGCACAAACAACTCCTTTGTTCCGGCCGGTTCTGGAATTATGGATGTTGAAAGTTGTGATAAACAGGAGACAAATCAGCAAAATAAGAATTCTTCTATGAATTGCTTGTTTTGTGGAAATGCGAATTATGTCCAAAGTAAGTGTTGGAAATTCAATAAGATCAACAAAAGAATTGCCAAACTTCAGAATGACATGCAAAGGATGAATCTGGCTTTAGGTAATACACAGGGAACTCCTAAAGGCAAGAAGAAGTCTAAGAGGACCAGAGTCAGACGAGGTAAGAATTCTATTTATACAACAAAACTTGGTAAGTCACCATGTGACATAAAATGTGAGCATTCTGCTCACTCCATCACTATCTAATTTTAGTGATGTATGCGTCCTCATTTTTAACTTGATAATATGAGGATTGCATCAAGGTTGCTCAAGTCATGTATAGTTATTAATTTCTTATCCTCGAATTGTTTAAGGTTATGTTTAAGCTTTGCAACTGAATATTTTCTTATCAAAAATAGATAATGGATCGTGAACCATGAAGACTTTTTCAAAGTCTTTTAGGGTTTGGTTGTCCGGTGCTCTATTTATATTCATTTGTGATCAAAACATCCTTCACTCTTTTTTCCTTGAAAGATACGGTATCATGGTTCCTGTAACTATAGGTATCACAAAAAGAGATGCATTAGAAGCAGTTAATGTGTATCTATGTGAAGGAATCCAATCCTCAAGGAAGATAAAGGAGAAGTCTACAAATGATGAAAAGGGTTCTTCCTCTAACTGTCTTTTGTCTATTTGTAAGAATGATAATAACTTTAAGGCTATGGTGAAGGATTTCATTGGCAAAAGAAATGATTTAAAATCTCAAATCATTTTCTCCTTGGAAAAGATAGCTTACTATGAACAAATGTTGTCTCTAACAAAGAACACCTTGTGTGAACTGAAAAGAGAACTTAGTGAGTTAACTGACATTTCTGAAAATCTGAAAGAATTGAATGATCCCATAGTCAATGGGTTTTTCAATAATGAGAAGGAATTCTTAGTAGATGCTCTGAGAAAGCTCTACAATGTCTAGGAAACTTCTTATGACAATTTATTCTTGTGTTTTAAGAAGGATAACTAGGGTTTGGAATAGCATATATTGTGATTACACATAGCTATTGCCAATGATTTTCATCTTGTAATGTTTTAGATTTATTTATTTAAATTCTAAGTTATTTGGAAGATGATTTTGCAGTATTAATCTTTATTGGTTTTATATATTGCAAAAATATTTTATAGGATATGTGTGTTTACGTCCGTGAACTATGATTATCTCATATATATCAAAAGTTAAGTCTATTATGTCATTATGCAAATATTGATAAAAGATAGAATGGACTTTTGAATATTCAGCAGTATTGATCTTTCCCTGATCCACTTCTATGTGAAAGTAATGTATGGCTCTGTAAGTTTTCTTATGTTGAGCATTTTCGATTGAATTAATCATTAAAGTCTTCTTGCTGTTAATTTATTCGAGTTTTCTGGATACAAATTCATGTTTCATGTAATTTGTTAATGTCCAAAGAAATCCTTCTTTTCTTGTAAAAGTAAGGTCTCTCTTGTTGTTCTTTTGGGAATTACATTTAATGGGGGAGAGTTCTTAATTGAACTGCTTAATTGCCAAATCTTTGTATGGAGTGCGGCTGTGGAATATTGTAGGAGTTATCTTGTATCTTTATAAACTCCTTGATGAATACACTAAGTTTCGACTATGTGAAATCATCGAAACCAAGTTGATATGTTCTCTTTTAGTCATAACGAATCTCTTTTAGAATTTCATTATGATCCCTCTAGTTTTCGTACCTTTGCTAATTTATAATGACAAAAAGGGGGAGAATTATTTTGTAGTTCACACTACATACATATGATTTACGGATCATTATGTAACGGGGAGTGGTTTTCATTGTGAGATGAAGTATTGACTAAGGGGGAGTGATACATATCACCGTAGTATAATTTTCAAAGTTGTGATACAACTGAACTTTGATGTTATGTAATAATACTATGACACTGTATAACAATAATTGAGAACAACTGTTTTCTTATTGTTATGGCTACGGATCTTCAACAACAATGATGCTGAGTTGAACATGTTCAGAATCACTGGAGTACTTGGAGTGGTAAAGAATTCAAGGAATGTTGAAGAACCAAGCAAATCAAGCATGTTGCATGATAATCTACAAAGTTTATTTATTTTGTAATCCATGTGTATTGATAGTTTTGTCACTAAAATTGACAAAGGGGGAGATTGTTAGAGCATGGCTCGGTCAAACTTAGATTAGGATAGAATGTGTAGTTGAGCTTTAGACTTCACGGCGTTCATCGATTGAAGACAAAGATCTACTGAGGAGAGCTTGGAGGAACTTCATCAACAAAAGATATGTGGAGACTAAAACTTATTTATCACTTAGAAGTCAATTCTATTCTATCTCCTAATGAGACTAAGTCGTATAACTATATAGACTTTTACATTATACACATTTGATATTTAGAGCTGATTTTAACTCGGTTATATAATTCTCGAAATATGTGTTGGAAGCTTTTTGCTTTAGCTACGTTCATCATTATTCTTGACAAGTTTAGTTGGAAACAATTTATTTGTTGGAAACTAAATAATAAGTCAAAAGATGATCATGTGAAAATTGCCTTGAAACATCTTACATGATTTGTGCGAGACAGTCATTTGATGTCGACTCGGAATGTTTCGTATTGATCATTCGATCACTTGAAATTACTTATAAGCTAATAGTTTATGTGAGACAGCTATTGTCGTCTTTTAAGGATGTTTCAATGATTGAAATGGAAGTTTAGAACAATTAGCCTTTGTCTCGATACATCGCAGTATGCATACCAGTATGCAAACTGTTGTGGTATGATTCAGGTCCGGAAACCAAGTTTGCATACCAGTATGCAAACGGTTTTAACTGTTAAAGTCCGAGAACCAAGTATGCATACCAGTATGCGAACGGTTCTACCTGAGTTACGGTCCGGGACGGCAGTATGCATACCGGTTTGCAAACTGCTGGACAAGATCAAAGTTCGGAACTTAAGTTTGCGTGCCCGTTTGCAAACTAAGTGGTTAAAGTTCTAAAATCGGTTTAGTATGATTTCATACTCATGAACAAATATATTTATAAATTAAGGAATGCAATCTTTGCAAACCGTGGCTTAATGTTCATGAATTGATTCTTGAATAAGTACTTTGTACAATCATGAATCAAATCCGATTTTGCTTCAATTGTGTCTTGTATACATCTATGAGAATATAAAAAATTGAACAACTCTATGAGTAACACAATTAGATTCATTTGATTATCCTTCATGTTTGATTGATCATCATATTTGATCTAGAAGTGTTAGATGAATGTGATTAATACAAAAGTGTTCATATGGCTAACTTCGGTTAACTGTTGTTGAGCCAACTCAATATACATGTTTAGGTACGGTTACCTATATCTAAATGAAGGTATAATTCATTTTTGTTTAACAAGCTAAGACCATCTAATGGTGGAGAGATATTGCTTTGGTTTTAAGCAAACTTAGCTTGAATCTTAAATCAGGTTTTCATCTAACGGTGAATATTGATTGCTTTGTTTCTAAGCTATCAAACCCTGATTTGAAGACTATATAAGGGAGAACTCTAGCAACTGGAAAACCTAATCCCCACACTTCTGTGTGATACTAGTTGCGACTAGATTCGATTCTCCTTTATCCTAGGTTTTTCCTAAAACCATTATAGGTTAACAACTTAAAGACTTCATTGGGATTTTGAAACCAGGCCCAACTACTTTCTCTGTAGTTGCGTGTTCTGATCTTACTTGTTCTATCGTATTGAGTACTATCTTCTCTAAGATTTGCTCGAGATTTATCTCCGATAGGTAAGATATAAAAAGTAATCACAAATCTCTTCGTCTCATTCTTTGTGATTCCACAATAACTTCTTCTACTACCATATAGTTAAGTTATTGTGAGGTGATTAATATTTCTAGGTTGTTCTTCGGGAATATAAGATCGGATTATCAATTGGTTCTGTTCACCTTGATTTATCAAAAGATGGAACAAAACTTCATAGGTACTTCTGTGGGAGACAGATTTATCTATCATAATAGACTTATCTGTGGGAGACAGATTTGTGTATAAGTCTTCAACTTTGGGTCGTAACAACTCTTAGTTGTGGGTGAGATTAGCTAAGGGAATCAAGTACGTAGAGTCCTGCTGAGATTCAGAGACGTAAGGAACGCGACTGTACCTTAATCGGTGTGAGACTTGGTTAGGGATCAACTACATTCCAGTCCGAAGTTAACTTGTAGTAGGCTAGTGTCTGTAGCGGCTTAATACAGTGTGGTTTCAAAATTGGACTAGGCCCCGGGGGTTTTCTGCATTTGCGCTTTCCTCGTTAACAAAATTTCTGGTGTCTGTGTTATTTCTTTTCCGCATTATATTTGTTTATATAATTGAAATATCACAGGTTATGCGTAGTTCAATCAATTGGTAAATCCAACCTTTGGTTGTTGATAGAAATTGATTGACACTTCTTGAACATTGGTCTTTGGTACCGTTCAAGTATTTCTCATACCAATCAGTTCACGGATTCCATCCCGTTGATTTGCTAATTGATTTGAGAAAGAGATATAACTCTTGGATATCTTTCCTTGATTGAGTCTGACTGTATAGTTGATTCTCTTGGAATTATATTGGAGTTAGTCCATACAGATTGCCGAACGAAATATTGGGTGTGGTTGTTAAACCTCCGCTTTTCAGAAACATAACAACTGCACCGTATTTCGTTAGGAAAAAGCAAGAAGAGGCATTTTAAATCTGCTTTTCTTAACAGGAAAACGATTAACATACACAAATAAATCGTTACCCTACTCTTTGATATGACAAACTAAGATCCGATCCGATCAAGTTTTCATATTAGGAAGATTATCAAAATAATTCTTCCCTTGGTTTCCACAACCACTCTCCTCATAAATATATGACGTTTAAGCACCAGTTCAATATAGAACTCTCCCCTTGTGAGTTGTTATTCCCTGCAAAACAAAAGAATAACAACAAGAAAACCTTTACCAGAGGAAGGTCGACAAAGTCTTAGCTATTACTTGCCAGTAGTAAAAGCTAAAGCAGAAACTCATATGTATACTAAATACACAACTTATGAAACATAAATTTATAATAGTATAATCGTGACTTCACACATGAGTTTAATTAATATCTACTTATGATTATTTGATAAAGCATCCCACTAGGTTAAATCTGAAACCTGATATATCAAAAAGTCACATACATCATAAGAGATAATCACATTATGAGATCGGAAATATTAGGGTTTGTGAAAACCGAAATAATTTATCTCATAAACCGAAAGCAAAGTAAAGAGATAATCAATAATATCAAGCAATACAATCGTAACTATCAAAAGAATGACACGGAGAATTTAAAAATAAAAACTTAATCATTCATGATATTGATAGTTGAATAAACTTTTTACACCAAAATTGAAGTGAATCAACAATTGACATGTTTATTCATATAAAAGACATAAAATAAGAACCGAATCTTATTAATTTATATTTATTTTTCAGTGTTAATTATAATTCATAAACGGAAACAAACATACACATAATATCTAATTAGCTAAAATCTAGGAGTTCTAAAAATGGAAACTGGCATTTGGTTATAACAATTTAATCGTTATCTTACTAGCTACAACAAAATATATTTAAGATAAAAACATTAAAAAAAAACAAAGAATAATAAATCGAGATTAACTAGACCCACAACATTAATAAGCATCATAAAAGACATTACAAACAAAATGAAAGCGGAATATATAAAAGCAACTATGAAGAATGAATGAAGATCACAAACAAAATGAAAACAGAATACATAAAAGAAACTATGAAGAATGAACTGAGATTGACACACAAAATGCCATTGAAAAAGTAATCTTATATAGTTGCATTTAAATCTTAATCTGTTTGAGTCATGTTGTGACGAGGTCACTCTCGTGACAACTTTGGTGGGGGAGCACCTTATAGCCATTAGATATCAGATCATAAATATATTAGCATCAGCGAAATAATATTTAGGATATTAAGATGTTTTTATTATTTTTTCTTTTTTTCTATTTATTTATTTTTTATTCTTGGTCCTTCTAGAAGCACCAACCGTAATCAAGGTATTGTATAGAGTTAGGATTCACTGGGTTGTGCCCATATGTATAATCAGAATCAGAAATCTTGATTTTCTTACCATCATCATCAATACCATAGTCAACTTCTGCGTCAAATATTAATTAGTTGGTTTCCCGCCTATGTTTGTTCTTAAAAATTTATGCTATTTGTGGCTTTCATAAAAGCATTTCCAATGGTAACAGAGTTATTCAATATCTTATGCAATGGATTAGTAGGTCCAACTTGACAATCACTAAAACGAGACATGCATATCCCTGTCAAGACAAAATTAATCAAAAGCTACTCAATAATTCCACGCCAATGCTATTTAGAGTTATTCTATGTATCAAATAATGATATATCCTGAGTTTTGACCAACCGTGATCTTAAAAGTTATCCTTCTATATAGTCAAATAGATGTTCTAGATAACATCCATATTGCATCAAACACATAACAATAAATCTTTAGACCATAATTAAGCTAGCATGTAGCTAAGTTAGAAAAAGAAGGCATCCTGATTATATGCAACACGAACAAGTAACAAAAAGTACCAAGAAAAGCTAATAGTATTTCATGTGCGAAGAAGCACCAGTCTGCTGGTACTTATCAAAAACATCATAAAATTAAAAACACAAGTCCAAGTATGTCCATATTTTGGACCCATCTTCTCGGTGAAAGAGAAAGCTTATCCATGTTGAGCAACTTGTAAATATGATGTCAAATATCTTTACCGAAATTAATAAACTTTGGAAATGCAACGATGCAGTTGAATTTGGTGCCGAACTACTTACAGAGGTAGAAATTATCCTATAAAAATCAGATGAAGCAACCCAATAATTTATTTTCCATAATAGAAAGAAGAAGAAAAACCTACATTGCTAGGTTTCAAAAACTAGAAAAAAGGTTTTGGCGGGGATAAGAAGGGATTTGATATGTTAGAAGGAGGATGTAAAATTAAATAACGGATGTGAAAAAAAATTAAAAATAATAATAATTTCTTAATATTCTTCGATATGCAAATGCATCTAGGATGTGTTATCTAGGGCTACAAGGTGCTCCTTTACAAAAGTTGTCACGAGAGTGACCTTGTAACAGCGGGACTCAATCTATTTCGATTATCATGCCCATTAGCTATAATTAATCTTAATCTATTTTGATAATCACGTAATTTTATTAAGCTGCATTTTATTAACTCTTTTAGGTTTCATTAATCTTAATTTGTTTTGATCATCGCGTCCGTCTCTTTGGAGAAAGAAAAAAAAACTGATTAGTGGAATTTTTTTCCATTTTTGTGAAGGGGAAATTATGGTTTGTCAGTTTAACTCCTAGATTTTAGGCTAAAATTGGATATTAGATTTCCATTTACGAACTATACGTTAATAAAAAATAAAAATAAAACTGATTATATTATATAGTTAACTGTTGGCTAAATGTAGCCAATAAAATTTATTTGTTACTTGCACACTCTTTAACGGGGTATGCAGAAGATGAATACCCAAACACGAGGGCTCTGCAAATCGGGATTAACTCACCTTTATTTCTCTAATCTGAAAATTTAAAAACCATTTCAATCTCTTCACCCTTGCTTTTAGTTTCTAATTTTACCTACTTTGAATTGTTTTCATTAAAAAGTCTAAGTTTCATATGTGAATAGCTTTGTTGATAAATATGTTTAAAGTTTTTTTTTTCCCCCTTTTCTAAGAAACTTCCATTTGATTTTACTAACATTTTTAATGTTTTAATTTTTCTTTTCTCTGTTGTTCAGTAGGAAAGATGTTTGGAGCTGAGGCTCATCTGCGACTCCGTCAAATATCTTCCATGAACTTGTGTGGTGGTTTTCTAGACTGGGCGATTTGGATCTGTGCTATAGGAAATTGTCTTCAGATCTGAATTCTTAATTTGGGATTCATGTGGAACATGATAACTTTATCTACTAAGTCAATAGTCAAACCAATCTTTTCAGAAAACATCGGAATTGATGCAGTCGATTGAGTGTTTTTTGCTCCATATTATAGCACTGCTTTATCTACCTTTTGCCACCTTGGATTTATCTCCCAGTATACTCAGCATTTTGTAAGAATATCCGTACAAATGGCGATATTTTGCTCTTGTTGTCCTATACGCATTTCAAATTAATACTACCCATTATGTTTTTCACTAATCACTATAGATTCAGTTACCCGATTACTAAGTATCCTACTCTGCAAACTCATTTTCTTTCTTACTCCACCTTTATCATATATTTTCTTCTACCTTTTACACAAAACATCATCATGTCTGATATACCTACTAATACCTATATAAATCATATTACTCAAATGATACATGACAATGAAGCTTTTGCAGAAGGACCCTTCCGAGAATATATGAAGTTTTTGAGACTTGTTGCAATTGCAATCCAGAGTGGCAAATATCCAAGAATGGTTGGTAAGTTATATAAAGAAATCACATATGTTGATGATCTTAGAGGGCTTCGTGTTGATAAAAATGTCCTATGCAATAAGTTTAATCTGGTCTTCTGTTGGAAGATTAATCATAATGAAAACACCAGATCAATAAGTGTTTGTTTTTCGCTTTACCACAGCTGGTGATTTTGCAACTGAAATCTATGAAAATCCTAGTAGAGTGCATGGCAAATTGCTAACTCTATGATTCTGTTTTGTTGATATTCAACCACACTACCTGGATTTTAGTGTTCACGATTTCTGGGTTAAATATTCTTGAATGGGAGATCTTGTGCAAAGGGGATATGTTGTAAAAACGCCGGCTGTTAAGGTTGGAGGTTCTGGCTATGGTAGGTCCTATTGATAAAGCTGGTCTTTATAAGGCACATGTTTTAGTTGATCTAGCTGCATCACTTCATCATAAATTACAGATCAGATATAAGGATTCAGAAACTCTAAATGTTAAATTTATTTTATTACTCTTCATCGTGCTACTTGCCGTTACTGTTGGAATATTAATCACAATCAACTAGATTGTGCTGATAGTCAGCTTAATTATAGGCAAAATATGCTACTATTGTGTTTTAGGAAGAGGAAAATGCTAGAATGATTATCAGAGGCAAAAGGGTACAAGGTAGACATGAACGTATTTATGATGGTGCTATTGATCGAGAGAATCAAATTGCAATAGGTCAGGAGAGACAAAGGATTCTAGATGAACCTTCAGTAAAGATAATTGAAAATAATTCTAATATAAATGAATTTCACCCAGTTTCTTCATCAAACAAAGGAAAGAATCTCATTCTCAGAAACTTGGTGAGATGAAGCAATAACATAAATATAAAACTTGGGCTTGTATGTTAAATCAATATGTTAATTTGGGGGTTCGGTCGGGTTTGACCTATATTTGTGATAATAACAATGCTCAGACTATATTTGTGGTTCAAACTGAAAATACACAAATTAGTCCGGAATAGATAGATGTAGCTGAAGATGTTCAGGATGATGGATTTATTCCAAAAGTTGTAGCAGAAAGTGTTTTCCAGAATGATGAAACCAATATGTTAAGCAATTTGGTTAAAAGGGTTTATCGTTTACCAGAAGATATCCCATCTACTTCTGCTACTATGGAAACCACTGTTCAAGATCAGGGAGATATCGACGCAATAGCGGAAGAATTTCTAAACCAAACATTGAGTACCATTGACACTACATAGGTAACTTTTTCACATATCTATTTTAATTTCAAATTTCTTTATACCTTGAATTCCTTTATCTTCCGTTCAATTTTGATTCCCTGTTATAAAATTTTTAGGTTAAAGTTACTACTTTAATTTTACCATTTTATTATTTTATTTTCTTTAATTTTTTTGACTATGGGTTCAAATAGTTGTCAATCTTCATATGATATTAGGATCCTCTCCTGGAATTTGCAGGGTATTAGGTCTAGTTTGAAAAATGATCAATTGCATTATCTCATTAAGACGTACATACCATATTGATATTGTTTTCTTAGTAGAAACTAAAGCAAAATTCCTTTTATGGAACAAATCTTACATAAATTACATGCAAAGGATTAGTTGTTAATTCCTTCTATTGGTAAATCATGTGGTATTGCTATAGTTTGGTTCTCTCATATATCTGCTTCACTTATTAAATTTCAAGATAATGTTTTTCATTTTCAAATTTTAAAAACTAATGGTAAATTTAATATCTCTTTTATATATGGGGCTTTAGATAGTCAATTAAGGATTAGGCAATGGGTTTTATCTATGCTTTTAATGACTCAACTATACCATGGGCTATAATTGGTGATAAGAATTTCATTATGCACGAATCTGAAAAAGAAGGTGGCAAATCTATTACTTCTAGTAGTTATTCATATGGTTATAGCTGCATCCAAAGATTAGGTTTAATTGATTTTAATTATGATGGTTCACCTTTTACTTGAACTAATAAAAGTTCAGGCCATGCTCATATTCAAGAAAGACTTGGTAGAGTCATTGTAAATCATAAATGGTTGGAAATTTTTCCTAATGCACTTAACTCTCATCTCACTCGAGTTGTTTTTGGCCATGCTTCAATCATGTTGGAGACAACTCACTTTGGTGAGAAAATTGATAAACCTATGAGATATATGAAATGTTAGTAAATCGAAATACCCTTAAACTGTCCAGATATAAGAATCTATGCACGAGTAAAAGGGTAGTTCTAGTTCAACTCGACTAAGGAAGATCTAATACCAATCTTTTCTGACATTGATCGTTTTGAACTTAAGATGCCCGATTCAAGTTGTAAAGATTCCATAAATATCATTCTCCTCAATTCCCACACTTAACTTCTAAAATACAATCTTTATCCTTAATGCCGACTTTTCTGTTCTTGATTTATTTTATTCCTAACATAATGCAGCAGGAAAATGTACACGCGATGTAAATTAAAAGTGTGTGTACATGATGTAAATGGGTTGGGCAGTTGGCCCCTGCCAAAAGAAGGCCGCGTTGAAGATGATGTATCAATTTGGTAGTTTATCTGAATTTGCAGGGGAAACTGGATGATGTTCAAGTTCAATTGAGGCAGAGTCCACAGCATGTAGGGCTGCATCAGAATGGTCTCGACAATTTGGATACCAATCAATAAAGTTCTACAATGACATCCAAAGTGTAATTAAAGCTATAAAGAAGAACGAGTTGACTGGAGAGCTCATTAACGTCTCAACCATTTTTTTTGCTTGTTCTTCTTTTTCTTATGTAAATCGGAAATGTAATGCTTTAACGGATAGGTTAGCAAAGTCAATGCTTAGGAGTAATTCCATGTATCTTAGCTCTACAAATATCAGTCCTATTCAAAACCAAGTATGGATAGCTAAGATCTGTAACATAAATAATTTAAAACTATGTAACTGCTTAATAGTATATGTTTGGTTATCACACACACACACACAAAAAACAAAAAAAAAACAAATAATCTGAACAATGTAACTGCTTTCTAAGGTAAATATACCTGGCGATATTGGGGTATACCCAAATTTAAATGGACCTAGTGCCCTTGCTAAGAGGTGGTAAAAAGGGGTGTGTTTACTTTAATACCCTTGAACTAATTAACCCTATTACTTAATCAGATAATCCTAAAATTTAAAACCTAAAAAACTGCTAATCTTCTCTTCTTCTTCATCTACATCTTCCATCAACCTCTCTGCAAATCGTCCACTTTGATTTTCCTGAAAAATGGTTGATTCCAAACGATCAAGTAGCAATATATATTCAACAGGTCATATCAAAAGATCCAAATCAGAGAAAAAAGGTAAGGGAAAAGTTGGAACTAATGAAATCAGTAAACCCAAAAATCCAATCCCTGAGAATGTTGAAAAGAACCCACTACCGGCGAAAAGAAGACTGTAAGTGATGTTTAAACTCAAACCCATTATTCTGATGTGTTGTATGATTGTTATATTAGGTTAGATTATCAAAAATTATGATTTATGTGTTTTAGTCGGCAAGGTCGATAATTTAAGACAACGCCGACTGTTGATATTTTGTAAGAGCCGGCATGGTCTCAGGATGAATATCCTGCTGATTTTTTATTCTGGTAATGGCGACTGTGAAACATTAACCATGGCCGGAAAGGTAATCAATAACCAAACGTGCCGACCTTTCATATTTAGTCGCTATCTGCTTTATAGTCGGCATCTTATATGATTAGTACCCTGCCGACTTTATGTCACAGAAACTTGATTTTCTGAGTTCAATTTTGCATATAGTCGGCATCTTATATGAATAGGACCTTACCGACTGTGTATTAGCCGGCACTGTAGATGAATACAACCATGCCGACTAAGTATTAGTCGGTATTGTTTAGATTATCGACCATGCCGACTAGGTGACCAAAACCATGTTTCAATGTGTAAAATTTTCATATCTTTTATTTGTGTATTGTTTAGGTTCCCAGAGGAAAACATAGAAGATATCCCTTGTCTTAACAATGCAGCAGAGCTATTAGAATGGATTGACAAGATTTATCCTTCTTTACAAGATCCTAGTGATGAAAATGAAGAGAATTGCCCTGTAAGAAAGTTACTTCTGATGGGTAAGAAAGATCCTGAAGAATTTCTAAGGTTTATGAACAGTCCTAGCAATCCCCTCAACTATGTTGAATGCACATCATCGGAGGAGGAAGAAGAGGAGATTGATCCAAGAACTTTTTTCAAGGCATCTGACTTTTCTGGAGTGAACCCCTATTACAATGAGGATGGTGACTACATAGGTCCAATAAAGGGAAAAGCAAAAGCTAATGCTGGTGAAAAATCTAGTGATGGTGAAAAAGCTAGTGATGCGGAGGAAGATAACAACAATGAGAAGGATCCATGAAACTTTTTTTGATATGTTTGCATTATGATGTTTCCAATATTATGTTTTGAACTCTTAAATTGTAGTTTTAGACTTGTCAGTAACTCTTAAACTTATGTTAATTTTCAGTTTCACTTGCTTTAGAAACTTATTCTTTTTTCGGCAGGTTTAAACAATATTAGAGTCAGTGGCGGAGCCACGCTTGTACTAGGGAGGACAACTGTCCTCCCTGGTTTTTGCTAAAACGGGTAATTAGTAGAGATAATTTAGGCGAATTAAATATTTGTCCCCCTAATTTTTGGTAGATAAAATAAAATTTAAGTTATATTAGTAAAGTTGGTAATTATTTACTGACAAATTTGAAAATTAATTAGTTTATCTTATATAACTACAATTATTTACTTAATTAGTGGTATATTTTCTTATATAATTAGGATTTACCACATAATTATATGATTTGAATACCCTAATTGATCTTAAAATCGATTCGGTTAGTTTATGCATTTTCCAAATTAAGTATTTTTTGTTTAAGAGTAACACAAATTTTCATTGTTGTTTGAAAAAAACATTTAATTTTTTTTTGCGGCCTTTGGCACAAATTATGTGCGGTGCTTCGTATAGTTGTCCCCTCGACCAAAACTCTCTGGCTCCGCCACTGATTAGAGTTTAGTAAGTCGGCATGGTTTGAAATGCTCGACCTTGCCGACCATCCCAGGCTTTCTGTTACAGTGCTGTCAGGGATAGGTAGTCGCATGGTTTGAAATGCTCGACCTTGCTGATGTACTATAACATGTTAATGTTAGTAGTATAAAAATATTACTTTTAAGTACAAAGTACAACCCATTGAATGCTCAACGGATAGAATTTTCAAAATCAAGACATTAAGTGTGTTGTTATTATAAAAGCACTTTCAACTTCATCTTCAACCATGCATAAAGAATGGAAGTTTCAAGTGCAACACAACCAATTATTTGTAGTCTTTGTACACTAAGTGGTCATTTTGCAAATGATTGTCCCTTTGAAGGAAGCAAATGCACCATTGATGGTTGTAAGGGGTTCTTATTTCTAATGAAAGCTGCAGTATGAGATGTATATCAACCGTATGCTTCAAAGTGCACATGTTATGGGTTTTTCTATTGGATAGATGAGCGCCTAACTCCGTATGAAGATGAAGTTGCTAAAATCAACCTTCTACCATGCACAGATCCATGTTGCGACGATAAGATGAAGCTAATTACCTCTCCTAAAAAATTGTGTATCGGAAAAAGATACTATCTATGTCCCAAATGTGTTAGGGTTAAGTTTTTAAGGTTTGTATGCTCTAATTAAGTGTTGAGTGCATCTCAATGTACTAAGAATGTTACAGTCGGCATGTTTTAGTTTATATAAAATGAAGACTTCTTCATAGTCGTCAAGGTTGATCCATATTACTATAAGTTATTTAATTTCATTTTAGTCGGCATTATACAAAATTCTAAGAATACCGACGGCAGAACAGTCGGCAATGAAAAAAATAGTAATCGTGCCGATGAAAGTACAGTCGGCAGTATATTTATATAATACAATGCCGACTATAGTGTGGAGAACATCCAGGACCAATAGCAATTTTAAACCTTTTGGTCGGCAAGGTTGTCTTCTTCAACCTTGCCGACTAACAGTTAGTCGGCACTGTAGGAGGACCACGACCGTGCCAACTATAGTGTGAAGAACATCTAGGAACAATAGCATTTTTGTCCCTTTTAGTCGGTAATGTTTTCTTCTTCAACACTGCCGACTAACAATAAGTCGGCATTGTAGGAGGACCACGACCATGCCGAATGTCCCAGGATTTCTTTTCCACTGCCGTCAGACATATGCAGTTGGCAACCTGAAAAAATTCTAACCTGCCGACCCTGTGGAAAAATTCAAACTAATTGTATAGTCGGCAAGGTCGTATAATAATTACAATGCCGACGGTATAGTAAAACGCTTAAGTCGGCTGGTTAGAAAATACAAAACAATGCCGACGTATATAAATTGGAAGGAGTAAACACCAAAAAAAACCACATCCATTTCATTTCATTCATTTGTAGTACTCCAAAGTACATTACACAAAACACGAATGCGATTACAAAAAGATTCCTTATTTCCTAAGCGCAATCACCCATCGCTCAAATCTATTGGAGGGAGTTCATTCAAATCTAAGGGACCTTTGTTAGACTTATCTAAAGCATTCCAAAGGTGCATATTGTCCTCATAAAGTTTCACCCATTCCTTGCTCTTGTTGTTTATGAACTTTTCCCAAAAACTAAACCTACAAAGAGGAGGTAATGGACATTCCTTGTTGAGTTGTAGACCAATAAAATGATTTTTATCCACCAAATCCATAACAATTCTTCCATACTTGAGCTGCTCCACACAAACCGCATGTTTCGGTGCAAATGCTACACAACATCCGTTACTAAAAAAATGTACTACACATGACCACGTATCCGCCAATAGATGGCCACACTCTGGCATTCTCATCCAATGCGCCCATTTGATCGGTGCATTTCCCTCCGGGCCTTTAACACTAGTAAGCAATTCTTTAAAAGTTGCTTCTTTTTCCTCCATCAAACCTTCTAGCATCATTGAGATATAAAACTCCTTGTCTTTTTCTAGTCGGGCAGCCATCTTCTTTCTTATGTATTGACATTGGATGAGATTCTCCTCAACCGCTCCACATAGGTGTCCCAATTGTTGGGAGGCAACGTGAAACCCACAATTTCCATCATTTGGGACGTCGTCGGTACTAATAACGAACTCTCGAATAATTTGAGGGAGTTGTACGCGATACTCTTCCAATACCGGTTTTACTACCTTCCTCGGACAACCTCTTTTCTTCACAACATCTCCTTGACTTGCTTGACTCTCAATAGGTGTAATCTTTGGCTCCATGGGTTTTTCTATTGGCGTGGGTGTTTCCTTCCTCGTACGACCCCTTTTCTTTACAACATCTCCTTGACTTGATTGACTCTCAATAAGTGTAATCTTTGGCTCCATGGGTTTTTCTATTGGTGTGGGTGTTTCCTTCCTCGGCCAACCCCTTTTCTTTACAAAAACTTCCACACTTGCTTTACTCTTAAGAGGTGGAGTGCTATTTGGATTCAAGTTTGAAACCGTTGGTGTAGTTGTTTCTTTCCTCGAACGACCTCTTTTCTTTTTAGCCGACTCCTCTTTGTATTCCGCCTCGGTATAATCATGTCCGGATGGATGGCATGTTGTACTCAAATACTCTTTAATTTGTTCCCTTTCTTCCGCCCTTGTCTTGGTGGTAGGTGGTCTACCTGCTGGATCTTGTTTCAAGGGTTCTTGTAGTTCTTCCATAAAATGGTAAACAATCGGCATCAACTTGTGCTTCATAGTTTGTTTGTCCAACCTATTCAATGTGGGGTACTTGTCGAGGATTATTCTCCCAAGTTCCATGTCGTCAAACTCTTCACCAGGATCTTCTCTTGGAGCGGGGATGAAAGATATTTGCTTCTAATAAGGATCAATATCTTCAATCGGAATCGGAGTTTTATACCTACCAAGCATATGACGACATGGAAGTCTGATAGCCTTCATTATCCTACACTTACAAGGAGTACTCAGGTCGTCATACTTTTGATACAACTTGAGATGTTTCATCATGAAACGTATTGCCCAATGCGAGACGTTGTAATGTATACCAACAAACCTATCATCCTCCTTAAATTCCTTCAACTTCTTGTACCTACTTTCTTCGAATTGCTTACTTATCTTGTTGATATCATTATTAGTGTACTCATGGATAGTATGTTGCACCGTCACAATCCCATTTTAACTTCTGAAAAGTAGACCTTTTAGTCTCCCATAAGCTTGCTCTACCATATTTATGGACTCAAGTTTGAAATGTTTATAGTCATTAGTAAAAGCATACACAAACCTCTCTTTGTGTGGCCTCAACCATTGTCTCTTGCAATATTCCACTACTTTGGGGTAATTAGTGCCCCAATCATCCTCGAATTCCTTCAAGTTTGTCTCATATCTTGCCACACTCATCGACCAAACCAACTTATCCCACGCTTTCATGAATAACCCAAATTTGATCTCACCTTCTTTCCATTCTTCGGCTTCTTTCTTTTTCTCTTCCCCTCTTTCCTCTTTAGTTAGTTTACTAAGACGTTCATCTTCCTCTTTTTCACGTTTAGTACCTTTCTTTGCCTTTGGCTTTTGGATATGACTCTTACAATTCTTTCTAAGATTGCATTGTATGTGCCACGTGCAAATAAAATTTTGTGCCTTGGGAAAAACTATCCTCATGGCGTTCATTATTGCTTACTCATTGTCGGTCACTACAACCTCGGGAGTCTCGTCTTCGTGGTAGAGAAGCTTCAAAGTTTCCAATGCCCAAATATAGCTATCATGCTTCGCATGATCCATAAAACACCATGCCACCGTGAATGATTGCTTGTCCGATGTTTGTCCTACAATGTTCAACAAAGGCATGTTGTACCTATTCGTCTTATAAGTACAATCCATGAACAAAACTTGGTAAAAGCACCAAGCCAATTGAATCATATCGGGATGCGCAATAAAAATACGATCCACCCTCCCCTTCGATGACTCATGGTGTCTCACCGTGTAGTTGTATTTGTGGGCCAACCATTGTGATTCTTCCATTACATTTCTTCCATCCCATTCAATTCTTTTGATAGTTGCTTTGGCCGCATAAATTGTAGAAAATGAAGAAAGGTTATGTGGGCCATCCCTCTTGAACTTACTTGGTTTAATTCCCCAAATTGTTCCTTGTTCGAACTCGTGCTGTTTCAACTTGGCAACTTGGGAGTGTCCAACAAGACTTTGCGGATCTTTATGGTTATGCCAACCAACATCAACTCTATCCATTCTCCACATGTTATCGGTGTCTTTGTTCCTCCAAAATATAATCTTGAATGGGCATCCACACTTCGTCTTGTACACCCCAGTCGTCTTCTTATCACACACATAACCCTTTCTCTTGTGACTTGCGTCCGACCCACTACACTCGCATACCATTTCAAACCGCGAATATTTTTGTTGGGTGTTTTTTCACTAGAATGCACATCTTCTCTTTTGCTTTCTCAACAATCCAATTGACCGTGTCGTCTTTTTTCCTCCATTCCAAATCATTAGCATAATGTGCGGAAGTATCAGGACCCCTAACCCTGTGAGCTTGAGGCTGATCCGTCATCGGTACCAATGCAATCTACAAAACATCACAAGTTAGTTGATATGTACTACGATAGTCGGCAGGGTCGATATATAAAAAAACAATGACCAAAGAACAACCGGCAGTGTCGAAGAATACAACAGTGCCGACTAAACTACAGTCGGCAGGGTCGACGTATCCAAAACAATGCCGGCTTAAGCATGTTTCAAATCACGTCTCCTGAGCTGCAAAAATCTTATAGTCGGTAGGGTTCATATTTTCGACCTTGCCGACTAAACATTGCTCATGAAAAGTCGTGGCATTTGGTAATAAAAACCATCCGACGCTTACAGTCGGTAGGGTTTATAATCGTCGACCTTACCGATACTGGGCAGCAAAAGTGAAAAAAAAAATCGATCATTTGCATGGAAAAATCACAATCTTCACCACGTAAGTTGTAACCTGATTACTTGAAGCTCCCTTATCTTTTTCTGGGTCATTGGATTCTACGTTTGGCTCAAGACGTTCATCACTTCCATATCCATCTTGAGTTTGAGGAAAATAAAAGTGAGAATCATGCTTATAATCCATTTGATCATGATTTGGTAGATCATCATACAAGTACTCATCTGTAGGAAGAAAATTAGAAGACTCCCCCACTTCAAAATCAGGATTAGAATCACTCATCTCACTCATCTCACAAATTTCTCAAACCTCCTCCCCCCCAAAAAAAAAAAAAAAAACTTCCTCTACTACTTCATTCTCTTTCTCACTCTCAATTATTTCCAAATCCACTCATATAAATCAACTAACTAATCAAACTAATCTAATCATTTCAATTAAATTAGTGTTAATCATTGCAGGGACAATTTAGCCATTTAAAAAATACATAGTTAAGGGATGTCCTGTTTTACTTCAAAATGATCCAGGTTATGTTTCATTAGGTATACCCCAATCTGGCCTGGTTAATATATGCTTGGTTATCACCCAAAAATAAAAGAAAAGAGTTTGAAAAAAACACAAAACAAGAAAAAGGGTTCCCAACTATGGTGTGCATGCATACGAACCGTATACGTGTTGAGATAAGTACGCTAGTATTTGATTACACGTCACAACTGTTTATGAAGCATACAGAATAAGAAGATGCACAGAATCATTACTCGATTTTAAGTATAGAAAACAAATGATTTCCTTCCCAAAAGTTCTACTATTTACCTAAAATTGCCGTCTTCTCAGCCCTAGGTTTAACTCCTTCTGAAGAAATACCTTCAGAGTCGACGACGATAACAATACCAGTTTTGATAGAGTATAGGTAGTGATAAGCATGGATATGTCTCAAAATGACTTAGATCGATTAATGTTCTTTGATCATGCTCGTAAAACTTCTGAGGTAGCTTATGAATCCAATCCTCTTGATGCTGATGTAAGTTTCCTCCAATCTCCCTCTGGATTTTTCTCTCCTTAACTTATAGATCTTATTGAAATAATCATTTACTTCAATAATCATGTTCTTATAATTGAAATCGATTCATTTAGGTTATTGTATATCAATCTTTGAATGATGATTTGGTTTATCTTTTAAACCCTAAAATATTTAGGGTTTTCGAAAAACTCATAAATTGAAAATTATATTTACCAATAAGGTCTGTGTTGCAGAATCTTACAAGATGGGCAGGAGCTCTACTCGAGCTATCCCAATTTCAGAGTATATCTGAATCTAAGATGATGATTAAGGGTACGTGTTACATTCTGATAATAGCATGATACGTGGGTGCACTTTGAGTTTCTTTGTGTAGAGTTTGTTGAAAGATTGTATATTGTTTTTTCACAGATGCAATTTCGAAACTGGAGGAGGCACTAGGAATTAATCCAAGAAAGCACGATGCCCTATGGTGTTTGGGAAACGCTTATACTTCTCACGCATTTCTGACTCCCGAGCTTGATGTGGCAAAGGGATATTTTGATAAGGCATCTGTTTACTTCCAAGAAGCAGTTGAGGAGGTAGTTTACTTGTTTAGTGTCTGTACAATTGTTTTGTGCTACTGTGAATGTACTTTTGCCGAGGCTTTAATATGTTGTTTCTGTTTCAGGACCCAGCGAATGAGCTGTACCAAAAGTCTTTAGAAATGAACTCAAAGGTACTTTCAATTCCACAGACCATCTCTGAACTTATAAGATAGCACATTATTTTAGAGTAGGACTCTTTATTGATTGAATTGCAGCAGTTAGTCGTTGGTTGTCGTGGATACTTGTTTCCCCCTGAATATCCTCTGCATGCTAGACTGCTAGTAGTTTATCATTGTTTCGCTCTTGTTCCCTCCATTAGTAGTTTTCTAAGCAGGTGTGTAAAACCTCGTTGTTCGTCAATTTGTAATGATCTAGCATTTCTGAAGTGATTATTTAATCTCTTTCTCAGGCTCCAGAACTGCATATGGAGATTCATAAACAGGGGTTCGGTCAAACCCTTACAGGGGGAGGAGGATCTTCAACCTCATCAAACATGAAGGTAAAGTCTGCTGACTAGGTTTCCCTTAATTTCCCATGGACATCTTATTTTGATGTTTCTTTACACCCTTCATGAAATTGTACGTAATATTATTATCCCTTATGAACCTTACTACCGTATACCTTCTCATGGAGAATATTCTGTTTCTGTGTTGTTTCTTCTTTCTATTTTTTGAATTGGTTAACTCGGGACCTCTAGAACTAGAATTTATTTTCCAGATATGGAAATTTGGTGTTGTATGCACAGATATAAAAGTAAACACCCAGTATGTTTAGCGCCCACTTTGCAACTTGTATAGCTAACTGACTTGTCACTTTGTGTGGCCTACACAATAAACTGTTATAATAATACTTAAAACACATACCTTGGAGCCGTCTGTTTAAGTGGAGGCTGTTGTGGTTGATAATTTTAATGTGATGTAATACTAGACATGTAATCTACTTCTCTGGAGTTTGGAACACTCTTCAAGTGGTGGTGTCTGTTGAGATTGATCTGTTTCTTTTATTAAATTTATCTATTTTGCTTTCAGGGTGCTAAGAAGAAGAAAAACACTGATCTGTATTATGACATAGGGGGATGGTTCGTCCTTGTACTTGGCATTGCTGTATGGATTGGGTTTGCAAAGTCCCAGGCTCCACCATCACCTCCAAGATAAGAAAACAAAGAGTAACAGGGAGACTATTGGAAGTTAAAATTTACAAGTTCATGGAATTGCTATTGCAATGCTGCATTTTGGATTCCGCTGAGTTGTATTTAGAAACTTGAGCTAGCGTATGGTTCATTATCTATCTATTAGTCTGATTTTGACTGGGAAATGTTTTCCTTTTCTTCTATATTTACTTTTTATATTTAGTAAATGTTTGTTCTAGTTCAAAACCCTGGCTTTAACCAGGAAGAGGGAAAATTCTTCTGATTAATTAGTAATCAAGTCTCTGTTGAAATATACACTTGCTCCGTCCTTCTACTTTGGGATTCTATTATACTTCTGTCTTAAATACCCAGCTGTGGGGAAAACAGGATATGCTTTGCTTTGGCTGTTAAAGGTGGTTGGGTCTGCAATATTCTCGTTACGAATTAGTATTGTGAAAGAAGCTTATGCTTGTGGTGCAGCTGGGTGTTCGGTTCATGCTGTACCTAATTGCATCTGTTGAATACTTCAATCTTCAAATGAACGTATTTTGCTTGTTGTACTGCAACAACGCTTTCAAGGACCAAGGAGTGACTGACATGTTTCTTGTTCTTGCGCCAAAGCCTTGACGAGCTCTTTCTCACCCAAGTCTGGAATCATCTGGTTGGTTGGTTATGTAGGCCGATTATGATAAGAGAGTGGACTCAGTGGAGTTTGTAATACTCATAACTCATACCGCATATAGTTTACTCGTATATGCTTTTTGTATTACTCGTGTACGAAGTGTTGTTACTAGGTCACCAGACTCACCACTCCCCAAGCTGGCTGAGGAAACCCTTTCTCTATTTCTTTCTCTTTCTGCCAACTTACTTTGTCCAGATATTTCCTCTCAGATTTCTGATTCTCCTCACTTCCTGGAGATTAATTTCTCCTCCTTGATAACCGGTAAAGGTTCATGATTCGATTCATCTGTGCTTTTTTAGAGATACTGGTAGTTTGTTAGTTAAGTTTAGGGTTTTGAGGTTTAAGTATAGTTTGGATCCCAGAAATCCTCTGTTAGTTTATAAATTTTGTTGCCTGTTCATTGGGTTTGCTAATTCCCTGTATGTTGAAGTGTTGTCAGTAGTTCAGTAAGTAGAATTTTGACTCCTGGAGATTAGGGTTTCTTAGATTACCCGTGATTTGATTTACTGTATATGAATCAGGATTTTGGTAATTTGAATCGCCTTGTAATTGTGGAATGGGCTCAGTTGTGGAGTTGCATATTGTTTATTTAGATTCTTGTCTTAGGAAATAACAAAGTAAAAGAGGGAGCAGAGAGTGGCGAGGGAAGGAAGATGGAGAGCAATAGATTTGAAGCAACAGTAGCAAAAGAAATCGCTGAGAGGAAGTTTACCGCGCAGGACATTGCTGGTGCGAAGAAATTTGCTTTGAAAGCTCAAAATCTGTATCCAAATCTTGAAGGTATTTCTCATATGTTGTCGACATTTGATGTGTATTTCTCAGCGAAGAATAAAGTGTGCGGGGAAGCAGATTGGTATGGTATTCTTGGTGTGAGTCAGTATTCAGATGATGAAACAGTACGGAAACAATACAAGAAATTGGCTCTATTGCTTCACCCGGACAAGAACCAATCAGTTGGGGCAGATGGAGCATTTAAGCTCATTTCAGAGGCATGGAGTTTGTTGTCTGATAGGACTAAAAGAGCAGCATATGATCAAATGAGGTTTCCTAGAACATCTCATCCCGAGTGTCAACCACAGCAAGTGGTCCATCCTCCACAGACGCAAATGTTTTCTGTCAATATCAAGTAAAAATATTACTTTGTTGTTTCATTATGTTTTTCTCGTTTGTGAAGTTCGATTAATTCCTGACGGGTCTACTGCTGTATACCATTGAAAAATAATGTTGCTTTTGTTATGCTTCTTCTTTTCATTCATCAAAATTGTCAATCCGGAACTTCTGAAACTGGAATCAGAAATTTGGTTTATGCACTGATGTTGAAACTAGGAACCCACTACTCAATCCAGGATATTTGCTGTTCACTTTGGAACTTGTATGGTTAATCGACTTGTGTTACTTTGTGTGGCCTACAAATGAAATTGTTGACATGTCTGTTTCCTTGGAGCTGTCATTAGGTTGAGTCTGTTGAGATTGCTCTTTATTAATCTCTTATCTTATTGTCTTACAGGGTTCTAAGAAGAAGACAAACAACGATCTGTATTATGACATAGCGGGATGGGTGGTCCTTGCAGTTGCCATTGTTGCTTGGATTGGAATGGCAAAATCCCAGGTTCCACTATAATATCACGACACTACTGGGGTAAACTCTTAGATGTAGAAGCTAACAAATTCCTTGACTCGCTATTGTGGTGCTGCATTTTGGGTACCGCAGTTGTATTTTTACAATTGACCCAGTAGTGTATATGGCTCATCATCTATATATTTAACTTGATTTTGTCCTGGAAATGATTTTTATTTCTTCTAATTTTTCTCACCAAATTTTGTAAATGTCTGTTCTAGTTCAAAAACCTTGGCTTTAACTAGGAAGAGGGAGGACTTGTTCGGTAAAGCTAGTCTCTGTTGAAGATTACACTTGTTTATGGTTTCTTTTTAAAGGATTATTGTCTTTATGGCTGCTTGAATGTTTAGCCACGACGATATTCCTATATACTCAGCTGAGGGGAATACAGGAAACCTTTGCTCTGAATATTACTGGGAGGGTTCTGCAGCTGGGTCTTCAGTTCTTGTAGACTGCATTTCAGTTGTTTAATCTTCCCCAAGAATTGTTCATGTGAAATAGCAACCTCATCTGAGAAATTGGATGAAGTTCAATACTGATGGCTGTTCTTTAGGGAATCGAGGAAGAGCTGGGTGTAGTGTGGTGTTACTTTATTATAATGGCTTGATTATGGGTTGTTTTGCTAGTCATTTGGGTTTCTATACTTCTGTTATAGTGGAATTTTTGGGAGCCATTTCCACTTTTAGGATCACATAGCATAAGAAGGGTTTGTTTTGAGCAATTGTGCGTGACCCCATGCACATCATTCTAACCCTGTCTAACAAATCTTTAGTTCCTTGGAGATTGCACATTAGTTTTTGAGAGCAGTGGAGTTTATGATCTGACACATTTACAGGGAAGGCAACTCTTATGCTGATATCTTTGCTAAATGGGGAGCAAATTCGAATTCTAACCAGTGGTGGAATGTTTGCCCAAGTTTCTTGTCATTTGCAAATTGCAATAGCAGAGGATAGAAATATCGGTTCTGCTTGGAAAATATTGTCAGTTTTCCTATTCCTTTTCTTTTGTGCATGGAGGTTAGGCCTTGCGCCCCCGTCCCCCCTTTCGCTTTGTCCCCCCTTTCGCTTTTTGATCAATAAATGCTTGTGATGAGCTTTGTTTATGACCGAGCAAAAAAATAAAAATCAAGAGAGTAGTTCAAACTTCAAATTGTTGATTCGAAAATGAAGATTTCTTGCTGTTCACACATCCTCGGGCCTTAACTAGGTTACCGTTTTTGGTGCAACCACACCTTAAAGGATTGACCAAGGCCATTCAATTACAGGAATCTGGCACAGATACACTTAAATAATGCAGATAGCATTTTCATAATTTGCCTTCCAATATTGCACCTCTACTATCTGGCAATTGGGATCATCCCTTTTCATAAATTCCTCCCGTTATTGCAGCTCTTCAGAAAATGCCTTCCAATGCTTCATTTCTTGCAAAAAAAAAAAATCATTGTCGTGCCATAAGTAAAGCCGTAGTCATATCATCAATAGCGCGTTTGGATACAATTCTGCTTCTGACTTCTGCTTCTCCAGAAGTCAGAAGTCCAGATATTTTGCTTCACAAAAAAGTCGACTTTTCTGTTTCTAGAAGTCGTTCTGAAATTCCACACCCAAACTGATTTCTTGCTTTTTGATTTCTAGAAGTAAAAAAGCTACTTCTGGATGTGTATCCAAACGCGCTATTTGCTTCACAAAAAGTCGACTTTTCAACTTCTAGAAATCGTTCTAAAATTCCACACCCAAATTGATTTCTTGTTTTTTGACTTCTAGAAATCAAAAAACTATTTCTGGATGTGTATCCAAACGCGCTAAAAATCCTGTCGGTTCGGTTGTGAAAATATCCATCCACCAGCAATCTACATTCAATATGATTCTATAAAATCATCATCGTAGGTTATCTTCTTTATCTCATCATTTAGATTCCTAATCCGTAGTAGTACTAGACTGATTTCTGTAAAAGTCATTTCTTTCCAAGTGACATAACCAAACAAGTCCTAATCTTCTTTTTGGGGGTAGGGATCGAAGAATAATTGTACGGCTGAGATACCTTAAACTCGAGAAAATTTCACTTTTTCCAAAAATTCAAATTCAAATTCACTCGAAATTCAGTCTCTCTCTCTATCTTTTAAAAATTCAAATTTTTCAAAATTTAAAAACATTAAATAATAATAATAAAAAAAGAGATTCTGTATAACGAGGTGAGTAGATATTCAACACCTCAGACTCATATCTCATCTCTATGCACAAACTCTCGCTCTGAACAAAAACTCTTTTCTCTCACTAGGAATCGTGCGTCTCTTGATGACTTCTCCTGCTTTCTCTCTCTAGATTTTTTTTTGGAGGGAAATTTATTTTTTCATCTCTCTTAATTATTTATTTTTCTAGGGTTTTCTTTTCTCAATCTCAGATTCTCTCAAAAATCTTTCTCCATCTTCTTCTTCTACTGTGGAAAACCCTAAACGTCTAAATCGGTTGAGCTTGATTTCTTCTTCTACTGGATCGAATACTCGAAAGGTTTATGATTTTTCCGTGCCCTCTTTGTTAATTTCTGTTCTGTTTCGGTTTAGCTTAGAATTCGTTGGATAATTGGTTTGTTTGTTTGGTTATTGGTTCATTTTAGGGTTTTGGTTGTCTACAGTACTGATCACTGTTGTTGTTGTATTTTGATTCGATCTTAGTGGAGTCAATTGGGAAGTGCCGAAAGGGAAAGATTAATAGGGGTTTTTGCATTTAGATGTAGTTGAATTTTCTGTACCTGGTTTCAGCTGTCTTGTTATGTTAGGTTAACTTATTGAGCTTCAATTTGTTTGTTTTCCTTATAAATGGATAGGTTTGAGTGTGAATAGAGATTTTTTTTTCTAGGGTTTTGCTTTGCCATACACTAGTTTGAGTCTGAATCGGGAAATCATCTTTCATTTCTTTGGTAAGGAGTACCATTGATAGCATTAAAGAAACTGAGGTTTGAATTTTTTATTGGCAAATGGTTTCACTTTGATTTTAAAATTTGTGCTATTTACCCTGTTGAATAGTCTGTATGTATCTATGACCATTTGGGATTGTTTCTGATTAGGGTTTTGTATTCAGTTTCTATTCTGTAGATACAAATTGCTAGTATTATCATGTCTTTGTGTCTTCAATGCACAATCCTCAGTTATCAGATTGTTCAGGAGATTTAGAGTTTCCACATTACTAGGGTGTGGATTCTTATCCGTTACAAAATGTTAATTCATAGTTGCTTCCTAATGCTTGTGTAAGCAACTCCGTCAATGATTTGGATTTCTGCTAATATATATTAATATGCAGTAGATTAGGCTTTGGAGGTTAGATAGTGGATGCTTTGGAGTGAGGGACCACCTATTGGGAGAAGTTTTTGTTATTGCTGTGGGCGTCAAAGTTGGTATTAAGAATTTAAATTCGCTGTGCTATTCTGAAGTCAAAAATGCAAACCAAGAAAAAGCTTCCTGGAAGAAATTCTACTCGGGAGCTTCCGAGTCCCAAGGTCTGTAAGCCACAAAAGAAGGTGACTGATAATACACAGATATCAGACAAGAAAGTGGCAGATATCATCACATCTTCTGCTAGAAAACAGAGATTTGGTATGTTAACAACTTATCCATTGTCATCTTCTGATTTCATGTTTTTAAATTGTATCTATAGATCTTTACATTGGATCTTTGCAGTGAAACTTGCAGCTGGAATCCCTTCAAAGACAAGTATAGAACCTGTGGAGCCAAATCAATTAAACACAAATTACTTTTTGGCACGCGAAGAGGCTCAAAATATCTGCTCAGGGTTTGATGCAGGAAACATGAATGGATTGGACCATAAGGTGGTTCGTCTTGGACTGTTTCTCGTTTATAAGTTTTAGCTTGATCTTGAGGCAGTCTTCTTATTCTATATTTGTACCATTTCTAGTTGATCATTTCATTTATTAAGATTGGTGATATTTGTTGTACCAGCACTTGATTTTTATCGATAAATGAAAATTAGGAATGCATTTTTCTTGTGCCAGGACTTAGTTATATCAATACTTGAGATATTGATGAACGTCGAAGTTGGCGCACGCACTCCATGCCTAATTTGATTAAGTTATGCTGATCTATGACAAGTCACAAGCTAATAATACTGTGTCCTCTTGCATGATACTGCAGGATTGCAATGACGGAATTGCTCCACGTGCAGACACACTATTTTCTCCTTCTTTTCACATCTCCAAAGAGGTTGACGGAGACATTGCGGATCGTGGTAGAATCTTTTTCCTTGATCTAAGTACTTTGGCTCAATTCTTTACATTTAAAGCATCACTTCATTTCTCAGGAGTGCTAATCATTCCATCCATAATACAATTGAGGTTACTATCACTGAAATAATCCTTGCCAAGTGTAGACGTGCATCATAATCTTCTTGCAAGGGTCGCATTCTGTCGTTGTTGCTTCTGGGAATCTGAATAATCTCAGAAGAATATTGCATTTGCATGATGAGTCTGTCCTACATTACCATTAGCCGATGTCAGTTTCTTTTTTGTGAGCCCACCATTGGTACCTGGTATAGGGACCATGCATCAGTGCCTAAATAGCTAAGTACTCAAGTCTTCCATCTTTATGTTGAAATTTGTCTGTTTCCCCCCTCCATGACCTAGATTGTGGAAAATTTGTCCTCAGTAATTTAATGAATATGAAATTCAGAGATATAGTGTTATCCGTCTTCTTTCATATCCTATCTTGTAATGCTTGTAAGGATTAAAACACCTGTGGTTATTGAATCTCTTGTATTGTTTTCAGTGGATTTTATGAAGTACTTTCAGAATGAAGATGACAACAACCTTCAGGGGTCATTCAGGCGGTCAGATGTCCAGAATAGTAGTGGTGACATGTCTTTAGAGATGAACGGTGTGAATGCACACTGTAATGAAGTTTTAAGTGGTTCCAACCTTTCTTCTGAAGTTTCTGCTATATATCTTGCTATGCAACATTCAAAAGAGGAGTATATTAATGATCCAAGTCAGGAATCTATCTCAGAGGAAGTTTGCGTGGAGGCTGAAGATGGTGACGAAGTAGATGATTTTGATCCATATTTATTCATAAAACATTTACCTCACTTGTCATCAGTGGTCCCAACTTTCCGGCCCATGCTGCTGCCAAAACGAACACGGAGCTGCCCTCCTACTACTCTTGTGTTGGATCTGGATGGTAAGAGATTTTTTTTTTGTATGTTTATTTGTCTGATTATTACCTACTGGCTACTTCATAGATCTGTTTGAATGAAAGTGGCTATGAATGACTCTGGTTATCAAATGGTTGACAATCAGGGTTATGTAGGTACGATACTTAGTGGACGAATGATTTCGTCCAGTTGTTAATAATTCTTTCCGCAGGAGCTGATATGTTTGTTACTATAAATGTCTGTTTCTTGGCAGAGACTTTGGTGCATTCTACTCTAGAGCACTGTGATGATGCAGATTTTACATTTACCGTAAATTTTAACATGAAAAAGCATACAGTTTATGTTCGTTGTCGTCCTTATCTAAAGGACTTCATGGAACGGGTGGCGAATCTATTTGAGATTATTATATTTACTGCCAGCCAAAGTATCTATGCGGAACAGCTGTTGAATGTTTTGGATCCGAAGAGGAGAATATTCCGCCACCGTGTATTTCGCGAATCTTGCGTCCTAGTGGATGGGAATTACCTTAAGGATCTTTCAGTTCTTGGCCGCGACCTAGCACATGTTATCATAATTGACAACTCTCCTCAGGTACCTTTCTCAAACATTAATGCAAATTTAACCTGCTGCCTCCCAACTGATTCGATTTAGTAGTCCCATTTTCCTATTAGTTTATATAAACAATTGAGTTTGTGGATGTGAATTCTTATGTAGGCTTTTGGGTTCCAAGTTGACAATGGAATACCAATTGAGAGTTGGTTTGACGACCGATCAGATCAAGAATTGCTATCATTACTTCCATTCCTGGAGAGCTTGGTCGGAGTCGAAGATGTTCGTCCTTTAATAGCAGAAAAGTTCAACCTTCGAGCAAAAATAGCTGCTGCCATATATCCATCACATTTCAATAGAGGTGATCCTTTTGAGAGGTGATCCCTTCATATAAATTGTTGTGTTTTTAGTTTGTATCAATGTATACATTATCCTCTGCATGAAATGAAACTCCTTAAATGTCTTTCAAGGAAGAATGATTTGTAAAAGTTCTAAAATCAGATCCCAGAGTACTAAGCAGTTGACATCATCAAATTTAGAGAGCGAGAGAGATGCATATGATAATGGTCACGTTATGTACGAGGTGTCTCACTCTCTCTACCTTTTTAACAAAATCATTACAGAGTCGGTTAGTTCATTATGTAAAAGGGTGTTTACACCAAATGTATGATCTATCCATGGAAGATACTGGAACTAGAACTAAAATGAGAATAGAATCTTATAAGTGAATAAAAATGCGCTGTGTTAATTGATGAGAAAAAAAGGCATGAAAAAGGTCTGGGCATATTGTACTTTTTTCAGGTTTCAGCCAGTAACGATTCAATACCTTTCTTGGCCTTCGGTTAAGATTGGTCAGTAATTATTGATGGGTATTAGGGCAGTTAAACAGAACTGTTGGAAGCTGGAATAAAGATTTTTCCTCCAAACCTTTTTTGTTTGGTTAATTACCAGCTGCTTTTTGCATCTTTACTCGGTATATGCAACTGTGACACTCGTTATAACTGTGGTTTCTGGTGTTATTATAAGAGTTTGGTTTGTAATTAGAATTGATTTCTGTAGTAATTAAATAGTGTTGGTACAATCTGCTGTTTGAGAATTGGTTTTCCTGCTGTGATAATCGATATTCGCGGATCACGATTATTACTTTACTACTGTATTTGAATGGTTTACTTATTTTTCTTTTAAACTTGGAAGGCATGCACATGTCGAACCACAAAATGCATATCATATATGTAGCTGAATTCTGTTATTTGTTTTCAAGGATTAAATGAATTTTATACACTGCAGATATTAAAAAGCCATGTACACAATGTTTAGTGCCATTTCTCCACATCTAGCTAGCATTACCCTCATTATTATCATGTGTATGTTTCGTCACAAATAGATCCGTAGAAAGTGACAATCCGTCTCTGTAACTTTGAACTGCTAGCTTCTCCAAGTCAAATTGGGTTTCTGGCATGTGATTTTAAAGGGAGACATCTTTTCAGACCCGCAACAGGTTTTTCCCGTTTTCCTTGATACAAGTCTCGGAACATTGGCAAAAAGAAATATCTAGAAACCTCATTTTCAGTCAATACGTATATTAATTTCAGAGCCTAAGACCTAGAAGTTGCTTAATCCAAAAATAATCTGTGGGTGCAAAATACTGTACACTCATTTGGTATGCGAAGTAACTCCTTAGAAGTAAGCGAACACGAACGCACACGACATATCCAAGATGACGAACCAGATGACGTCACTTAAGTCACGATAAAAGTGTGAAGATCTATGTGGCAGTAAAGAAACCGTGCGGCAATGATAGAGTCCACGCGACATTGACGCGCGCCAGATCCGAAATTAAGGGCTTTATTAGCTGTCCTCCACTATGTAAACTCCTATAAAAGGAGCGAGAGACCCTTGTGTGTTAGGAGAGATCTTTTTGGTGAGCCGAGATAAGATATTTAGGAGAGAGAGAGAGTTATTTGCTTTCCAAGTTAGGGTTTTCCCTCATCATCTTTGTACTTGTTCTAAGATTTAATAAAAGATTTTGAGTATTTCATCATGGTTTCTTAGATTACTTCATAGATTATCAATAGGGTGTGGTTGTAGGATTTCCTGCAACTACATTTTGGCGCTAGGAAACAGCTCGGATGATATACCCTGTGGGTGAAACCCTTTAAGAATAAGTTTGAAGTCATTCGTAGTTTTTCATCGCTCTATCAACAATCTTTGAGAGTTTTAAAAGTTTAAGATCTGAAAAACGCAACCTAACGTTTTCATCCCAGAAAAACAATTTTCATTAGTAACATTCTCAGTCCTTGGAAGAGTACTTTTTTCATTTGTCAAGAGAAAATATTGTTTTAGGAAAAATAACAGGAAGAAGAAGAGATAAAATTGTCAAATCTGCATAAATGGGCGAAAGAAACAACAATTTTAGACAAATCCAAGAACAGATCCAACAGAAGAACAACTGCAGCAGCCAAGCAGGCGTTGGTACACAAGATGGACGAGTGGAAGCAATAAGGATAATCAGAGCAAAAGAAGGAGGTAGGAGTATACAATGTAATTCAATAACCAAAACGATTATCAATGATGCAGACTTTCTCGCAAGAATCACAGGAAAAATACACAAGCGAGATTATGAAGGGAGGAAAATCATGACGGTGGAAAAAGTATCTCCCCTAAAGGAGTGGGAAAAGAAGAAGATAACGTTTGCAGCGGATGAGATACCGGAAGAAAACTTAGGGCGAACAGATCCCCTGGTGGTCACAGTAACTGCAAAGCGAAAAGAAAGGAGTGAAAGCGCGAAAGCATCGGAAGAGTGGGCGGTAGATAGAACCTTGGTAGATAGGGGCAATTCGGTAGATATTCTATTCTACCGCGCATTCAGGAGCATGGGATACAAGGATGCGGATATGACGCGCTCTACATATAACATTCATGGTTTTAATAAAACGATAACAAAACCAAAAGGTGAGATAACCATGCGAATACTATTGGGAGAAATAGAAACACAGATAACCTTGTGCGTAGTTGACGTAGAGTCACCCTACAATATGCTATTAGGACGACCATGGGTACATGCGATAAAAGGTGTCGCGTCAACTCTTCATCAATGCATGCGTTTTCCAATACCAAGTGGAATAGGTGAGATTAAAGGAGATGCTAGGAGTGCGAAAGTCTGCGGTCAAATAGATGTAAAGAACTATGAAGGACGCGCAAAGAAGCGAAAAGATCGATGGAGGAAAGCAAAAGAATCGAGAAAGGAAGAAGAACTAAGAATATACATGCTACGAGCATAGGAGAAAAAGGGAATACCAAGTGAGATTCCAGATAAGGAGGGTGAACCAGTACATAAAATAAAAGAGCCATCACCAATAGGAGAACCAAAAGCAAATTTCACCGTGGCAGAACCAACAAAAGAAATAAATGTTGGGACAGAAGAAGAACCAAAGATGTTGAAAATCGGAACTAAGATGGGCAAAGAAGAAGAAGAAAGGACGATCAACCTTCTGCGGGAATATAAAGACATCTTCGCATGGAGCATGGACGAGATGCCAGGAATAGACCCTTCTGTCGCATGCCACAAGTTGGATATCAACAAGAACACGCGGCCATTCAAGCAGAGGATAAGGAAGATAGCAACAACATATCACCCTCAAATAGAAGCAGAGTTACAAAAGATGCTAGACGCAGGAATAATAAGACCAACAAAGTATCCAGAATGGATAGCAAACATGGTGGTCGTACCAAAGAAAAATAAAGGCATACGGATCTGCATCGACTTCAGCGATCTGAATAAAGAATGTCCAAAGGACAGTTTCCCCCTACCATACATACCACAAATGGTTGAAGCAGCATCAGGTAACGATAGGTTATCACTTATGGACGGATATTCAGGATACAATCAAATCCCTTTGTCTGAAGAAGATCAAGAATACACGACATTCTTCGCACCAAGAGGATTATATTGTTATACGAGAATGCCTTTTGGTTTAAAAAATGCAGGTGCAACATATCAAAGAATGGTAGAAAAGATATTCGCAAAATGGGTGCATACAACACTATAAGTCTATGTGGATGATATGCTAGTGAAAAGCAAAAAGGCAGTAAATCATGTTGAAGACTTGAGGGAAATATTTGAAAAAATGCGGCAATTTAAAATGAAAATAAACCCAACGAAATGCATCTTTGGAGTAGCATCGGGGAAATTTTTAGGTTACATTATTTCAAAAGAAGGAATTGAGGTGGATCCAGCGAATGCCATCACCCGTAACAATAAAAGACGTGCAGAAATTGAATGGGCTACTAGCTTCATTAAGGCGGTTCATCTCGCGCTCCTCAGATAAATGCAAGCACTTCTTTAACATCTTGAAGAAAGGTACAAAATTCGAATGGACGGAAAAATGCGAGAAAGCACTACAAAGTATTAAGGATTACTTAATGAATTTATCTATTTTGCAGAAAGCAGAGCCAGGAAAAGAACTATTAATATACTTAGCATCAACACCGCACGCGTTAAGTGCCGTACTACTGTGTCTAGATGGAGGAATTGAAAAACCAATCTACTACATCAGTAAAAATTATAATTCCACAGAGAAAAATTACACAAAGGTTGAAAAGCTAATCCTCGCACTAGTTTATGCAACACAAAAGCTCCGCACGTATTTTCAAGCTCACAAAGTCAAAGTACTAACAAAGGTACCGATTGAATCTGTAATGAAGAATTCGAAAAGATCAGGAAGAATAGAAAGATGGAATGCACAAATAGGACAATTTGGAGTTAAGTACGAGATACTATCTTCACCAAAATCCCAGGTTATTACGGACTTCTTGGCAGAATTTCCATTAGAAGAAGACGAAGGTGTAGAACAAATGATGGATATAGATGAAGATCAAGGAATTCCTAAAGACTTGTTAACAGAGCGTAACTCAAATAGATGGGAGATATTGGTGGATGGATCATCAAATGGAGAAGGAAACGGAATCGGGATAGTATTCATTTCACCGAAAGGAGCGCGGATGGTCTACTCAGAGTTTGCATCCACCAATAATGAAACCGAATATGAAGCAGTGGTGCACGCGTTAAAACTGGCAATTGAAATGAAGTTAGAGGAGGTTAGAATAACTAGTGATTCACAATTGGTAATACGCCAAATACAAGGGTTGTATAGTACAAATGAACCATCTCTTCAAAAATACAAGCAACTCGTTGAAGAACTATCAGCAAAAATTGAAAGCATAAGCTGGAGGCACATAAGCAGGAAAGATAATCGATTCGCAGACGCACTGGCATTCGTTTCTTCTATGTTAGTCGATCCTACCGCATGGTATATAAAGATAGAGACGCTTTCTTTCCCCTCAATTAACAAAGAAGAAGAAGAAGAAGACGCAGACGTAATGATAGTGGAAGATGCAGAAGAAGGACGAGCGAATAAAGACGCAGATTGGAGAACCCAACTCCATTTATATCTGGAAAAAGGAGAAATACCAAGAAACAGATTAGAGACGCATAAGTTAAAGAGCCGGGCGACAAATTATGAATTGAGAGAAGGCGTACCCTATCGAAAATCCTTCCTTGGACCGTCACTTAGATGTCTAACACGGAAAGAAGGAATGGAAATCTTGAAGGCACTACACTATGGAGACGTTGAGAACCACAATGGAGGAAGGTCTTTAGCTTACAGAAGAAAGATATAAGGGTACTACTACATGCATGAGGACGCGAAAGAGGTATCTAGGGGATGTGAAGAATGCCAACGTCACGGAAAAAAGATACATTCACCTGGAGCGACGCTAAATTCATCAACAAGTGTCTGGCCATTTGCAAAATGAGGCTTAGACATTGTAGGTCCATTTATACCAGGGACGAGGCAAAGGAAATACTTAATAGTCGCAACAGACTATTTTAAAAAATGGGCAGAGGTGAAAGCAGTCCAACATATCCGAGATCGAGATGTGTTCACTTTCATATTTGAAAATATCATTTGCAGATTTGGAATCCCCGTGCAATTAGTTTCTGATAATGGAAAGCAATTTGAGGGCGAAAACATAGAGATGCTGCTTAACGCGTTCAAGATCCAAAGTGGAAAGTCAACTCCTTTATATCCGCAGAGCAATGGGAAGGCTGAGGCAACTAATAAAACAATTGCAGATATATTGAAGAAGAAGCTGGAAGGGCACAATAAAGGATGGTACGAACAAGTACATAATGCACTATGGGCGTATAGAATGACGCGAAGAGAAGCTACGGGAATGTCACCCTTTTGTCTAACATATGGAGTAGAGGCGGTGTTGCCAATATCATCTCCACGACAAAGAAAGAAGCATGGGAAAAGAACTTGAACACAGATTTGATCTTGACAAAACTTGATGATCTAGAAGAAAATAGAGAAATTGCTCTGCAACATATGGAGAATTACCACAAAAGACTAGCCAAGGAATATAACAAGCGCGTCAAAGAAAGAGAATTCCAACCAGGATAACTAGTATTAAGAGAAATACCGCCCTATCAGAAAGAGGGAGATGGAAAACTAGAGAAGACATGGGATGAACCTTTTATAACATAAAGGATTGTTGGAAATGGAGCATATGAATTAATGGATAGCGAGGGAAGGAACACAGGGCGCAAGCTTGAACACCCATGGAACAAATTATATGTGAAGAAGTACTATCCGTAGATCATGCGGCATTCATCATATACCTGAAGGAAACAATCCGCACCCAAATCTAATGCAGTATAAGGGTTGAAGGAAGCGAATAAGTCGCAGAGTTGTTTCTAATAAATAGTAATTATAAAAATGAAGAAAGAAGATATCAGAATTCTACTAATGACATTCTATGCGAATGAATGAAAATGAAAATTCTTCTTCTTTACATATATCAAAAATTTCATATAAGAAGAAGGAAAAAATAAGACCTTATAATAAGACCTTAATAGAAGGCAACAGAAGTTAAAACCTCTAAGTAGGGAGGCTAGACATCCAATTGTGGTGTGCACCCTAGTTTGCATAAAAGCAAGAGGCAATAATAAGACCTAACGCGTGTCATAATTGGGGAAAACCTAGTTAGCATGACTCAGGCGAAAGCTACACCGACCTTGGAACCTGAGTCATGGAGATTTGGGGTGAAATGAAATCCCATCAAGCAGAGACGTCTTAGTCGTAAGACTAAGGTGAGAAGGTCTCTCCTGAGTGTAGAAACTCGATCAGGGCGCCGAGGTACACGGTTGAGTCAAGAGTGCCTGGGGCGTCTGGAGCGTACCTGGCCGCTCTTGGCAAGTCCGGACTATGATACACTCGGTCCTCAAGAAACCCCACTTAGGGTGTGGTCCCGTAACCATAAGCCATATCGGCGGAGGGATAAGGGTCGCGAACACAACTGATTGTTGCATCACTGGATAAGAAGAGCCCACCTTAACCCGGTAGGGGTAAGCTTCCTTGAAGGGGCAGTCAAGGGGAATATAAGGACGACACCCTCCATTAGGGAGCTGAATTGTGTCAAAGACGTCAATATCATGAGACTTTTACTCACAGGAGTAATAATACTTGTCGTATTGACGCATCAATACATCCTGCAGAGGCAATAAATACAAGAAATGATAAGGCAAGATCAATGGGTCATTACTTTAATGGGTAATGACCGCCTGCGATTTTGCCGCACAACAATATCTTAAAACAAAGACAAAGGGGAGGATGATAAGACCTCTAACTAGGGGGGCTCAATAAAACCTAAACATAAAACCCTAAGATTAATTAAAAATATAACGATTCCTATTTTTCAGGGGAGGAAATCGAAAGCAACGCACAAAGAAAAAGCAAAGGGCATAAAACGCTTAAAGAATAAATGACGCGCTGATATAACCGCACGAAGAGGGGATAAATAGTATTTCTAACAAGGCGATTAATAGAGGCAAGTATGGGAATAACAAAAAGGAGGTATTATTCTCCTTGTTAGAGACAATCTCATACAAAAGTAGTAGAAATAGAAGTGTGCTTCTTTAATACATAGCCAAAAACAGATAAGTAAAATCTACATTCAAAATTAGAGTACATCCAGACGCACAAAAAGTTGAAGAAAAAGAAAGGATAAGCATCATTTGGAGGTGCGTTTTGAGTTGGTGCGGATGCTTCAATGTCAATCTCAGCATTGGGACTAACATCAGGATTTGGATCCCTGGGAAGATCACCAACTGACCCATCCTTTTCGGGATGATCCTCCTGAAGAAGAGTCTCTCCACCTTCATCATCATCACTCTCATAATAGTAGTCACTATCAGGCTCAGGAAGCTTCTCGTCTTCATCTACATCAAGAGGTTCCACATCTAGTAAAGGAAATGAGTTGGTGAGGAAAACTCGATTTGCGAGAGCTTGAGCCTTGACATGGACTTCTCGTGCGGCACTCTTCTTAGTATTCTCCATGGCAACACCCATCAATCTTTCAAGATATAAACACCTTCTATTCGCTCTATCTCGAGAAGAGGAAAGTGCTACGGAAAGTCTCCCACGACCTGTATGATCCCTAGCCAGATCATACCTCAACTTTGAGATAATAGATTGATATGACCTCTCAGATACTGCAAAAAAGACATCAAATTATAACCAGGGCGACAACTTCGCAGATACAAAGTACGAGTAATTGAAAAACACAAGTAAACTGAGGCGGTCAGCTCAATGTGACTACCTTCCCTCTGAAAGATGAGATATTGAGACAAAGCAAGACCACTACTTTTCATATCCTCCATACATTTACCAAAATCATCTCCCATTAAACCCTGAAGATGAGCTCAAATCTTCTTTTCATCTTGGGAGAGAGAGGCATTTTCCTTTACCAAGATGTCATAAGACCCCTGTAACTGTGCGTGTTCTTCTTGGAGTATATTCATGTGCATAGTCACTTTTATCTTGCTTTGAATGATCTTCTCATTCTCCAAGGTCGAATTCTTCACGCTTTTCATAGCCTCATCGTGTTGGTTTCTTAGAGCGCGAAGGGATTCCTTTTGATCAGCGCATGTTTTTTGAAGAACAAGATATTGGCGCGTAAACATCGCTTTCTCATTTACAAAAGACCGCTTCTCTTCGGCAAAGACGCGGTTTTCATCTGATAGAGTTTGATTTCTTAAATCAGCACTTAGCAATGGCCTTGAGAGGTTGGATACTCGGGAGCTTAGAAATTCATTTTGATTACATAAATGAAGGTTTTCATTCTTCAAGTTATCAGTTTGGTCAAGCAGATATGAATATTCATTAGTTAATTGATCTAGTTGACTCTGCAATCTCTCATTATCCGCACGAGCATCCTCAGCAGAGTGTTGGTAATTATATATCTCCATGATACGCTTCTGGTTTAAGTCTTTACATATGTGGGAAGTAATTCAAAATATGGACGCGAATGAAATAAAACTCAGGAGCGATTAAATAAGAGAAATAAAAACACACCTTTGAGATCTTGATTCTTCTTACGAAGATCCTCAGATACAAGAGATGCAGCTTGAAGATCCCCCTTTTAACTTGGCCTTTTGACGAGAAAGCTCTAGAATGGTATTGCTAGACTCAGAAAATCCCTCAGTCTGGACTACGCGGCGACGATATTCCTAAGGAAAGAACAACACAGGTATAAAGACGCGGTGAAATAGTATAAGTTGAAAAGTGCAAATAAAAGGACGCTTACCAAGAGATCAAAGGAGAGATTAACGCATGGATCAAGCTATGAGAATATTTCGCTCCTAGTGGATTTATCCGGTGGAGAATCACATAACAGCTTGGAAAGAGCATCACAAATACGAAGTTTGGCAGGATCACTAATAGATGAACGAGCAACATTAATAATATCCGCTAAGGACTGGGTAGCAGCATCGACTCCATCAAAGACCCCTTTATCAGCAGAAGTGGCCCCCAGAGAGGAAGAACTGACCATAGAGAGAGGAGGAGTAATCATAGAAGAAGCAACATCCTTCGAAACGTGAGCGGTTATATCTTTCACTGATGCGGGAATATTCACAAAAGTGGAAACAGTAGTGGTTTCATTTGGCACGGTAACACTCTCGGGAATAGAAGTGGTGACGTACTTCATCAAAGTGGCTTCCTCAGAATCAATGACTTCCTTAAGAGACGCATAAACATTCAAAGAAGCAGAGGCAATCGCGTCCTTCAAAGGAATGTTAACAACATCGTTAGAAGAGGCCTGTTGCTGAGGATGGGATTTATAGGTGAGCTCCGGAATAACAAGGGAAGTATTAATTGTAGGAGCGCGACTCTTAACCTTCTTCTTCCCGCAATCAACTTCGCACTCAGTATCCTTCGAAGAACAATGCAGATAAGAAACAGAGGCAACAATATTGTTTAAAAGAGAAGAAGGTATTTCTTACTACCTTGTTATGCGAAGGCTTCCTCTTGCGAGATTCATCATCTTTAGGGCTCAAAGAAGATTTCGGATTTGAAACTGTAATACGAAGATTACCAGAGGATGAACTTTTGCTGCAACAAAACCAGTATGGGAATATGAAGAACAACAAACATAAAGAACAGTAGCAGATCAACAATGGCAGTGGGAAATTCAAGAGAAAAAAAGAAGAAGATAACAATGATAACGGGATACACTAACCTTGAATGAGAATCCATAAGAACAGTACCGGCAAAATCTCTGAAGGGATGAAGACTTCGAGAGGATGAAGATGAAAAAAATTTGCAGAGAAGAAGAAGGAAAGTAAAGAAGAGAAAAAATTATCTATCCTCACCCCAGTCAATAAATAGGGAAAAGAGGCAACCGGTTAAATCAAGACGTGCCGGTGGAAAGGGGAGGAAAGTCAACACGTGTAGACGGTTAAGCCGAAATCACGGAAGCATGTCGGTAGGTACGAATACGGAAAGATGAACCGGTGCGGCAAAACAATTAAATAGAATTTCTCATACCGTTCTCTTTGCCAAAAGAACGATATGAGAAGAGGCAAAATGTGGGTGCAAAATACCGTACACTCATTTGGTATGCGAAGTAACTCCTTAGAAGTAAGCGAACACGAATGCACACGACATATCCAAGATGACGAACCAGATGACGTCACTTAAGTCACGATAAAAGTGTGAAGATCTATGCGGCAGTAAAGAAACCGTGCGGCAATGATAGAGTCCATGCGACATTGAACCGCGCCAGATCCGAAATTAAGGGCTTTATTAGCTGTCTTCCACTATGTAAACTCCTATAAAAGGAGCGAGAGACCCTTGTGTGTTAGGAGAGATCTTTTTGGTGAGCCGAGATAAGATATTTATGAGAGAGAGAGAGAGTTATTTGCTTTCCAAGTTAGGGTTTTCCCTCATCATCTTTGTACTTGTTCTAAGATTTAATAAAAGATTTTGAGTATTTCATCATGGTTTCTTAGATTACTTCATAGATTATCAATAAGGTGTGGTTGTAGGATTTCCTGCAACTACATGATCAACAATCAAGGGTCTAATACTAATACTACTATATTGGGAGGAATTAAAGATTGTCAAAATCTGCAAGTTGCAACAATCAATTTGTCAATGGGAAAGGAGGGAAAAAAACCCATTTAACTAGAGTTTGACAGCAGTAATCGATCTGCTTAGTATTTCTTGGAGATCTAGAACTCATTAGTTTATAGTATTTCTTGGGAAGAAAATAAAAAACTAACAGTGAGGTGAGGTAATGGAAACGAATCTTGATAAAACGTAATGAATACCATGTTTCTCTAGTTCATCGATTTCCTCTCGTTAAAAGATTCCTTTCGAGTTTGGACTTTATGAAGCTGACGAGAGTACATTGCAGTCCAAAATTAGAATAGTTAAGGCTGCTAAGCGAAGCTTATCTTAGAAATGAATTGAGTGAATGATTTTGCTGGTTGAGTCTATTACTGGGGAAGTGGGGATTTTCTTCTTTGGTGTTCGCTTTCATTCAAATTATTGTGCGGCTTCTATCTTGCAATTGATATTAACAAATTAAGATGAGCTAAATTTTTGGTTCAGTGACAACAACACAGTGACAATTAATCGAATTAACAATCCCTCGGATCTAAGACAGTTTTAGAATTTTCTAATAATTTAAGACTAAAATAATTCAGTTAATCAAGATTTTAAGATTTTTTGGATCAAAATTTTGACGTTTTCTCGATGTTGTATAGTGAAATGATGCCGTAGGTACAGGAAAAATCACCTAATACGACCACACACCGAGCCCAACTCATACTTAAACTGATTAGTTTTATTACAAGGGACAACAAATTTTTATTTTATCTTCAGAAAAAGATTGGTTTGTTCAAGTGCTAAATTACTAATATAACTGGTTTCGGACAAGCACTGTTGGCGGGAAATTTAAAAATGTTTAGGAACCTGTTGTAAGAATTTATGGCGGGCTTCGGAATTTTCAACGGTAGAGTTAGTTAAGGGGCAGACATGAGAGATATCATATTTTCAACGGTTGAAAAGGTGAGGAGCAGGTATGTATAATTTTGATCACTTTAGGTAAAAAGCAAGTATTATTTCTTTAAAAGGTTTGATGGGGTTGGATAAAAGTCGATTTATGGGAAAGTAGATAACGGTTGTCATGCCATGTATGAATTATGGCATTCCCCTCAATAGATTGCCATCCCGAAAAATCTTGTAAACAATTTCAGATTGCGAAAAACAAACCGGATATTTTGAATTACATCCATCTCAACGTTTTATTAATTCCGAAGAGATAGGGCATGTGTTTGCATCACTATTAGGAGACATGCATATTTCCTAACATTAGCAAACGAGCAAGTGGTGTGACACTGACGGTTATGTCGAAATCACTCCATAACAGATTCTAGAGGGCAAGAGTAGCGCGTTCAACACGTTGGAGTAACCTATAAACTGGACACAGTAGTGATACATATGAAGATAGAGTTGCCCAGGGCAGTTACAAAAAAATCAAAAAGGAAAGCATATCAAGACATGCTGAATCATCAAGCCCATCGAAATCCCCATCATTTGATTTCTACTCAAAATTGACTTTACCTCATCGAAAGAGTCTCAGTTTATTTTTCAAGATTCAAAATACTACAACAGAGGTATCAAACAGCTGACATGCATGATATAAACGGATGGTAGATAAGAAAGTGGGTAAGATATATTCTTTTCAAGTGATTCTTAGTTCCTGTGATTCTTAGTTCATGTGACTCTTTTTAAAATGATTCTTTTCAAGTGATTCTGTGTGTGTGAATCCGTGGTAGTGTTTCTGTTCGTTTGAGTTTCTAATCCGTTTTTGTGAATTCTACGTTAGAGAAGTATAAGAAGTGGATGCGTGAGAGTGATTCTTAGTGTCTTCTGGTGAGTTTGTTTCCGATTGGGTTAGTGTTTCTGATATTTCTAAAAGGATTAGCGTGTTCAGTGAAGACTCAGACTGATTCACAGTTTAACTCTTTTTACATCATGACAAGAAAAAGTAGAAATGGGAAGAAAAGGAAAAAGAGAGAACATGAAGATAGAGTTGCCCGGGGCAGTTACAAGAAAATCAAAAAGGAAAGCATATCAAGACATGCTGAATCATCAAGCCTCATCTTCACTAGAAGAAATCACCACTACATTAACTTCCAGTGGATATGGATTCGTTTTAAAAACACGAGAACCGGAGGTAATAGCAGCACCAACATCATGAGAACTTCCAACACCCACCTGAACATTACCCTCAACAGAAGTTGCACCGACAGTGATAGTATTGATGGTATTAATAGCCTCAAAAGTCCGACCGGCAACAAATATATCTGTTGGCTTGCAAGAATCAACATCATGAACATCGATAGGGTTAACGAACTCAAGAGAGGAATCGAAAGAAACTGTCCCAAAAGCAGAATCAGCTACAATATCGGGGGAAGGTGGATTAGCAGCCTTAGGACTACCGGCTTCTGGATAGTAATCATTTTCCTCGTCATCGGAAAATTGGCCATACAACTGATGAACATCATGAAGTGCATTCAAATACACGACATGAGTAGGATTCACGACAGGAGGATGAACACTCAGGGTTGCAGGGTTATTAAGATAAAATGCTCCCTATCAATGAGGAAATCCTCTCTCATCTGGTTGGTTACAAGAACTCCATGGATATAGTGGGACATCTCAAAAGTGAAACAAAGAATTATTAAAGGGAAGAGGATAAAAATGCTTGTAAAGAGAAAAGAGCAAGAATGAATAAAAGGAAGTTAAAATGCCACAAGCTTATATTAGGAGAATGGAGGAAACTATTCAAAGAAACAGATGGAGCATTGATTATCCCAACCATAAATTTTCTCTTCTTTACAAACTCTGGAAGATGCTCTGGCAAACAAAAAACTGAACCTTTCTCTCTGTCTTTTCAGGTCATTGTCATAAAAAAACGGATCTCAACTTTTCATTTTCTTTCCTTGCAGGTACTTGGAGGTCCGGCTGATTGGAGAGTTTATCCGGGACAACCATTTGTCTAGTTGGTGGTATCAGTATCATATTCAAGTCGGGTACTCGGGGCAGGTCCATGTTGCTGGGTGCGGGTCGCTGGTGAAGAGAGTGAGTTTCTGTCGAGTCTTATCACCAGTCATTACCCACACCCAACAAAAACATCTCAAAACCTTTCTATCTCCCTTTGGAGGAGTACAATTGTCGAAGGACGTTAGGCCTTGTCAAATCATCAAAAATTTCAACCTCCCAATACCCACCATGCAACCTCTAAATCACCTACCTATCCCAAGCCATGCCTATACAGTCACCAGACATCAAAATATCAACGCCCCTTCCCTATATAGGCTAACCATCTTAGACCATGTCCCTTGCAGTGGAGTACAGGTCCCTTGTGCTTGTAAACCTGCAGCTAATCAAGTCTGTTACCGAGTAAAACCTTTTCAAAATTCAAATTCCCATAAAACAAACCCAATTTCAAAAGTAAAGAAAGAAAATTTATCTCTCTGGAAAAGCTTACATACCCTAAAGAGTGAAGTTCAAATGTTACCAGTTAAAACTCAAATTATCATCTTCTGGCAACAAACAACAATGAGTAAATCGGTGGAGGAGATGAACAGTCTAGCAAATCAAATGGAAGAACGACTAATTTTACCAGATGAAGAGTCCGAGGTGGTAGTTATGAACAAAGAGATTCTAGCAAAAGAGGAAATTGACTGGAACTTGACGATGTTGAGCAAATTATGTGTGAATAGGATCGTACTGCAGTGGGAATACATCAATTTTGTTCGAGCAAACTGGAGATTAACAAGATCAATGATGATATCGCCGTACAAACATAAGAAATATAGGAATGTCTTTATTCTCAAGTGAAAAAATGAATCTGATTTCCATAAAATCAAGGAGTTTAAGCCATGGTTCTTTAAAGGGGATCTAGTTGTAATAAGAGAGATACCAGCATCGGGAATTCCTGCAGATGGAAGTCTAGACTTGGAACACGAATTGTTTTGGATGAAAGCAATAGTAAAAGGTGTAGAAGGGATGAAAACTCGAACCCCGCTGTTCAAATCATTGATAATACAAAACCATTAGCTGTTAACCTGTTAGCTATTAAGATAAACATAGCTCTAAGGATTAATAGTAACGGTATGGAGGGAGGAATAGGTTTAATTCTGTCTAATCATGCAGGAAACATCTCCAGGGCAAGATGCAGCAACATTGAAGCAAGCTCAGAGGAAGAGCTAGAAGATGCAGCAGCTTCCATGACAATCCAGTGGGCACATCAACTTAATCATCCACAGATCGAAGTTGAAGGTGACAATGTGAAAGTCCTTGAAGTTGTTAGGTTCCGGCTGGGAGAAGCAAGGAAGAACATACAAATGATGCACTCAGGCAACAACAAAAAATTTAGATTATGTATTAGGTACCTAAAGGAACTCAGTTTGGTTCCAGAGTCTGAAAACTTCATGGTAAGTAGATTAGCTGAAGTCTGTCTTGAGTATAAACTCAATTCGCAGTGGGGTGAATCAAGCATTAACTCTATTTTGGTAAAACTCCTTCAGGGTGGAAGTGTAACAAACTGTGGAATGTTTATCCGGGGTTAAACCTGGTTTCTTTATTAAACAAACAGAAAAAAAAAAAGATTGAGTAGTCGTCTACTCGTCTCTAATTGATTAATAATTTATGCATGGGGTGTTTCTGAATAATTCTTTTGATAATATATTGTAACTTATTGAGTTGAATAATTCATTAAAAATAGGAAAAAAAAATTAATGCCATGGCTTAAATTATTGACAAACATTATTGACTAATTTCTGTTTTTGCATCTAATCAGTGTTAGAAATCTTGTATATACAAGTAGAGAGTGTTGAGTAGAGAAGAAGTATTCAGGAGCATCAGTTCGAGAACGAGAACAAACATCTTCGTTTCTCGAACGATTCTCTCTAGCTTCTCTTCTTGTCTACTAGCTAGGCAGCTTCCATTTCCTTGTTTAGTATTGTTGCTTGCATATGCATTTGGTTGTGTAGCTATCCTCTAGCTTCTGTTTTCTTGTTTACTGCAAGATATCTTTGCCTTTGATTAGTACAAGAAAATCCTAATGAAGACGGTTGGGATATCGGAAAAGTTATGTCAGCTGGTAGGAATATCTCCACCGCATCATAGAGTTACTAGAAAATATGGATCAAACACAATACTATCTGGTTCAAGGAGAAAAGGATCATCAGTACTATTCGGTTTTGGTTGCGTTCTTGGGGTTTCAATCCTTATAATTACAACTATCATCCTTATGTTCCCAATTCTTTCACCATCAATTATGAATCCCATGCTTCAGAATAATATTAACAAATTATATCAAAAAATTTCACTTTCTCATTTGTCTTATGATACTTCTACCACCACCACCACTACTATTACTAGTACTAGTTTTTCTTCATCTTCTTTGGATTCTTCACAAGACTTATCGGATAACTCATTCGAACCGAATCAAGCAACAATTTCTTCTTCTTCACAGGAGTCATTAGATAACTCTACTGAGACGGATCAAACAATAATTTCTTCTGCCTTACCGGACTCATTGGATAACTCTACCGGGACAGATCAAACAATAATGTTTTCTGCCTCTTCGGAGTCATTGGAAAATTCTACTTCGGTTATGGAGTCACTGGAGAACACTACCGCCACGGATCAAACTGTAATTCCTTCGAATTCTTCTTCAGAGTTAATGGAGAACTCTGCCGAAACAATTCTAACAGATAGCACTGGTACATTTACAAACTACTCGAGTGATGTTTTGGCCGATAGTGCTCCTAAAGTTGAAGAACCGGTGGCTACAAAAGCAGAGGATCCAGATGTCAGTAGTTCGAGTAATTTCTCTAGTAATAACGATATTAAATTGTATGATGGTGAGAAGAAACGGGCAGAAACTAGTGATACTTCTTCTTCTTCTCAAGGCCATGAGTGCAATATTTTTGAAGGTGAATGGGTAAAGCCGGTGAACAACCGAGAACCATTTTATCCTCCTGGTACTTGTCCTTATATCGAACAATCACCTTTCGATTGTTACAAGAATGGGAGACCAGAGGATGCATTTCTAAAATTGCAGTGGGAATGGCAATCTCACCCAACAAATGCAGGATGCAACACCAATTTCCCAAGGTATAATCTGTATTTCATTCAGCCTTTTCTTGATTTTAAATCTATTCATATAACAAGTGTTTTTAAGATCAGACAATTAAAGGACTTTTAGCCATTATAACCAATCATATGCATTATGAGATCTCTACTGAAAAGTGGGAAACACATTAACTTTTGGTTGGGTCTGACTCAAATTTGACACACCCTTTCAGCTGACTGGTATCTTTTTACTATCCCATCCCATCTAAGCCAAAAGAACGGACATTGTTTGTTTTGTTAAATTAGTTAAATGCCTACTCTGTCTGACTGACTTAATTTTTTACTGTATGTATAAACATGGTTTTCAATTTTTTACTGTATGTATTTTTCATTTTTGCAGCATGCTTAATGCAACGGATTTCCTAGAGAGATTAAGAGACAAAAAAGTGGCGTTTGCGGGAGATTCTCTAAATAGGAATATGTTTGAATCTCTGATGTGCATCCTTTGGAATGCCGTCCCGGATAAAAGCCGAGTCCATTGGGTCTCTGGGTACGCAGATTACAAGATTAGAGGCGATAAATCGTTGAGATACGAGGTAAACTCTGTTTGATTTCATTGATTAAAACCTCTAGTATTTATATTTCAACCGTCCAAACACATCTCTTCTTGTTCTTGTTGTAATCAGGACTATAACTGTACCGTAGGATTTGTATGGTCTCCTTATCTAGTTAAAGAAACAAATCCGAGGAATCGAAGAAACGAGACAAATAAGAATGACCCAGAGAAAATGAGTCTAGATATGATTGATGATCACGCAGCATCGTTCTACCGCGATGCTGATCTTGTAATTTTCGATTCATGGCATTGGTGGATTAATGATAAAACTAATAGCGGGTAAGTAAGTGTGACATGGCGAGAAAAAAAGGTTGTCTGATATATTATTATTGCAAGTTATGTATACGTGACTTACATGGTGTTAAAATTGCAGAGTAAACTATTTTCAAGAAGGCGATTACTTGTACCCGAAACTAGATATGATTAAAGCATATAAGAAGGGTCTGACTACATGGAGGAAATGGATGGACAAGAACATTGATCCTAACAGAACTCAAGTTGTTTTCAGAGGATATTCAGTTAACCATTTCCTGTAAGTAATCTTTCTGGATAACATTTTTTTCTTCTTCTTCTTTTGCTGTATTTCTGTTTATTTTATTTTTCTGTACTGAATTCTTTTTGTATACCATGCAGAGGAGGTAGATGGAATACCGGTGGGAAATGTAACAGAGAATTAGAACCAATCGCGAGCAATGAAACATATCGAGAGAAGAATCCCCCAAAGGTGAAAATACTAGAAGACACAATTCGGAAAATGAAGACTCCTGTTATATATCTGAATGTCACAAAACAAACGTACTATAGAACCGACGGACATCCTTCACTCTACCACAAAAGTTTTAACACGTACGAAGAGAGGCTTGCAGCCGTGTTGAATCACCAGGATTGTAGTCATTGGTGCTTACCAGGTATCCCAGATACATGGAATGAATTGCTGTATATTTCTCTCCTGAGGGACGGTAAAGGATCATTTGCACGGTGATAGCGCATCTTCTATAGAAAGTAGTCGTGGTTAAAAATTCAGTTCTTTTTCCGTGAGAAAACAAAGTGATGAAAAAGAAGCTTTCAGTACAGACCCACTTGCACACTCCGGAATATATTCTTTCACAGGTAAGCCATTCAGCGATCCTTCCTTCCCTTGTAATTGTAAATTGTAAGATTTCAAGGTCTGTTTCTCTGACCCTACCCCAGTGCATAGGGTGTCACTTTGTAACTGCTCCCTGGGTACGTACCATATGTTATGTTTGTGGGTGGGTTAGTCTCAAAAGTATGTATTTATATTCAAGAGGAAAGCGTTAAAAATGTGGCTATTATACGATGGGTTTAACAAAGTTTGACTCTTTCTCGGGTCAACTTCTTTTGGTCTTTCCAGAAAAAAAAAAAAAAAAAAACCCAGCAGTCTATTGGGTGGTACTACGAGTTCCGAGTTAATATCGGAAGACTTTGAGTTGACTGCTACAAAACACTAAGACTAGATGCAGCTGAAAATGTCATCTTCCTTGATTAAGAATTCGGAAATGATACATGCACCGAGGGTGAAATCTCACATGTTGGTGGGTTCCACCACTAAAAATGTGGCGGGCTTTCCAAATGTGTGAGTGTGAGACTCGATGAAATCCTGAAGATCTGGTGTCTCTAGCATTTCCCTTAAGAATTAGGTGCTGAAAAATTTGGTGTTTTCCAATAAACTGGTATCTCTTGTTAGCAGCTCATATTCTTTTGATAAGTTTTGTGATGATAAGTTTGGAAATCGTATTCTATTGATATCATCACTTGGTAGCTTTATTATTTGCTGTACTATAATGACATCGGCGGTTGTTTGTTTGGTACGTGTTGCTCCGGTAGTCCTTGGACGATGCACCGAGCCACCTAGTAAATCTATATTCCTGTGAAGTACCTAGGCAGCTCAAGAGCAATGATATTAGAGTTCATTTAATGTATATCTCGAAACCTGCCGGACCTTAATGGGAAAACACTAGTGTTTCACAACCACACACCTACTACAAGGAAAATAAGTTAAAACTTCATTTGGGAATAAAGTCATGAGTTATATAATAAAGTACAATAAATGGAATTTACAAGCCTGATGAGTCATGTCATGTGCTCCAAGAATCGATGATCTGTATGTAGTGTACTTTTCCCAGCTTATATTACCAAATACATTACTATTCCCTAATCGCATATGGGTTGTCTTAGAACTAGAGTTTGGATATGAATAGAAGTCTTCACAACTGTGTCGACTCTTGTGTGATTCATTAAGTATTTATATCAATTTACAGGAAGTTGAGGAAATAATCAAAACCTAAGCTAAACTGTAGAGACGATAAAGTAGGATGGTTACAAATACTTGTTACAACAACTATAGACTTGGCCACAGCTTTAGACTCGCTCCTGTTGAAGACCGGTGACTGCAGTGATGACTACTTTGCTGTGGCATGACATATGCACATCCAATACCCCCCTCAAGTTGGAGTGGGAGGATTATGAGACCGAACACCCAACTTGTTAACAAGACGTCGAAATTGGTCCACTCCAAGTGGCTTGGTGAAGAGATCAGCTAACTGAGCAGCGGAAGAGAGATGAGTTGGTTTGATGAGACCAGATAGTAGTTTTTCTCGAACAAAGTAACAATCAATTTCGATATGTTTAGTTCGTTCATGAAAAACTGGGTTTTCAGAGATGTGAATAGCAACCTGATTATCACAATAGACTGGAATAGGCTTCGGAATTTGAACACGAAGATCTGTGAACAAATAATGTAACCATTGAAGTTCAGAAGTTAATCTTGCTAGAGCACGATATTCTGCTTCAGCAGAAGATAAAGAAATCGTTGGTTGTTTCTTAGATTTCCAAGAAATAGGACTATTTCCTAGCATTGTGAAATATCCTGTTCTTGATCGACGAGTAGTTGGGCAACCTTCCCAATCAGAATCAGTATAACCAGCAAGGGAGAGAGAGCTAGTTACAGAAAGAAAAATTCCATGACTAACAGTGCCTTTAAGATAGCGAACGACACGATAGGCAGCATCCAAATGACCAGAACATGGTTGCTGCATAAACTGACTTAGATAATTAACGGAGTAGGTAATATCAGGACGAGTCACTTGAAGATAAAGTAAGCGACCAATTAGGCGGCGATAAATGCTAGGATCAGGGAGAGGGTCACCTGAAGTTGGTAGAAGCTTAAGATGTTGTTCCATAGGAGAAGAAGCAACCTTAGCACCCAAAAGACCAGAATCCTGAACAATGTCAAGAATATATTTACGTTGACAAAGAAAAATACCTTTGGGAGAGCGATAAACTTCAATACCGAAGAAATACTGTAATCGACCAAGATTTTTTAGAGAAAATTTAGATTCAAGTTTCTGTTTTAGACCCTGAATTGTCGATTCACTATTACCTGTAATAATAATGTCATCAACATAAACTAAGACATAAATAGATATATCACCAAAATGTAAAATAAATAGAGAATAATCAGCTCGAGATTGAGCAAATCCTTCATTAAGTAGAGCTGTAGAAAACTTAGCAAACCATTGATGAGAAGCCTGTTTTAGCCCATATAAGGATTTATTAAGCTTGTAAATACGAGAATCTCCCTTTTTCTGAAATCCTGGAGGAAGTTTCATGTAGATTTCTTCTTGAAGATCACCCTGTAAGAAAGCATTATTAACATCTAATTGATGGAGAGGCCAATTATTAATAGCAGCAATAGAAAGTAAAACACGAACAGATACTAGTTTCGCAACCGGAGCAAAAGTGTCATAATAATCAATGCCTTATTGTTGGGTGTAGCCTTTAGCAACAAGACGAGCTTTATGACGCTCAATCGTACCATCCGGTCTATACTTAATTTTAAACACCCATTTACAGCCAACGGCCGTTTTGCAGGGAGGAAGAGTAGTAGTTGTGAAAGTATCATTGGCTTGTAAAGCAGTGTGTTCCCTTACTATGGCATCACGCCAAACCGGAATTTTTATAGCTTCCGTAAAATTGCGAGGTTCGTCATTAGTGATAACGGAAGAGAGAAATGCACGATGTTGTGGAGTGAACTTATCAAAAAAGATATAATTAGTCAAGGGATAAGGAGAATTGGATGTGCATTGTTTAACAGAACAAATGTAATCCTTGAGATGAGATGGACGATGGCAGTCTCTGGAAGAGCGCCGGACAGTTGGAGCGGTGTCAGGTGGTACTGAAAACATAGAACTGACATGGACAGTGTGATCGGTAGCACCTGTTGAAGAAACAACATCAGTTGTATGTGATGGTGAAGAAACAACGTCAGTTGTATATGATGGTGAAGAAACAACATCAGTTGTATGTCCTGTTGAAGAACTGACATCAGAATTTGAAACGCCAGGATTGGAAGGATGACGAGTCTGTACATTGGAGGGCTGAGCTGAGGCAGAATGCTCGTGTCGTGTAACAACAATAGGAATAGGTGGATGCATAACAAAAGACATAGGTGAAGTATCATCATAATATACTTCATCCTGTGAAGAAGAGTATAAGAAATCATTGGTAGGGATGTTAGCATCTTTAAATGGAAAACAGGATTCATGAAAAATAACATCCCTTGAAACAAAGGTCGTTTTGGTTGCAATATTCAAAATAATATATCCTTTGTGATTATTTGGATAACCAAGAAATACTCCAGGGATTGACCTGGGATCAAATTTGGAGGATATATTAGTGTTGCGAGCATAGCACAAGCAACCAAATACTCGCAAATGGCGATAATTTGGTGGCTGTCCCAAGAGAACTTCATGAGGAGTTTTGTGTGAAAGAATTGGAGTTGGCATCTTATTAATCAAATAAGTTGTTGTTAAGATGCACTTGCCCCAGTAAGAGATGGGCATATTTGCCTGAAACCGTAAGGCTCTAGCTATATTGAGTAGGTGACGTGTTTACGTTCTACTACGCCATTCTGCCGAGGAGTAGAAACACAACTACGTTGATGATGAATACCTTTTTCAGCAAACCAAGTTTGTATTTCACGAGAAAGAAATTCTGTCCCATTGTCAGATTGAACTCGTTGTAATACAGGAAAATATGGAACAGAATTATCCGTGGAAACACAAGAAATATGGCGAGAATATTGTGTAGTAACAAAATTAGTGAAAAATTTGATGAACTTAAAAGTTTCACTCTTTGTATGCATGAGATAAACCCATGTGCAACGAGAGAGGTCATCAACAATGGTTAAGAAATATCGTGCACCAGTGAGAGAGGGTGTCGAGAATGGTCCCCAAATATCACAATGTATTAATTCAAAACACCGTGTAGAAGAAATTTTATTTTTATTAAACGATAGTCTGCTCTGTTTGGCCAGAGGACATACATCACAAAAGGTAGATGAACTGGAATTAATATAATCAAAAGTGCGACATAAAAATTTAAAACGTTTTAAGCTAGGATGACCTAGCCGACAGTGCCAAACATCTAAAGACTCTTTATTACATAAGACTCTTTGCGTCACTGGTTGTTGCCGATGGACTTGAAGTTGATACAAGCAGGAGAGAAAACTAGCCTGACCAATCACTTGTTTCGTGACTCGGTCCTGAAAGAAACAAATATTGTCGAAAAAATAAGCAATACAGTTGGATTGGCGAGTTAATTGACTCACAAAAATAAGATTAAATTTGAAATTGGGAATGTGATGCACATTCAAAAGCTTAAGAGTAAAACAACTTCGCCAATATGTTTAACAACAGATAATGAGCCATCCGGCAATTGCATTTGAATTAATGATTTGACAGGCATATAAGAAGTAAAAAACTGTAAAGAATTGCAAATATGGTGTGTAGCACCACTATCTATGAACCAAGGATTAATAAAATTCGTAGTTAGAATCGTACCTGCAAAATTTGCACGAGGTTCCAACTGTGCAGGTTCAGGTGGTGGATTGATTAAGGTCAGTAGGCAAGCATATTGATCAGCCGACAAGGCTGGAATGGCTGACTGAACAGTCTGAGGGTCATGCGACATAGCTGTTGTAACAGAAGCAATCTGCAGGTTGTTATTGGGAGTTGGAAAGCCGTGGAGACGGTAACACTTGTCTCGAACATGTCCATGTCTGTTGCAGTAATCACAGTGAGGTCGTTGTCGCTTATTATGACTGGCTGGAGGACGAGACGACGAAGGAAGATATAGAGCAGAGTTAAGGGCAGCTGAATCAACAACTGGCAATGGAGATGCAGTGATGTTTTGCTACTCTTCTTCCTGTTGAACCAAATTGAAGATGCGCAGAGCAGTTGGAAAAGGCTCCATTGTCAGGATTTGGTTGCGCAGATTTGAGAATCTGTCATGGGGACCTTGCAAAAACTCCATAGCCCGGTCTCTCTCAAGACGTTCCATCATATGTTTTCCAGCACCACAAATACAGGCCTCAGTAGAGGCAACCAGTGAATCGTATTGGTCCCAAAGAGTTTTGATCTTTGTATAGTAAAGAGAAACATGCATAGACTCTTGCCTGATGGATGCAATTGCAGATTTCAAACGAAACAGAATTGGAGCATTTGATATGCAAAACCTTACCTGTAAATCCTTCCAGATAGCATATGAGGAAGACGCATATAAACAGCTAGCACGAATATCTGGGTGGACAGAGTTGAGAAGCCAGCTCCCTACTAAGTCATCACAACGCTTCCAGCAACGATGAGTGAGATCGTCCTCAGGTGGTGGTAAAGAACCATCGACAAATCCCAATTTTCCCTTGGCATTCAAAGCTTTGGTAATCCCTCTAACCCACGCACCATAGTTATCTCCCTGAAGTAATGGAGAGAAGTGAACAGTGGCAGGGTTGTCAGAAGGGTGAATAGACATAGGGATCAAGGATGCGAGAGTTGCTGGTATGATTTGAGTTATGAGTTGGGGAAGGAGGCGAAGATTGATCTGATTTAGGCATGGTGATAATGAATTTAAATAAAAGAAACAAAGATGAAGCCGAAAATAAAATAAAATAGAGTTTAGGGTTCCTAGGATCTACAAGGATACCATATTAGAACTAGAGTTTGGATATGAATAGAAGTCTTCACAACTGTGTCGACTCTTGTGTGATTCATTAAGTATTTATATCAATACAAGTTGCAGGAAGTTGAGGAAATAATCAAAACCTAAGCTAAACTGTACAGACGATAAAGTAGGATGGTTACAAATACTTGTTACAACAACTATAGACGATAAAGTAGGATGGTTACAAATACTTGTTACAACAACTATAGACTTGGCCATAGCTTTAGACTCGCTCCTGTTGAAGACCGGTGATCGCAGTGATGACTACTTTGCTGTGGCATGGCATATACACGTCCAATAGGTTGGCTAACATTTGCCTACGTTTACAATTTAAAAACGCGGACGAATGAAGACAGAGCCACAGATCACGACTGCAGGATTCGTGGATCATGAATTCTATAATCCGGCCACTGCACTTCATGGAAAGACATATTCAACCGTTTATGACACTCATTCACTGAAATAGAATGCCCATCTGATTCGACCATCACGCGAAATGAATTTTGGAGATTCTCAAATCAAAGTTGCATTATTTGTTTTTGTTTTTCGTTTGTTTCGCCTCTGGTGGTCCGTGGTCCGTAGACATTTCTTCTTCCGATAAAAAAAAACAAAAGCGGTCTAGAAGCTCTGGTTAGCTGAGATACTCTCAACCCTATTTAAGATATTATTTTTCATTACAAATATTATTATAACTTGAATTTGTTTAAATTAATCATTTACCTAATCTGATTGACAAAGTAAAAAAGCATTATTTATGACAAAATTTATGTCCGTTGTTTACCTAATTAATGTGTCATGTCGGAGTATTACTTAACTTAATGGAGTTAGTAAGGATATAAATATACACTCCACATTGTGAAGTACAAGATTCTCTACTTAGTTTTATATTATCATCTTCCTCAAAACTCATTTTTTTTTCCATTTCCGAGCTACATGTAGGAATGAAACCAACGTTGTGAACCCGAACAAGAAAAATCCGATGAAAAAGCTTGGGAGTTGGGAGAAGTTATGTAACTTGGTAGGGATATCTCATCACCCTCCAAAGCCAAATGGCATTCTGTTAGGTTTTGGTTCTATGATCGGAGCTTCAATCATCGTTTTTACAGTTTTTCTTTTCATGTTCCCATTTTTTGCACCGTCGTTGAAGAATCCTATACTTCAAGATAATCATCTCAAGGAGTTTTATTACAAATTCTCGCAGTGGCCATTCTCTACTACTACTACTACTACTACTGCTATTGCTTCTTCGGCTCCGGAGATTTTGAAAAACTTAACCCAAGACACTCAAAACGTTACTAATAGTAGTACCACTGCTTTGATTTATTCTTCCCCTTCCTTGGAACCATTTGTGAAAAACTCCACTGAAGAAGGGTTTAGTAACTCATCCAGCGTTGTTTCTGTTGATCTTCCTAAAGCTGAAGAGTTGGTGATTATAGAAGATAAAACTCCAAGTAATTTCACAAGCGATCACAATAGTAGTAGTGCAGCTGCAGCAGCATATGAGTACTGTGATGCTAATGTATTTGATGGTGAATGGGTAAAGATTGAAGATCGGAAACAGTATTACGAGGGTGGTTCTTGTCCGTATGTCGAACCATCACCTTATAATTGTTACATGAATGGGAGACCTGATAATCACTTCTTAAAATGGCATTGGCAATGGCAATCTCAGCAAACAAATGCAAGATGCAACAGTCTTCCAAGGTACTATAAACTCTTAAACTTATCTTTGTTTAAGATTGATTAAATGATTCCTGTTCTAAGACAAAAAAAATATTTCTAGCTAGACTGTGAATTAGCTACATTCTTGAATGGTGGGCGTGAAACCAAGTGCGTTGGAAAAAAAATTAAAATCTCATTACGAAACTATTACTTCTTGAAATGCTAATTCAAATATCAAAATTCTCGTTATTACCACATTAATTAGTTAAAATCCTAGCTAATACACACAAAAACAAATAATAGTAAAAAAATGCAACGGATGTGCCCTTTTAGTTGCTACTTTCTTTATCATAGTTTAGTCATTGCTGTACGCATGTGCTCAGTCTTATTAAGATTCGTGGAGACTGTCACACGGTAAAGATTTATTAATTTATTACTACGCGATATAATTGTTGTACGATTATCAGTAGTAACTAATTGCCATGTGCATTTTGCAATATCGAGGATTGAAAGGAACCTGCATACGAGTCTTCCTCCATTCTCACTTTCTAATTTTGCTCGTAGTTGTGGGACTGAGTCTTAATTGGGGGATTCAGACTCGGTCTATACTAGGTCATGCGCTATCACATACAAAATGTACTTCACAGCTAATGGTTAAAATCAGATAAGTTGGAGATATTTTTGTCCAAATCATATGTCTTCAGGTCTTGAATCAGATACATCCCCGCACTAGCAAAATTACAAATAAAGTTACAATGAGACTCAGCTAAGTACGCTAAAACCTGCATTGTGTTTGTTTGTTTTTTAATCTGAAATTCTGAATTCACCTCTGTGATGACTCGTTACTTAAAAGCACATATGTACATTTTGTTTTATTCATCCGATGCTTACATGGTCCGATGAGTCAGATATGTTTCCAACCCTTGAGTCAGACATCATATCTGATTCAGACACTAACCAGATTCAGTTACCAAACGTGTCAAAAAGAAACGGTTCAATAACTGACTCGAGAAGAATCACTGAATCAGATACGAGTCAGTGAGACACTTACAGTTACAGTCTCTTGGTTAAGATTTTTTTTTTGCTTTTTTTTTTTTGCTGGATGCCCCTTAACATGAATGCTGACTATGAAGCAGACATGTAACAGAATGGGACTAACTCTTTCTTTTCTTTCTTTTGCAGCTTCCTTAATCCAACTGATTTTCTAGAGAGGCTGAGAGGGAAAAAGCTGGTATTTGCTGGGGATTCTCTTAACAGAAATATGTTTGAATCTCTAGTTTGTATCCTTTGGAGTGCAATTCCAGACAAGAGCAGAGTTCATAGAATCCCTGGAAATGTCGAATACAATCTAAGAGGAGACAATTCTTATCGGTATGAGGTATGAGCTTTGCTTAATTTACTTTAGTTTGGTAGGATTTATTCATTTAAACAGACTCCATGTCATTAGCCACCTCATGTGTGCTGTCAAAATTCTCAGTGTAAATTATATCCCAGCTGACTTATTAAACATCTAGCTCTTTTGCTGACGCTCTTAATGTAATTGCATTGAAATATAGGACTACAACTTCAGCATAGTGTTTGCGTGGTCTCCATTTTTGGTTAATGAAACCAATCCGAAGAATCGTAGAGATCCTGGACGCAATAAGTTAAAACCGCAGGTAGAGACTCTAAGACTGGATTTGATTGACGAGCTAGCATCATCAGTGTATCGAGATGCTGATGTTGTAGTTTTTGATTCGTGGCATTGGTGGAATATTGACAAAACTAATCACGGGTGAGTAACCTGATGGAAAACTTAGATTCTTATTCTTTTTATGCAAAATCTTTTCATAATATGGATACGCGCTTCATTGAAATGGCAGAAAAAACTACTTTCAAGAAGGTAATTACTTGCACCCAAGACTGAAGATGGTCGAAGCATACAAGAAGGGTCTAGCTACTTGGAGTAAATGGATTGACAACAACATTGATTCGAACAAAACCAAAGTTGTTTTCAGAGGATATTCAACTCCACATTTCCAGTAAGTGATCACAAAGATTATATACGTTTGTAGTGTGACCAGTTATCTGATTGTGCAACTAATTATACCGGTGTTTCTACGCAGTGGGGGTAAATGGAACACAGGTGGAAAATGCAATAGGGAAACGGAGCCGATCAAGAGCAGTGAACCATATAGAGAGAGGAACCCTTCACAGGTGAAAGTACTAGAAGACACACTACGTCGAATGAAGACACCTGTGTTATATCTTAATATTAGCAAACTATCTTACTATCGAGCTGACGGACACCCTTCCTTATATTCGAAGAATTTAACTGTGCAAGAGAGAATTGCAGCTATGGATCATCAAGATTGTGTCCATTGGTGCCTGCCTGGCGTACCTGATACATGGAATGAGTTGTTGTATGCTTCTCTCCTGAAGAATCGTAAAGGATCTTTTGGACGACTGTAGTACGAAAAATGCTTAACTGAATGGAAATAGCAAGAAACATTACAGAAACCACTAGTTGTGCTGTAGTTATCCATGGCAAAAGGGATCGGACGAGAGTTAATTTCTTGGTATGTTTATAGTAGTATATGATCCCACAGGCGTGCACTTTGGTATTCAGATTTCTGCAGCTTCTGCAAGAAGAATTAGCTGAATGTCAAAATTAAGACGGTATTTATAAGAACAAGTGTTTTGAAAGTGTGATGGATAGCAAACCATGCCCACTTTCTCGTCAGTAAGGATGTGAAGTCCTTTCATCATTCAAACGTTCATCGCAGTGGACCTGCCTGCATTCAGCTGCAGAGTTTTCCAGTTCAAAGGTGATTAACATAAGAGATCTGCACGAGTATGCACCATAGAGGGTGTGCACCCTACCACGGACTCTTTTGAAAAGGAAGAGTTAGATAGTTATTCTGTAGTCTGTGCAATGCAAAGTTTGAGAATAAGTTCATTTTGTAAAGTCCAACTGTCTATTTCAATTGGTTGATTCACTAAGGCTGCGTTTGGCATGGATGGAGTTCGAATTCCAGGGAGTTCCAACTACCTAGAATTCAAACTACATAGAAATTGAACTCCTTCCTTTAAAATTTATGTGTTTGGCATGATTGTTGATGAAATCGATAATTACGTCATTCTTCTTTTTCAAATATTTATTTATTAATATATCATTTGCTGATAAATTTATTTGTGAATCACTGAATTTCTTTAAAAATTAATTTTTAATTAATTATATGTATTAATGTATATTTTATAAATAACTACATAAAATACTAGTAAATTAATAAATGCGATATTAATAATGAAATAAATATAATATTATTTAAATTAATTAATTATATAAAACATAAATATGATATAATATTAACTAAATATATTAGAATATTAACTAAATATAGTATAATATTAATATAATAAAATTTATTAAAATATTAATATAATATTTATTAATTAATCATATATAATATACAAAAATAAATATTAAAAGAGATATTATTACCGAAAGAAGGTTTTGGTTGGCAATCTAGCAACAAGCTGGGAAAATTTAGTGGAAATATAATGAAATATTAATTTTAAATATAATATTATATATATATATATATATATATATATATATATAAATGTGATTTTTGAAGTGAAAATTTATTTAAATTATTATTTTTGAAGTGAAAATTTATTTTAAGTAAATATAATATTAATAATAATCATTCTTGGAATTGTTTAAATAAAACTACTATTTTTTAATGAAAAAAATATTTTATCAACAGTAATAATTAATTTTTATGTAAATATAATTTTACTGGAAATAATTTTATATTTGAATTGAAAAATTATTTAAATTATTAATTTCAATAAATATAATATTAAATAATAGTCAGTTTTAGTATTTTAAATATAACTATTATTTTAAATTTCAAATTTAATAATTTATCAACAATACTAATATATTTAAATAATAAGAAAAACTATTTTTTCCATTGAATATGAGAAAAAACAAAATATTATTTAAGTATTAAAAATTACTAATTAAAAAATATTATAAATTCTAAAATAAAATAAAATATAATTATACTTTAATTACCAATGTAAATTTATAAGTATAGGAAATTTATTATTGTATAAAGAAAAAAAGAAAATAAAATAAGTTGAAATATCAAAATGGTCAATGGGTGGAGTTGGAAGGATGGAGTTCCAACTTCCATGGGGAGGTGTGATTTCAATTTCTATTGAATGAAGGAGCACCAACTACTGATTCCATCCATGCCAAACACACTAGGTTTTGAATTCCATCCTTAATTCCTCCCGTTGACTGAACTCCACCGTCAACTACCTCGATGCCAAACGCACTCTAAGTTACTAAAGCTTCTTCTAAGTAATCTAAATGCGGAAGGGATCTTATTTACTGTATGTATTCTGAACTTCAAAAAGGGTCTGAAATTAAGGTATTGGATTTAGAAAAAGAAATTCAGTGCGAATACATTATTGGATTCTGTTCCAACGTTGATTGGTATATGTGTATTCTTATATACCACAAATGCCGGGCTTATAACGTGTATATATAAAAAATCGACGATAACCAACTAATAAAGACAACACTGCCAAGCAAATCGAGAATAATCAATCAATCAATGTGAGAAGAAATCGAAAATAATTTCTTCCATTACTTTTTTTGTTTTTTCTTTTGTTAATGTTGTCTTTACAGCAACTTTTTTTTTTTTTTTTTTTTTTTTGTTAATTTTCTTATACTGCTACCCTGAACCAAGCAGCAAAAAGAAATTTGAGGATTTATTTTTCTTTGTTTTCAGGTTAACTTAACGAAAATTCTATATTCTAACCAAACAACGACTTATTGATAAGAGTCATAAGACCAACTAATAAGAAAACAAATAATCAGTGTAAATTGAAATATTGATTTTTGTTTTCATTCTTTTATTTAATTTATTGAATTTTACTATATTTTTTGAAAGAAGCAACTTGGAGTACCATTTACCTGGCTGTATTGAAAAATGTCAATGAGATCTGGTTCTTGCTTATATCATTTCAATCTATGTTTCGTTTCGAGTTATTTGAATAACAGTATTGATGTGAGACAGGCTTAATTTTGTTTATCTGGATGAGAAATCTCAAGGTTTGGGAGAAGTCATGTCACTTCTTAACGATGCCGTCTCATCATCATTCAAAGAGATACGGTTCATCGATGCTTCTTCGTTTCGGTTTCATCCTCGGAGCTTCCATATTTCTTCTTACCGCTACTATCTTCATATTTCCATCAGTAATGGATTCAATGTTTTGGATACCAAACGCGCATACTTCAAGTAATACTAGTGATACAACTTCTTCTATATCTGCTGTTCCAACGGAGCTATTGGAAAACTCCACCGGAACTGTCCAAACAGAAACAAATCTCATGGAAAGTAGTTTTACGAACTCAAGTGTTGTTTCCACTGTTTTTCCTAATGATGGAGAAGAATTCATAGATAGAAACGACAATCTAATTGCAAATATTTCTGGCCGGGAGTGTGATATTTTCGAAGGTGAATGGGTCAACGTGAATGGTCGAAAACCTTACTATCCTCCTGGTTCTTGTCCTTACTTGAAAAACCAACCGTTTGCTTGTTACCAAAATGGAAGACCGGACGATCAGTTCCTTGGATGGCAATGGCAGTGGCAATCTCAAGAAACCAATGCAGGATGTGATAATATACCCAACCCCGGGTAATGTCTCAACATATTCCTTTCTTTTTTCTTTTCTTTTTTTCAAATTCAGAGCTTGTGCTTTACTTATGACGGCAATGTCCTTATCTATTTGCAGCTTCTTTAATCCAATTGACTTTCTCACTAGACTGAGAGATAAAAAGTTGGTATTTGTTGGGGATTCTCTGAACAGAAATATGTTCATGTCAATGTTGTGTATGCTTTGGAATGCCATTCCAGATAAGAGCAGAATTGTTAAGCTGCATAGGGAGATAGAATTCAAGATACGAGGAGATTATTGTAGGCGATACGAGGTAATCCCTGTTTGACTAAAATTAACATGTCCTTCATGGACTGAGAAAGCAGCAGCAGTTCCTCTATTAGCTCTTTCCTCATTGTTTTACATACAGTCTGCATAGAAATGATTTTGGGTGACAAGTAGCCCAATCAATCAGTACACTTCATCCACACTGTAACATTTAGAAAACTTAATACTGAGTCGCCTTCTTGTATGGCTGGATGTGTTAAGCTAGTTTGTGGGCACCTAATTGATCAAAGCCAATCGACAATGAGTAGAGTGATGCAAAATCATTATATCTCCAATTAATCCTATGTACTAGTGTCTAAAGCTGTCAGAAGATCGTTCCCTTTGTAGAATTTTGAACTTTCTCCGAAAATGCATTTTCATGGGTGGCTTTGTGTTATATTAGGACTACAACTGTTCCGTAGTTTTTGTCTGGTCTCCGTATCTGGTTTATGAAGCTAATCCAAGGAGTCGCAGAAGCAAAAATATATTACATCTAGGACCTCATACACTAAGATTGGATCTGATTGACGAGCTTGCAGCATCCGTGTATCGTGATGCTGATATTGTAGTTTTTGATTCGTGGCATTGGTGGAATGTTGATAAGACGAATCATGGGTGAGTTACATTTGCAAATATTTTTTGTTATCGGTGAATATTGTGCCCCGCTAACTACTGGTTTTCACTTGCAGAGAAAACATATTTCAAGAAGGTGGTTACTTACACCCAAAATTGGACATAAACGAGGCATACAAGAAAGCTCTTATGACTTGGAGGAAATGGATTGATAATAACGTCGATTCTACCAGAACCCAAATTGTTTTCAGAGGATACTCCGTCTCCCATTACGTGTGCGTATATATTATTGAATCTCGTTCTCTTAATTTATCGGCTTTCTGAACCTGCTTGGTCTATTGCACAGGGGTGGGAAATGGAACACGGGTGGAAAATGCAATAGAGAAACAGAACCTATCATGAGTAACGAAACATACATAGAGAGATCACCTTTGCAGGTGAAAATACTAGAAGACGTACTAGGGGAAATGAAGTCTCCTGTGCTATATCTGAATGTCAGTAAACTTACATACTACCGAGCGGATGCACACCCTTCAGTGTATGCAAAAAACTACACTGTAGCATTGGATCATCAAGATTGTAGTCATTGGTGTTTACCAGGTGTTCCTGATACATGGAATGAGTTGTTGTATGTTTCTCTACTGAAGGCTGGTAAAGGATCCTTTGGCCGCCAATAAAATAAGAAATCGGTAGCATCTGATCAGAAAAAACATTTTTGGATATCAGTATTATTTTTTTAGCTTTCCTTGTATAGTCCCATGACATCCCTCGGTCACTTGTAAGTTGTATGCGTTGGGGTTGGATTTGTTGGGATAGCAGGTTGGACCGGTAGTGGGACCTAGCTGCATAGAAAAAAATATTATTCCCTCTGTCCCAAATTAGATGAGCTAGTTGGTTTTAAATTTTGTCTCATAAATAGATGAGTCATCTCTCTAATCAAGGGGATATTTATAAAACAACCATTTTAATTGATTATTGTCACTATAAGAAATATGTATAATTTGATAGCCATGTTTATATTCGTTACGTAGGTGTTTTAAAATGCTTTCCACCGACATAAAGTTTACGAAAGACCGTGGTATAGTTTAAGAGATAAATCATTTCTAAGTTTTACTAGTTATTATCCATAAGGGTATAATTGTAAAAAATACTTAAACATAATCCCATTTTTTCCTTGCTTTAAGAATTGTGCAAACTACGACTAGCTCATCTAATTTGGGATGGAGGGAGTATTCTTTTAGTTCATATTTTTATACTTTTTTGAAGCATGAGTTCATTTGTTATACAACATTACTGGCTTGTTCATTTCGGTTTCACATTTTTTGGTTAATCATATTCTTGTAATCTCAATCAAAATTTCTTTTCCTTTCAAAAACAGAATAAAATTAGATTGTATTTCAAAATCAAGGCATTTTGTAGCAATTTCAAATAATATTGATTAGTTTTTATAATGACTAATACGTCTTTGATTAAATAATATTGATTAGTTTTTATAGTTAAACCTAATGTTTTTGGTTATAATTAGGATAGAGAATTAGAGATTAGTTAGTAAAGGTTCAGATATACCCATAATCGATAGGCTCGATTTTAATTTGTCCGTCGATTAGAATAGTTGTCCCGAAACTAATTTTACATAGTTATAATTGACAAGGTCGCAATATTTTTTGTCCTGCCTGTTTCTCTTAGTCAAACATAAAATAAACAACACCATCCTATTGTTTTTTATTTGCGAAGAACGCCAAGAAAACAATAAGTAAGATAATGAACAAAATCGGGTGATTATGGGATAATTAAACTAGTACTGTTAGAGCATTGCTCGGTCGAACTCACAAGTGTTGATATATCAAGCTTGTTGTCAAATTTAGTTGTCAAAACTATATTTTGATTTCTAGTCTACAATTAGTTAAGTCTCGGTCGAGGATAGAGGTAGTTGAGAAACGGACCAGTCATCATTTGCGTTCTACCATTTGAAGGCGAAGATCAACCGAAGCTTTTGGAGAACTTCATCAACAAAAAGTAAGTGAAGACTAAAACACCTATTTCTCAAGTTATATTCACCTTTGTATCATAACTAATTAAACTAGCATGCATGGCAAGAATTTCAATTCGAGAACTAATTATTTTGTATACGAATTTCTCGAAATAAAATGACTAAGCTTAACGAACATTTTTTCATACTTGATCAAATTTCGGGGGAGAATAATTTATTGTTCGGAACCATTTCTTGATTCAAGTTTATCATTCGAAAATAGCCTGGAACAGTGATATGTGTCATTGATGTTATTCAGGAATATTTCGAATTGATTTAGAGAAATATATAACTATTATATTCGGAATACAAGACAATGTTATCAGACTTACAAACTGAGAAAACTGTTATATGTCTAAAGCCGTATTACATGTACTTGTACACGTAGCAGAGTAGCTATATATCGACTTTTATATTTGTGTGATATGTGCATATTCGTATGTACATCATGGGAAAAACTGTTTGTTTCATGATTAGGATAAGTATGCATATTCGTATGCAAACCATTTTGGAACTGTGGTAAGGGAACCGGGTCAAAATAATCAAAACGGTATGCGAACCAATACAGTTCTATAACCAGTTAGTACCCAAACCGGTACGTGAACTGAAAAAGTTCTGTGAACTTCAGAACCGGTAAAAGTCTTAAGTTTGTAAAACCGGTATGTGAACTGAAAAAGTTCTGTCAACTCCAGAACTCGGTTATTGCTTATAAGTATGCAAACCGGTCCGCGTACTGTGACTCAGCCGACTCACGAACGATTCAAGTAATTGTACCTTATACATTTACCAACTATGTCGATTATGATTCAATTGCAATTAAATTATTTCTATGAAGTGATTTGCATTTGATCAATTCTCTAATTAACACTAGACTCATTTGATCACATGATTGTGACTCAAGATTAATGTCTTAGGGAACATGAAAATGAGTGTTAAGCTTTTAAGTTCAAACCGGCTAGTTTCGGCTAACCATGTTGAATATAGTCTTTATATACGGTTCGGTTACGGTTTACCTAACCAGAGTGTATATCTTATAAATGTGAATAAGATTCAAAGATTTCATCTAAAGGTGGATATTGTTTGCTTGGTTCAAAAGCTATCTTAGCTTAAACCTAAAGCAACCTAGGCTTTGAAATCTATATAAGGGGAACTCTTGGCAACTTGGATTTTTGAATCCTGACACTACTTTTTGGTGTGTCCTAGTTGTATCTAGGGTCGTCCTCTCCAGAAACCCTTTTAGGGTTTAGCGACTACAAAGACTTCATTGAGATTCGTGAAGCAAGGTCCAGTTATCTTTTATCTTGATAACTCGAGTATCCTTATCTTGATTGTTTGTAGAACTTGCTCCAACGATCAAGAGAAATAGTAATCATCAAAGTTCTATTTGTCTCAGACTTTATTGATTCCACAAGTTTTATACTTGTGAGGTGAATAATAATCTAGGATGCACTTCGGGTTGCATAAGTCCGGATTTTGAGGATAGCCAGACTTTTGTCAAGTTGCTATCGATTTCCATCACCTGGATATATCGTTTGATTTGATCATCTGTTTAGATCGTAAATCGGGAAATCAATCATTAGCTTAATCTGTGGGAGGAAAATTTGGTTTAAAGTCTTCAATTGAGTTGAAACAACTCTTAGTTGGTGTGAGACAGTCTAAGGAAAACAATTGCGCAAAGTCCTGCTGGGATTCAAGAGGCGTAAGGAGTGTGACTGTACATGAATCAGTGGGAGACAGAGTTCAGGCTCAACTAAATTCCAGACCGAAGTTAATTGGTAGCAGGCCAGTGTCTGTAGCGGCTTAGTACAGTTTGGTGTTCAATCTGGACAAGGTCTCGAGGTTTTTCTGCATTTGCGGTTTCCTCGTTAACAAAATTTCCGGTGTCTGTGTTATTTCTTTTTCCGTATTATATTGTTTATCTTTATAATTGAAATATCACAGGTTGTGTGTTGATCAATCACAGTAGATAAGTCCGACCTTGTTTGTTGTATAAGACTTGATTGATACTTGGATATTGGTCTTTGGTACCGTCCAACAACTTTCTTTGTAGTTAGGCTCACGGATTCAATTCTGTAAACGTTTTAACAACAAGAGAGAGAGATATAACTTTAGACACTTTCCTTTATTGAGTTTTAACTCTCGGAGTTGTGTTGAATTGGACCATACAGATTGCCTATGAAAAAGTTGGTGGTATGTTTTGGTACTCTTGGTGTTTTCAAGTACAAGTAACAGTTAAATGAAAAATAACTTCCGATTTACACTATAGTCAACAACCAACAATATAATTACCTGACAATTTTTGTAAGTCTTTGAGACATAATTTTTTTTCTAATTAAAAAAATGGAGACTATACTAGTTAGGATGTGTATCATTACTTACAACCAATAATAGTTAGGATGGGTAGCATTTTTGAAATGCAAAGGATGAGTTATAAAAATATTTTCCTTAATATTGCCATGTGGAAAGACATTACTTACATAAATTTGCTTGAACATTTAATTGGAGTTGACAACCAGTGACAAAACAAATCTAATTGTAGTAGGCTTTATCACAAGGTTAAAAGTGTCATTATAGTAAAACCCTTCCAAATGATTGAAACCTTTTGATACAATTATAGATTTATACCTCTATATTATACAATCAATATTTTCTTTAACTTTGAAAACCCATTTACAACCACCAAGATTTTGAGTTGAATTAGGAGATACCAATAGACAAGTGTTAGTTAAATCTAATGCACTATACTCACTATTGAAAAGGGGAGGACACACCACCAATTTTTTTGTTTTAACCTACAAGACGGTCATTGAATAATCTTAATCAAGATTCCAATTAATCAAGGATGAATAATGTATTTTCAAGTGTTTACATTAGTTCGAAGCATGAATAGAAGCGTTAAGTAATTACCATAAGTAAAATTACTTCAAAATATTACTTCGAACTTTTAGAAATAGGAGTATGCGTACAAAGTCACAACTGCCTGAATCGGAATCTAAACTTGCATATCAAGTTTGATCGATTCTTGGAAAAAACGAATAACTTTGACCATAAAGAATTACACCGAGAATGGTAATAAAAAACGTGTAAAAGTTTAGCCTTAAAAACAAAACAAAAAATGCAAAAGTTACTAAAAATAAGCTTTAATTATTTTTCCTTTAGGTTCGCAAACTCACAAACTCTAGCGGGGAAAAAACATCAGAAATAGTCATGTTAACTTAGGTTCGTGAATTTACCATATTAAGTTTGCAAACTCAAGCGTTACAAAAAGTTATAATGAATAATCCTGTTAACTTAGGTTGCGAACTCAAGTTATAAAAATCTATAATAGAAATTTCTCTAGGTTAAGTTCTCGAACTCAATATTGAACTTGAGTTTAGGTTCATGAACTTAATATGGGAACAAAAAAATTCAGATAAAAACTACATGACTTGGTCGCAAAATAAAGATATGAGTTTGCGAACTTAAACTTTCGCACTCACTGAATTTTCTTACGGTCGAATCTAGTCAAGCGAGAGCTTGGATTAAGAAATCACATTGGAATTAGTCAAATGTTAGTCCTTAACAAGTGTCTTCTTTGAAGGTCACTGGGTACTAAAAACTTTAATTTAGCCACGATAGAAAGATAGATAGAACAAAAAATAGCCTAATAGGAAAACTAGTTTTTGTTACTGACCTATGATGAATTTCTTTAGTGTCTTCAATCTTTAGTTTCAAGGGTAACTTGAGTAGATCCTAAAACTACACCAACATCGCATGTTCGAACGAACATTCACTCAAACAATTATGTACTGTAGTTTTCCATTCAGGAGATTTATTAGGTTGAGTAAATGAAGTAGGGGTAACAGAAGAGATAAAACTCAAATAAGAAGCAATAAGTAAATGCCTAGTTGGGAAGAGCACTTTTCATTAAAAATGCTCTTTCTAGACCTGATAGTCAGATTGTGAGTAGAAGTAACAACTGGTGCAATCTTTCTAAAATATAAGCATCAATATGACTAGAGTCATTAGCTGCAGAAGTTATGTTGGGTGAAGGAAGTATAATATTTTGAGAATTATTTGAATAAGTTGGTGAAGCTATAACAGAATGCAACATTTCCAAATTGCAGGATAAAGGCAAACCACTATCCAAAAATGAAACTTCTGCTCATTAAATTTCACATGTCTAGAGAAATTGATTTTTCCAATATCTAAACCAAGGCATCCATAAACTTTGCGATGATTACTGTAACCCATAAAAACACACACCTTGCTGATTGGTTCAAGTTTACTCTTTGTATAAGGCTTGAGCCAAGGAAAACACATGCACCTTATAACTCTAAGAAAATATAATCTTATACCCTTCCGAAAATCAATTTCAAATAGAGAAACCATATTCAGAGATCTAGTAGGTAGTCTATTTATAACATTATTAGCTGCAGTTAAGGCTTCAACCTAGAAATTATCAGGGAACACCAAACTGTATAAAAAAAGCTATTTTTAATTATTTCAAATCAAGTGTCTGTGCTTAGACTTTTCCAAACTATTATGTTCATGGTTTGTATTTGAGTTGAGGAGAGAAGTTCAAGAATTTTTAATCGAGATAAATTCCCTAAATTTCCCCATATCTTCAAATTCTTCCATTACAACCTTAGCCATCTCATCAATTCACTGTGTCCATAATAAATCCCACAAATGCATCTTCCCCCTATCTTGAAATTCAAGGACAGAAGAGGGGATGATAAGCACAAAGTGTATGAAGACAAAATCATATTTAACTTTGTGTCAAAATAAAAATAAAAATAAATAAATAAATAAAACCATATCTAACATTGATCTTGGTAGTGTTAATAAATATAGGTATTGCGGGTTTAAGTTAGTAATTTCAAATATTTAATTCTCTTTTTATGGGTCAATCCAGTCAACTCGGGTCAATTTTGACCGGGACCTAGATCTAACTCTGGTCATTTCTGAATCCAAAACATTAAGATATAATTCCCCGCCTAAACTACTGATGCATTTGTGAGTTGCACAATTTTTCAGGAAATATGGAGATATGGTAATTTTTAAGTACTTTTGTTTTCCTTATTTATATCCTTATGTTTAAGGATACAACAAATTTTTAGAAATAACATATCTCCAATAGGACACGGGTATTTGTAAGTTTCATATCATTAGAATCGATGAAACGAGTATAAACTTGATTATCAAATAATATGAATTTTCCTAAAGTAAAATTTGATAACACTAATTTATAAAAGAAATAATTATGAATACGTAGTATTAGTTTTTATTAAGTATCACCTTTTTGGGGATAAAAAAGAGAGAGAAAATTATCAATCTATTAAAAATAGAGGAAGTGTTATAGACAAAGATAATTGAGAGAGAGATAAAAGAAGTTCTTACTGATCGATATGTGTGTTGTAGAATACATCGTGTAAGATCTCTACTTATATGCATATAATATAGTAGGTGTTTAATGTTGCATTACAAAGGAACTAGTATATGCATGTACTAGTACCATGCACCATGCATACTTTAGTGTAGAGTTACATGAAGTAATGATTGTAACGATAATGATATTGGTAGGGTGGAAATCCACCACTATTATTACTTCTACACTCCCCCTAGGATGACACCACACTACTATATTTATTTACAACGCTTTGCCTTGTGCGGTCCACATGTTATGTTTTTTTTGATACTTCTCAGTCGACTAAAGAAAAACCCAGAGGGAAAAAATCTTGACGTAGAGGTTCACATGCAATGCTACACATGTCGTTCTTATATTCTAATGTTTTACATGTAGTTCATCACATGTGGTAATATCCTCAAAAGAACAATATGGTTAAATCAATTGTCTCATTAAAACCTCGCTAGGAAAACCCAGAGGAACAAAGACTGAACTAAGGGAAATGAGTACATGAAAACTTAACACATAGTTGGACTCGCATATGTTTCCTCGTTAAAACCTTTACAAGGAAAAACCCAGTGGGACAAAACCTTGATGAATGAAAAAGAGTACAACACGATAAATGCGGGTAAAGTAAACTCATTGAAGGTGACCAATTTTCTTGTTATTTTATAACTCCTAGGACATGAAACAACCCTTTGATGTTGACGTCAGGTACTCCCCCTAATGTCACTAACTCCCTCCAATTTTTGATGGGAGTTCGGATAATTTCCTTAGTCCCATGTTTTTCACGTGTTTTTCAAACGTGGATTTGGGCAATGACTTAGTAAATAAGTCTGCCACATTTTCATCAGACTTTACTTGCTGACTTGAACGTTCACAAGACATTGTTGTTGTAAAAAAACTTCGGTGATATATGTTCCATATTATCACCCTTAATATACCCTTGTTTCATCAGTTCAATGCAAGCTGCATTATCTTCATAAATGCAAGTCAGCTCTTCAGTGGTTGAATTCAAACCACACATCCCTCGAATATGTGTAATGATAGACTTTAACCACATATACTCACGAACCGCCTCATGTAGGGCAATAATCTCAGAGTGGTTAGTGGAGGTTGCCACAAGAGTTTATTTGGTCGATTTCCAAGATATCGCGTTGTTTCCTATGGTGAACACGTAACCAATTTGGGACCGACCTTTGTTTGGGTCGGAGAAGTACCCAGCATCAGAAAACCAACCAGAACATATTTGGAGTTTTAGTGTACGGGGTTGTATTTGAAGTCTTCCTTACGTCCTCATAGGGACAAAATAAACCCATGTCATTGGTTCCTTTTAGGTATCTAAATATATCTTTGATACCATTCCAATGACGCTGCGTTGGCGCTAAGCTATATCTAGCTAACAAATTCACTGAGAATGAAATATTTGGTCGAGTACATTGTGCTAAGTACAATAATGCAATGCACTTAGATAGGGAATTTCATCTCTCAATACTTCTTCGTCATCTTCCTTTGGACGAAATGGATCTTTATGTAATCCAAACATCGATTAATCATGGGAGTGCTAGCGGGGTGCACTTTGTCTATATTAAATTTCCTGAGTATCTTTTGGATATATGCAGATTGGTGGATTAATATACCACAAGATCGGTGTTCTAGTTCAAGCCCTAAACAAAACCAAGTTTTCCCAAGATCTTTCATCTCAAATTTCAAATAGCTTGCAGTTTCTCTTATTTCATCAAGAGTTCCTATTATGTTCATATCATCTACATATACATCTACATATACATCTATAATTGCAAATCCGGAACTTGTTTTTTTATAAATACGCAGGGGCACAATTCATTGTTTGTATATCCCTTCCCAATCAAATAATCACTTAGACGGGTATACCACATCCGCTCGGATTGCTTTAATACGTAAAGTGAACGTTTTAACTGAATTGCAAACGTACTCCGTGGTTTAGAGTTACATGATTTGGGTAATGGAAGGCCATCTGGCACTTTCATGAATATCTCTGTATCAAGATCCCCATAGAGATATGCGGTAACCACATTCATAAGCTGCATTTCAAGTCTTTTTGAAATTAATAAGCTAACTAAGTAGCGGAACATTATGACGTCAATTACATGAGAGTATTGAAAAGGCGAGGGTACCCAAATACACCATAGTCTTTTGTTTTCAACCTCTAAGTCCTCTTACCGAAAGTGATCGTCTATGGACAAAGTTGAGATAATACAACAAATCGGTATTCACACTTTGTGTGATTGTCTATGGATACAAGATCGAGACAATACGACAACCAAAGTGTGATACTTGATAGTAGGTTCGGACTTAACCAAACTCTATAGGATCACTATCAAGTATATCGTAGTTAACGTTTGTGTAATTTACTTTAAATTATATAAAAAAATATAATTTGAAAAAAACAAAAGTAAGTCACACAGCAAGATTTTGTTAACGAGGAAAACTACAAGTGCAGAAAAACTCCGGGACCTAGTCCAGAATTGAATACTCTCAGAATTTAGCCGTTATACAAAATCTACACCAACTTCATATAGTTGACACCAAGCAACTACCCATAGTTCACTTAGTTTCCTCAGTATCCCTACGCTTATGACTTCGATGAGTGCATGCACTGGTACAATTTCTTTGGATCGTATTCCAAACAGTAAAGGAACAACAAATCTGTTTGGTAACAACTCTATTGATTCTTTCAAGATAAAGATATCTCAGGTCATATGCAAAGGCTCTTCCGTTTGATCTAATAAACTTCTTTGCCTGGTTAGATCAATCTATCCAATAACTACAAAAGTAGTTAAGTTTAGATTCACAATCAATCAATATAGATTCCAACAAGAAACTATAAAGTGGTGCTGATCTCACCCAACTAATCAATCAAATAAATCCGATTCTAGTTGGATCTCAGCCGATCAAGGTTTGTGCACACACAAAGATATGAGAACTAAATAAGAAATCTTCTTCGCCTTCAAATCTTCTTTAATCTTCAATAAAAACCTGCACAACACCACTTGAATCTCTTGTGATCAATCACACACAGAACGGAGTCTGTTAATAATGGATTATCACAAGATGTCTTTAGATATACAAACAGTTCTAAAGATCTCGTCGATACTTCGATCTAGTTTGAGTGAATCTTATATCAGAAGAGAAGATTCTCAAGAATAAACAAACTAGGTGCAATCAAAGTTTCAACAACCGTTAGTCAATCAAATCTGTAGAAAACTAATAACACTGCAATTATCTAGTTTCCCACCAATGGTACTCGTAGAGCTTCTTTATCCCATAGAAGTCTTTAAACGAGCGGTCGTAAGAGATTACACCTAATTAGGATACTTTCCTGTCCGATTAGACGGCTCCACCAAAAACAACAAGAATGAAGTTTTCCTGGCTCTTAGGATAGTTTGCTAGAAGTGCAAACTTAGGTATTTATAGGCCAAGGATGTTTGGACACCAAGGAATTTCCAAAATCGAAAATATTCTCAAGATATGCAATGAATGCCAAAATCAGTTTTCCTAATTCCAATAAATGGTTGTCCAAAATTTCCGAAATCTCTCAATAAAAAATCTCCAATTAGTAAATGCACATTGCTAATTTTTATTCTCTAGAGATATTCATTTAATCGCTGGTAATTAAAGCATATAAAACCAAAAACCTTAATTAAAAGATTCCCAATTTATTTCGGCACAAGATCTCCTTAAGTACTAAGGAGTATCTTTGAACAATAAATGATAAGAGTTACTGTACGTGTTCAAAGTATGTTGACATCTCTTCACTGTAAATCCTTATTCATATTTACATGGATTTACATTCTTGGAATCGGTTATACCACACTTCCAAACAAGTTTAGAATTGGTTGACATGTATTCCATGATACCTATGTGATTGATCAAATATCAAATCACATACATGGGTTCAATCGGTTCTACCAATCACTAGAATCGGTTATACCTCAAATATGGACATACTTGTGATCGCTCACACAAGTTACTAGGACCGGTTACATCAGTTACCAGGACCGGTTACCATATTCCATGGTATTGCTTGTGATCGGTCACACCAGTTACCAGGATCGGTTACACCAATTATCAGGATCGGTTACACCAATTACCAGGACCGGTTACCAATTACAAGGATCGATTACATAATACTCTGTGATCGGTCACACCAATTACTAGGATCGGTCACACCAATTATAAATACCGATCATACCATCTCACGGTGATTACTTATGATCGGGTACTGAAAAAGCGGGGGTCTAATAACCACACCCAATATTTCGCTTAGCAATTTGTATGGACTAACTCCAATATTCTTTCAAGAGAATCAACTAGACAGTCACACTCAATCTTAAGAAAAGTATATCCAAGAGTTATATCTCTATTTCTCAATTCAATCTGCAATCAAACAAATAGGAATTTGCGAGCCCGATTGAATATAAGAAATAACTTGGACGGTATCAAAAACCAATATCCAAGTATCAATCAATTTAATCAACAACCCAAAGGTCGGATTCACAATTGATTGAACTTACGCACAACCTGTGATATTTCAATTATATAAAAATATAATGCGGAAAAGAAATAACACTGACACCAGAAATTTTGTTAACAAGGAAACCACAAATGCAGAAAACCCCCGGGACCTAGTCAAGATTTGAATAGTACACTGTATTAAGACGTTACAGACACTAGCCTACTCCAAGTTAACTTCGGACTGGAATGTAGTTGAGCCATAACTAATCTCATACTAATCAAGGTACAGTCGCGTTCCTTACGCCTCTGAATCCCAGCAGGACTCTACGCACTTGATTCCCTTAGCTGATCTCACCCACAACTAAGAGTTGCTACGACCCAAAGTCGAAGACTTGATAAACCTATCTGTCTCACACTGAAAAGTCTATTGAATAGATAAATCG
>JAJJMB010008592.1:2900094-2920388 GCA_023531105.1 Papaver atlanticum | reverse complement strand
TAAACCTATCTGTCTCACACTGAAAAGTCTATTGAATAGATAAATCGGTCTCCCACAGAAATACCTAGAAGTTTTTGTTCCGTATTTTGATAAATCAAGGTGAACATGAACCAATTGATATACCGTACTTATATTCCCGAAGAACAACCTAGAAATATCAATCACCTCACAATAATCTTAATCGTATGGTAGCGAAACAAGATATTGTGGAATCACAAACGATGAGACGAAGATGTTTGTGTGACTACTAATTTTCCCATAGTCTACATAATGTATACAACTCGGAGGATCGGATACTATGTAGTATTGATACCTCTATTGAACTGATGATGCTATGTTATAAAAGATACTCAAGATCGCAATAATAACGAAGAACACAAATATAATGTAAACGCTACTAAGTTATCATGAGACACAAGAGATTACGTGGTTCGACTTTTGTCTACGTCCACGGGGTAATGAGTGATTGTTTGTATTAAGTTGTGGTTGTTACAAAGATATTAAATGCTTCCCAAAGTAATAGAGAGAACTCCAGTTAAAGTTACTTAAGTTATAAACATTAAAGAGGTATAAGCTTAAGACTAGATCTTCCTAGATATTGAATGCCCAGTGTTTATTGGTGAAGCTTGGTATTTATAGCCCCTTCTGCTCAAGGTATATCTTTGCTGTCTTTGGATCAATCGTTCCCTGATACACCTTCCGTACAAATGGTACCTTCGTTCACCGCATGCTTTCTCCAGTCGGACTCTGCCACCTCAGCTGACCCACGTTCCTTTGGGAACTTCTCAGCCTCAGTACAGATTGTACCTTCGTTCACCGCTATCCTTTTCCAGTCAGACTCTGCCACCTCAGTTGACCCACGTTCCTTCGGGAACTTCTCATCCTCAGTACAGATTGTACCTTCGTTCACCGCTATCCTTTGCCAGTCAGACTCTGCCACCTCAGCTGACCCACGTTCCTTCGGGAATTTCCCAGCCTCAGTATAGATTGTACCTTCGTTCACCGCTATCCTTTGCCAGTCAGACTCTGCCACCTCATCTCTCTCCACGTGCTTTGGTTAAGCGTGTAGATAAGAGATTTGCATTTAATGCTGATCAGATATGTCATCTACCTCTGTCCCTTCGCCAGCTGCCTCTCTCTAGACTAGGTTCTACGTTTCCATCTTAGCCGTCAAGGTATCCCTTCTTGGGATAAGATAAAGTAGATCTGCGAAGGTGTCTTCTGCTACTCAGATTGCTCTGTGTAGCGAGGGCTACACAGTTATCTTGTACGTGATCACTGAGACCGTGACACGTGCTCCACAGAATATTGATATTCACAGTTTGCCCCTTTTCTTTCATATTTTACCGTTTGGTAGGATTGGAAGAAAAACTTCCGTAACGCCGTAATTTTTGCACGTACCGGTTGGGTGGTCCCCATGTGTCCCTTTATGCAATAACTTCCCCTATAAGAGGAGAATAAAAGAAGGAATTTCATTAACTTCCTCTTCTCCTTTCGAACTGTCGCTCTCTATCCCTTTTTCAAAGATTTTTCGTCTCATTTTATGTCAACTGCTGGTTTGCTCTTTGTCTTCCAAAGATCTTGCTCGTTCTTCATCAATCAGGTTAGTACATACTCGTCATAAGATTTTGATATAGCTTTCTGTATTTTCCATGTTTGGTTCTGTTGCTCTTCCTTTGGCTATTTGAAGTTGCTGTTGTATTTGCATGTGAGAATTTCGATTCTTTTCTATCTCTCCATGTTGTATGAAAACTTTGGTTTGTTTCCGTTTCGCGTTTTTCCCATGAATATATCATGATTGCTTCTTGCATGTAAATTTTTGAATGTGGTGACCAATCACACTCCATTTTGCTTCTTGGGAGGATACAATCATTTCCTTTGGTTGGTTTTGTTAAACCCATGCCCAAAGTACTATTATTTTTACCCCAATCATGTTTTTGATTCGACTGTAATTTCGGTCCGCCATTATTGATAGACTGTTCTTCCTGTTGGTGTTAGGTATTATGAGACTTCCGAAGAAGCCTGCGCGGAAGGATCCGAGGCCTAGGTCGTCAACTGAGTCACCTCCGCGGATGGATCATCCTGAGGATACTGGGATACCCGAGGGACCTGAGGTAACCATGGAAGCTGAGGTAGAAGAAGTTGTTGTTGAGGATCTTCCTCCCCATCCCCCTCATTTTGAACTCCAAAGGTTGCAGCTGCGCGACAAAGATAGTTATGCTAACTTTTCTTTGGCTGAGATATCCAAGTCTTTCCGTCTGCATAAATTTGACATCTCTTTTGTTGATGGTCCTGATGTTCTCACTGAATCCATGATTCGGAGCTTCCCTTATGATGAGAACACCCTCTTGATAAGTGTTGGCCAGTTGGCCGCAGGTATGCTCCTGCCTTTGTTTAGTAGAAAGGATCCTTTCTACTATGATGTTTTGTCTACCAGGGATGACCCGGTGAAAAAAACTAAGGTTCAAGGGGTCATGCAATACACTGGTAATTATTGGCGTGCCCTTCGTGAGTACTGGTACCGTAGCAAAGGTAAGACTACTTTGAAGTCTTACGATCCCTTTGCTCCTGGTAGGTCTAAGCAAGAGGATTACACTCTTGCCAACTTAAATGCCACCTATGCTGATGCCATCCATAAAAACAATCTTCTCCCCTGGTGTATTGGTCCACGTCGTATCCATGTTAGTGCCAAGAAGATTAGGGAAGGTAATAGCCTTCGTTTGCTGGAGGAGATTGACAAGACTGGGTTAACTGTCATCCCCTACTCTGCTAAGATTTTCTTGCCGAATTATGATCGTATTCGCCTAGACCATGATGACCGTTGGGCGAGTACTCCTCTTCGCGTTGTGGGTCCCCGGGCTTATGGTTTTACTACCGCAGATCTCAGCGTTCCTCGTACATCTTCATCGCTGCCTGCTAAGTATGATGGATATCAGCCTTGGGTCTTCAACCCTGCCACTTCTCATGAGGTAATCTTCGTTTGTTGCATAAGTTTTTTGTTTTGTCGCCTTTGCTCAGTACTCTGGTGGTTCCTTTGCAGCCTGCCCCTACTTCTTATGCTGAGACTGCTCCGAGCTCTGCTGGTAACTCCGTAGCTACCAGGACCAGGAAAAGGAAGGCTTCGATTGAAGCAGCAAAGCCAACACCTGCGGAGGTAAGGATTATAACCATACCTTGGTATTCGTAGGTTCCTTAGTATTTTGCCCCTGATCCTTGGCTTGTGTATGTGTTCTTCTATAGTCTTCCAAGAAGAAAGGCAAGTTGAAGGCTGTGATCGATGTTGAAGAGTCCGATGAGGATCCTAAGGCTGCTGCGAAAGAGCAAGATGATGAAGATATGGAGGACATTGAGGATACCACCCTTAGTCCCCACTTAGATGACATTGAGGAAGATTTTTCCAAAGATAGCCTCAGCCCCATTCGTGTTGGTTCTGTTGAAGGTGATAACCTTCAAGTTGGTGGCGGCTCTCTATTGGTGAGCTAAGTTGGTACCCTAGATGTTATTCTTGCTTTGCTATCGAAGGTACCTGCGTTTTCTGCTCCAAGTGATCTACAGCCTATTGCTTTGGCTACCACTAGTGCCATGGTGATATCTTTCAAGAGTCTTCCGTCCTCTCCTATTACTTCGCTCCACTCGATTGGTTCGTTTGCGAAGGGCTCTGCTCCTGTGGGGAGGGTCAGTAGCTCAGACTCTCGGCCGAAGAAGAAGGTTGTGATTTCACTTGCCAACTTCTCCTTCAATGCTACGCCTACTTTCCTGGGAAGTGCTCAGTCTGTCTCTACTGCCTCTGTTAGCAAGGTTGTTGAGCCTCCACCTTCGTCGCTAGATTGGACCGTACTGGGTAATCTTCCTTTTGCTAGTGACATGGACTTAGGTGGTATTTCTAGTCAAGCGTTTTCTTTTGTCCCCAGCTCATCCACCATGACATCTCTTCGTTGTGGTGAAGGTTCAGTACCTGTGCCCCAAGCTCGTTCTCAAGTGACTGGTGGGGTTCATACGGATCTTGAGAAGGGTAAGTTACCTGAGAACTTGAGCCTTGGGAAAACTGACGATGCCATCCTCGAAACCATACTGCGGGATTCGAAGGGTCATTTTTCTACTGAAGTTGATCGTCATCAGATGGATGATTCTTTGGAGGTTGCTTCAAGGTTGGATACTTTGACTGCTCAGTATCAAGTGGCCAAGGCGTTATTCTTTGACCCAGACTGCCTTCGCTCTAGCCAAAGCTTCGGTGAAATCCGCAGGGGAAGCATTCAAGAGATGGAGACCTTCATGGATACTTACGCTGATTTCCTCCCCCATCTTTCCTTGTTCTCAATAAGTGATTCTTACTTTATTTTTTTACGCATTGCTTTGAACCTTTGTATGTTCTTATGCTCCGTTATTTGAAGCTTTGCAAACAAATCGATGTTGGGTGTACCTTGTTCAAGTTTTATAGGGCTAAGTGTACTCACTTGAGTACTCTGTTGGAGCATGCTCGCCATGATTATGCCTTTGCTAGCGCACAACAGCCTTCTTCCAGTGATGTTGCTTCTGCCTCCAAGGTACCTTTGTTAGAGAATGAACTGAGAAAGACCCAGAGGTCCTTAGAAGCTTGTTTGTTGGCTCTTGAGAGAGCTAATAATGCTGCGAAGGTTGCTGAAAAGGGACGCAAGGCTGCTGGTTCTGCTTTGGCTGCTGAATCCTCCAAAGTTATAGGTTCGTTCCTCCTTTCCTTTAGCTTTGTTTTCATTTTTGTCTTATAGTATGGTCCTGAGAGAACCTACACCTTCTAGCTGGTAGATCCGATGAGCTTAGACACCTTCGGGAACAAGTAACCAAGTTGACCTCCGATGTTTGGTATTATCAGAAGAAGTCTGATAGGTTGATGAACATGACTGTCCATAACGAGGCCCAACTCTCCCTTGAGTCTGCTCATAACTCAGACCTTGTGAAGAAGATGGCTTTGCTCCGTAAAGAATGTGACGAGGCCCTCAAGTGGAAAGAGGATCTCATTTTAAAGCAAAAGGAGGATATTTCCTTAGTTGAGAAACGTCTCTCGGCTCAAGAAATTATCCGCAAAAAGTATTATGCAGATTTTGAAGATGCCTGCGCTTCCTTAGCTAAGGTCACCGCAGAACGTAACGTATTGTCCTCTGAGGTCCGCTCTCTTAAGAATAAACTTAGCGAGGCTGACTCCCAGCCTTCTTCCATGTCTCATGCATCTATGGTCAAGAGGTTGGAAGAGTTAGAGAACGTTTACCAGGTTTTATCCTCTGAGAATGCTTCGCTCCGAATTAATGTTGAGGATCTCCGGACTGAACGAGATACTCTTGCCGAGGATCTTGATGCTGCTGAGGTGGATCTTGCCGAAGCCCAGCATAGCTTAGAAGAATCCCTTATCCATGATGGAGGTAGCTTAGGGTTTTCTTATTCCCGTAGCATTCTTTGTGCCCCTTGTTGCCTTTGCCCTTTTCTTATCCCTCTTATATCCGCGAGTCTCCAGGAGCAGCTTGTGGGTGTGAACGCTAAGGTTAGCTATCTTGAGGACCAGGTATCTTCGTTGGAGATAGCTCGCCAACTTGATGCTGCTGCAAAGTTTAAAGCTGAGTCACTTCGGCAGGATAATGACCAGCTCAGTGCCCAGATAATAGAGCTTCGTCGGAAATCGGCCTCTGATTTGGAGACTCAGGCCTCCCAAATGAAGGTGCAATTCGAGCGTTCGGCTATTGACTACATCAATGATGCCTTTACTGAAGCTGAACGCCAAGCTGACGGAGTTTCCTTTCCTCGCCTTCCTTATCCTTGATTCTGTTGTCTCGAGCTTTGTTTAAGTAAACTCTTTGTTATTTTATTTCTTCAGCTGAGATACCTTTTTCAGCTATGATGTATCCCTTTTTTGAAACGATGTTTTCTGATGGTTTGAACCTTTGTTATCTGTCATGCAACTTTTAAGAAATGTTAGACATATTTTGGTAAAATTATCATTTCACCTTATGTTATTGCATGAATATTTTACTTAGACGTAATGTGTCTAATTGGTCGCACAATCAAGTTATCACAAGGTTCTAAGGTATGCTTAACCTTTGGTGGAACATTCAACGTCCTACCCAGATATCCTTTGGCCAGAAGGTATCATGGTGGCGAAGGTCCCTACGTGGGCAATAATTTTTATGTAACCCTACGCTTTCAGTGCGAAGACTGCTTTACTTTGACAAGGTATCTCTATAGGGGATATCTTATTTTTTCTTATGCCTCATGAAAGGATCCATCGCCCCGAGGATCCGAAATTGACATATGCGCAGTTATGCCTTTCCTTGCCTCATCGTAAATCCTGACGGAGGGTGTCTATTCTAACCCAATTGTATTAATCAAAACTAATTCTTTAGCAAAAAGTTTCTTTCATTGATTAGTAAGGTTTGTAATACCTTTGATCAGGGATAGAACAAGGTAGGCTATTGCCCATTCCTTTCTTCTCCTGAGTAATCACCATTCTCTTACGGGTAGTACTTTTTTAGGTCCATTGCATTCCATGGGTGCTGTAATATTTCACCTTTGAGGGTTCTTAGGTAATAGGACCCTTTTCCAGCGATGTCGTGTATGATGTAGGGCCCGTCCCATGTTGGAGCTAGCTTGCCCCACTCCTTCTTTCTTTGATACGGTGGAATTTTTCGTAACACGTATTCCTCAGCCACAAAGTTCCGAGGGATGACCCTTTTGTTGTATTCCCGAGCTAACCTTCATTGATAGTTCACCATCTTTTGCAAGGCTACCTCCCTTCTTTCTTCAAGGTCATCCAGCTTTTCTAACATCAAGTCTATTGTTAGATTTTTCTCCCAAGCCTCCATTTTTGTTGTTGGGAGTATAACCTCTGTTGGTCAACAAGAATGGAGTTTCCCCCGTAGCTGACCTTCTTGTAGTTCGATAGTCCCATAGGACATTGTGTAGCTATTCGCACCACCTCTTATTGTATGCTCCTAGCTTCTTCTTTAAGTTCATTGCTACGGTTTTTTTGGTGGCCTCCGCTTGTCCATTGCTCTTAGTATATATAGGAGTTGACTTGTTCTTCTGAATGTTGAAGGTATCAAACAACATGTCGATGTTTTTTCCTTGTAACTATTTGCCATTGTCCGAGACTATGGCGGATGGTATTCCGAACCTGTATATGATTTGCTCGAACAAGAATTTAAAGACATCTGTGTCCCTAATTCTTGCCAAAGGCTTTGCTTCCACCCACTTGGTGAAGTAATCCGTAGCCACAATAAGGTATTTTATTTTTGAGGTTCCCTCTATCAAGGGTCCGACGATATCAACCCCCAATTTGACAAATGGCTAAGGGATGATAACTGAGTTAAGCTCCGTTGCTGGTGCTTTGATCTTCTTGGCAAAGCGTTGGCATCTTTCACATCACTTAGCCACATTATTTGAATCTTCGTCCATGCTTAGCAAGTAGTATCCCTGCATTTTGACTTTAACCGCCAAGGACCTTCTTCCGCTATGGTTTCCGGCATCTCCGCTGTGTATATCGTGGAGTATTCTCCTTCCTTCGGTTCGTGAGAGGCACCGCATTAGAGGTCCGAGAAATGACCTCCTATACAGTATTCCGTCACGAAGGCTGTACATCACTGCTTTTGATTCGAGTTTCCGAGCTTCCTTAACATCGGCTGGTAGGGTACCTTTGTCAAGGTATTGGTAGATTGGAATCCTCCAATCATCTTCCGCTTCGTTCTCATCGCCTTCGTCTGACAAGGATTGATCTTCGTCAGACTCTTTATCTTCATCATCTGATTCTTTCATTTCTTCGTTCGTTTCTCCTTTATCTGCTTCTCTCATGGACCGAGTTTAAACAGCCAAAGCCTCTTCAACTCCTAAGATAGGTCCTTCTATCGAAGGTTCGTCTATCCTTCCAATTTGGACGGCGGTGGTATTTCTGTCCGTTAGCATAGAGGATATGAATGCTAAGGCATCTGCGTGTCTGTTATCTTTTCGACATACGTGCCTGAATGTTACGTTGCTGATTTTGGATGCATGCTCCTGATCTAGCTTTAAGTACGAAGATAGCACTGGATCCAAAGTTTGGTATTTGAGTTCGATTTGTCTAATGACCAACTGAGAGTCACTAGTCAACCGAACATCTGATAAGCCTAGCTCCCTTGCCAAGCGTAAACCATGTAAGACCGCCTCATATTCTGTAATGTTATTGGTGTATTGTTCAAATTCTAACATGAATGCGTAGATGAGTCGGTCTCCGGTAGGGGTTGTTATTATAATCCCTATGACTGCGCCTTCTCCATTGGAAGATCCATCTACGAATACTTCCCACCTTCGTGAATTCTGAGGTTCTAGTAGATCCTCCGGTTCCTGCTTGTCTTCCTCCATTCCTGGGATGTTATCTATTTCCGCCTCGTCGCTGAGAGGTAGGTCTGCCAGAAAGTCTGCTAAGATTTGTAATTTCTCATCCTTCCTTGTTTCAAAGATTATGTGAAACTGTTTGATCATGACATTCCATTTTTCCACCCTTCCAATTTTCTCCGTGCTATCGAGGATTTGACGAATCTGAGCCTTTGTGAAGACTCGGATGGTATGTGCATTAAAATATATCCCTAGTTTTTGTGTTGCCACTACTAAGGCATATATAAGTTGCTCCACCTTGGTGTAGTTACGCTCCGCTGAACTGAGTGTTTTGCTGATGTAGTAGATGGGTTTTTCTCCTTGCCCTTGGTCTCGTACCAATACTGCACTTACAGCGTAGCTTGTTGCTGTTAAGTATAGAGTGAGTATTTCACCTATCTCCGGCTTCTGTAAGATAGGTACTAATGCCAAGTATTCCTTGATTCTTTGGAAAGCTTGCTCGCATTCCGTGGTCCATATGAACCTGCTTCCATTCCTTAGTGTATCGAAAAATGCTTTGCATTTGTCCGATGACCTTGCTATGAATCTTCCCATGGATGCTAAGATTCCATTTAACTTTTGTACTCCTTTTAGTGTTTTCGGAGATGGCATCTCCATTATTGCTCTGACCCTTTCGGGGTCCACTTCTATTCCTCGCTTAGTTACAAAGTACCCTAGGAATTTTCCTGAGGTTACTCCGAACGTGCATTTCTACGGGTTCACCTTCATGTGAAAGTTTCTCATGGCTTCGAATATCTCCCTTAGGTTTGATAGGTGGTTTTTCGCCTCTTTGCTTTTGACGAGCATATCGTCCACGTATACTTTTAGTATCTTGCCTATCCATGGCTTAAAGATTTTGTCTACCAATCGCTGGTATGTTTCCCCCGCGTTCTTCAGTCCAAAATGTATCCTTGTATAGCAATACAAGCCTCGTGGGAGTAAAGAACGCAGTATGCTCCTGGTCTTCTTCTGCAAGGGCGATCTGATTGTAACCGGAGTAACCATCCATGAAGGATAGCCTCTGGTAACCTTCGGTTGCATTGACCAGTTGGTAAATATTTGGTAGCGGGTAGTTATCCTTGGGGCATGCTTTGTTGAGATTGCTAAAGTCGATGTAAATACGCACGCCTCCGTTCTTCTTAGGCATAACCACCATGTTGGATATCCACGTAGGATACTTGACTTCTCGTATGAATCCTGCTGCTAAGAGTTTTTGCAACTCCTTCTCCACTTCTTCCTGGTAGATGTCTGCTACCTTGCGGTTATGTTGCTTGAATGGTGTCATTTCTGGTTTGAGCCGAAGGTGGTGGGAGATCAAATTCGGGTCAATTCCTGGCATGTCTTCCATTGACCATGCAAAGACATCTACGTAGTCCCGTAGTAGCCTTTGTAGTTGCATCTCCTCGTCCTCTTCTAGTAAAGTTCCGATATTGATCATCTTTGGTTCCGTCTCCGTTCTGATGTTGATTTTCTTTGTTAGCTCCACCGGTGAAAAGGTTGGTTTCTGAGGATGTAGAGGAGTGCACTTCTGTAATTGTCATTTAGCGGAGACGTCCGATACCGGAGTGGCGGAGGGCTTGCTTCTTGAACTGAGGGGGCTTCGGGGACTTTGAAGCCTCCGTATTTTACTTCGCTAGCGTTCTCCCTTCGTCTTTTCCTTTCGTGTTGTTGTGCAGCAGCTCTTTCTTCGTTGAGTCTGACCTCTGCTAGATTGCATAGCCTTGCGTCTTGTTGATCACCTTTGATTTTCATTTCACCCATGGGTGTAGGGAATCGAAGGTACTGATGATAGGTCCAAGTTGTTCCTCTTAGTCGATGGACCCAAAGTCGTCCCATAATGACGTTATAGGGCGAAGGTGCTTCCACAACACAGAACTTTATATTGGTTACTAAGGGTCCTGCGCGTACCTGCAAGACAATTTCTCATTTTGGTCTAGAGACTTCTCCATTGAAACCGTATATTGTGCAAGTGGATGAATTCATTTGCTCAGCTGTTACACCCATACGTAAGTATGGTTTGTAGAACAATACATTTAACAAGCTGCACCCATCAATGAGGACCTTCATAACATTCCATCCATGTATTGGAAGAGTGATCACAAGTGGATCGTTGTGCATCTCCACTTCCTGGTTGATGTCCCTTATTGAGAATGTTAATGGCGTAGCCATCCATTCTTCCCAAGTGCTAGTTGGTGGTCCACTTAGCTTGAATACCTCGTGGGTTTCTAGCTTTCTTCTGTTTCGAGCTAGATCGAGGATGTCTATGAGTAGCTCCTCCTGGCCTCCGTTTGATAAGGTGATCATGTTGATGTATTTGCCGTTCTGAGGTAGTTCTACCCTTTTCTATGGTACTACCTCTATATCCGCTGGTTGTATTTGCACATACTCTATGAACTTGCCTTCGTCTATGAATCTTTGAATCGTGTTCCGTAGGTGATAGCATGTGTCAGTTGTATGCCCGTAGTACTGGTGGTATTCGCAGCAATCCTTAGCATCCTTTGTTTTATCCGGCTGCTTCCCCCTGGTATTAGGGTAAGGGAAGCCCCGCTTTGCTACTTCCTTGCTTTGTAAGTGGGAGAACGTTGTGTTTAGCTTTGTAGACTTTATCTACGAATTCTTCTCTTCCTTTTCCTATGCCTTTGCCATCTCCGTATTTCGATATTTTGTCTCGAGAGATGGTTCTGCCCCCAACTTCGTTTTGCCTCTTAGGTATCTTCGGAATTGGTTCCATAGAATTCGTTCTTTGCGGGGATGTTGTCACCTTCATTTGTGCTCTAGGGTTATCCTTTTGGATTTCTTCAAGTCTGATGTAGCGGTCCTGGAAAACCCAAAGCTCCCCTTTGGAATCGAGGGCTCGGTTGTGAAGCTCCACGAAGATAGCCGAGGTTCTGTCAAGTCCGTACTTATAGCAATTATTGCTAATTTATGGATTGACTTTCCCGATTGCTTGGCACGTCTTTTTCCACCTATCTGTGTATTGCATCAATGTTTCCCGGGGTCTGATAGCTAAAGCAAATAGCCTATCTAACCCTGCCTTTGTTGATTTGTTGTACATGTATTTCTCCAAGAACACCGTAGACAATTGCTCAAAGGAGTCAATTGAGTTTGCTGGTAAATTATCATACCACGCCAATGCTGATCCCGTCAATCTTGTAGGGAAGTACCTACAAAGTACTACCTCATCTCTTTCCCAATGGGCAAGGACACGAGTGTAGTACCGTAGGTGAGATGCGGGATCTGAGGTACCATTGTATGCCTGAAACGTAGGTACTGGACATTTCGCGGGGATAGGCTCTCAAAATGCTAAAGGACAACGGAGATGTTGTCGCTTCTTGAAGCACCTCTTCTAGCCTTTCTCTTGCGTGGCCAGTTTTCAATCCTTGTATTTCTTTCCGCATCTTCTCCATTTGCTCCATGACCATGTTCACATTGTGAGCATCTCTGGAAAATGCCTCATGATAGTAAGACTGAGATGGTCCACCTCATCTGGATCGTGTCGTGCTTTCCTATCTCCCCCTGGTGGGTTAAGATCCCCCCTTCGTCTTCCTGAGATAGCTCCGTTCTCACGCCTCTTTAACGGAGGGTGAGTTTGGGAACCTTTGATCTGCACATCCAGCATATCTTTTAGGTTCTGATTTTCCTGAGCCATTACGTGCATTGCATCCTCGTGCTCCTTGTTTCGGAGTAGCAAAGCTGCTACTTGTGCTCCATTTTTTATTCATTGTGGATTCCACCACCTGAGGAGTGCTGTCGGCCGGATCCTCAGAGTCATCCACTCCTTCTTCTATGACCGGAGCATCAGGATCTAGCTGGATTGGAGTTAGGTTTCCCAACCCTTGTCCCGTAGGAGCAAAGGTTCTGGGTAACCCCGCGTTAACCGCAGGTGGCTTCGTAACATTGGGATGCTCCGGTAACGGCATGCCGTAAAGTGGTTGTGCTCCCGATGTTTGCCCCATCCCTTCAGCAGGGGTAGGTGGTTTGTTGATAGCCGTTCTTATTGCTATTTCGCTTTGTCCGTCTTCAACTTCATTTCTTTGATTCACTTGAGATGGTTTTTGAGATCTTCCCCTCGTAACCGCTGGTCGTGAGCTTGTCGGTACGTCACTTGGTTTCTACATACCTTTGGTCTTTTGTTATCCTGAGGTCACAAAAAAATGGCAAAGTTTGCTACTTGGGTGCCTTCGTGAAAAGTAGCAATTAATGCTCTGACACAGAAGACGGCTAAGCAGCCTTTTCAGAAAAAGTACGAGAATGACGTCTGAAAAGATGGGTATTTAATTTCTTATGACACCCTTGGAAAAAACAACCTTAAATGTTGAAAAAAATTAAAAAGGGGTGTCAGATCTCCCAAGAAAAAAGGTTTATTAAATGCTTGAGAAGATCTTTCTTCCTTAAATTCTTTCTGAGATTCCTCAGTACTCAGAGGTATTCAGATTAAAAGGATACTCTGTCGGGAAAAGTTTTTTTAGTACAAAACAAAAGTTTTAACATTTTTTGAGTGCGTTTTTGCAGAAAACTTTGTAGATCTGTAAGGTTGTAAGTCTTTAGAGGCTATGAACTCCAAGAACTTACGTAAATAACGGATGAACAAACCACTAGAAAGTGATATCCATCGTTGTTACACTCAGATCTCTTCGTTAAAGAAGATGCGTAAGTTAAAAATAAAGGAACATAAAAACTCAAGCTGGTGAGCAAAACCTTCTAGCGCCAAACTGTGACTACTAATTTTCCCATAGTCTACGTAATGTATACATCTCGGAGGATGGGATACTATGTAGTATTGATACCTCTGTTGAACTGATGATGCTAAGTTATAAAAGATACTCAAGATCGCATTAATAACGAAGAACACAAATATAATGTAAAGGTACTAAGTTATCATGAGACACAAGAGATTACGTGGTTCGAATTTTTTCTACGTCCACGGGGTAATGAGTGATTGTTTGTATTAAGTTGTGGTAGTTACAAAGATCTTAAATGCTTCCCAAAGTAATAGAGAGAACTCAAGTTAAAGTTACTTAAGTTCTAAACATTAAAGAAGTATAAGCTTAAGACTAGATCTTCTTCTCCTAGATATTGAATGTCCCCGGTTTGTTGGTGAAGATTGGTATTTATAGCCCCTTCTGCTCTAGGTATATCTTTGTTGTCTTTGGATCAATCGTTCCTTGATACACCTTCCGTACAAATGGTACCTTCGTTCACCGCATGCTTTCTCCAGTCGGACTCTGCCACCTCAGCTGACCCACATTCCTTCGGGAACTTCCCAGCCTCAGTACAGATTGTACCTTCGTTCACCGCTATCCTTTGCAAGTCAGACTCTGCCACCTCAGCTGACCCACGTTCCTTCCGGAACTTCCCAGCCTCAGTACAGATTGTACCTTCGTTCATCACTATCCTTTGCCAGTAAGACTCTGCCACCTCAGCTGACCCACGTTCCTTCGGGAACTTCCCAGCCTCAGTACAGATTGTACCTTCTTTTACCGTTATCCTTTGCCAGTCAGACTCTGCCACCTCATCTCTCTCCACGTGCTTTGGTTAAGCGTGTAGATAAGAGATTTGCATTTAATGCTGATCAGATATGTCATCTACCTCTGTCCCTTCGCCAGCTGCCTCTCTCTAGACTAGGTTCTACTTTTCCATCTTAGCCGTCGAGGTATCCTTTCTTGGGATAAGATAAAGTAGATCTGCGAAGGTGTCTTCTGCTACTCAGATTGCTCTGTGTAGCGAGGGCTACATAGTTATCTTGTACGCGACCACTGAGTCCGTGACACGTGCTCCGCAGAATATTGATATTCACAGTTTGTGACTACTTTTTATCTTGCCTATCGGAGAATAAATCTCGAGCAAATCTTAGAGAAGATAATACTCAATACGATAGAAAATAACAAGATCAGAACACGCAACTACAGAGAAAATAGTTGGGTCTGGCTTCACAATCCAAATGAAGTCTTCAAGTCGTTAACCTATAGGGTTTCGTGAAAAAACCTAAGGTTAAAGGAGAATCGACTCTAGTCGCAACTAGTATCACACAAAAGGTGCGGGGATTAGGTTTCACATAAGTTTTCGCATACGGGTATGCATACTAAGTTCCCGGACTTTCATTAAACCAGCCAGTACGCATATGGGTATGCATACTATGATTCCCGGACTTGGAATAACTTGCAACAGTTAGCATACAAGTACGCATACTGTGCTATATCCAATCATGGTTAATAGTTCTAAACTCCCATTTCAATCATTGAAACATTCTTAGAAGACGACAATAGCTGTCTCACACAAACTATTAGCTTCAAAGCAATTTTCAAGTGATCGATTGATCAATATGAAACATTTCGAGTCTACATCAAATGATTGTCTCACACAAATCATGTAAGATGTTACCAGGCGATTTTCACATGATCATCTTTTGACTTTCGTCAAGAATAAGATGATCGCTTACATACTTTCGAGAAATATGTAAGCGAGTTAAACTCGGCTCGAAATATCAAATGTGTAAAATCGAAGTCTATGTAGCTATACGACTTTTGTCTCAAATAGGAGATAGAGTAGATAGACTTTTGAGTGATAGATGAGTTCTCCACATACCTTTTGTTGATGAAGTTCCACAAGCTCCCCTTAGTAGTTCTTCGTCTTCAATTGATAAACGCCATGAAGTCTAATGCTCAACTACACTTTCTATCCTAATCCGAGACTTAGCTATAAGTAGACTAGAAATCAAGACTTATAGTTTTGGCAACTAAACTTGATAAACAAGCTTGGGATAGCAACGCTTGCGAGTTCGACCGAGCAGTGCTCTAACAATCTCTCCCTTTGTCAATTTTAGTGACAAAACTATCAATACATATGGATTACAAAATAAATAAACTTTGTAGCTTCTCATCCAAATGCTTTATTTCCTTGGTTCTTCAACATTACTTGAAATCTTCGTCACTTCCAAGTACTCCAGTGATTCTGAACGTGTTCAACTAAGCATCATAGTTGTTGAAGATCCGTAGCTATAACAATGAGAAAACAGTAGCTCTCAATCATTGTTATACAGTGTCATAATATTATTACACAACATCAAAGTCCAATTGTATCACAACTTTGACAACAATACTATGGTGATATGTATCACTCCCTCTTAGACAATACTTCATCTCACAATGAAAACCACTCCCCCTTACATAATGATCTGTAAACCGTATGTATTTGTAGTGTGAACTACACATTAATTCTCCCCCTTTTTGTCAATATAAATTGGCAAAGGTACGAAAACTAGTGGGATCATAATGAAATTCTCATAGAGGTACTTCATGACTAAAAGAGAACATATCAACTTTGTTTCGATGATTTCACATAGTCGAAACTTAGTGTATTCACCAAGGAGTTTATAAAGATACAAGAAAACTCCTACAATATTCCACAGCCGCACTCCCCACAAAGATTTGGCAATTAAGCACAAGTTCAATTAAGAACTCTCCCCCATGTAATGTTATTCCCGAAAGAATAACAAGAGCGACCTTACTTTTGCAAGAAAATAAGGATTTCTTTGGACATTAACAAATTACATGAAACATGAATTTGTATCCAGATAACTCAATTAAATTAACCACAAGAGAACCCATGATTAATTTAATCGGAAGTGCTCACATAAGAGAACTTATGGAGCCGCACAGTACTTTCACATAGAAGTGGATCAGGGAAAGATCAATACTGCGGAATATTCAAAGATTCATTCTATTTTTCATCAATATTTGCATAAAGACTTATAATAGACTTAATCTTTGCAATCAAAAGTTCATCCTATCTTCCATCAATATTTGCATAATGACATAATAGGCTTAACTTTTGACATATATGGGACAATCATAGTTCACGGACGCAAACACTCATATACCATAATAATTTTTGCAATATATAAAACCAATAAAGATTAATACTGCAAAATAATCTTCCAAATAAACTTTAGAATTTAAATAAATAAATCTAAAAATATTGCAGGATGAAAATCGTTGGAAATAGTTATGTGTACTCACAATAATTGTTATTCCAAACCCTAGTTATCTTTCTTAAAACACAAGAATAAATTCTCATGAGAAGTTTACTAGACATTAATAAAACCAACAAGTTAAAAACAAAAGGACTCAAACCATCAAAACCGATCATGAACTGAAATCAAAGAGCTTTTCCGGAACCCTCACGAGTCTTGAGACCTTTGAGCTTGTGATTGACAGCATCCACTGCTTCTTCAAAGAACATATCCTCATTGATAAGATCTTTAACATGTGTTTTCATGAGAACAAGGTCAGAGTTAACCTTTTTCAAATCAGTTCTTAACACATCTAGACCCTTCATAGTATCAACGAGTTGCAGTTTTGCTTCCTCAAAGTATTTAATGAGGCATCAGGATTTTGACCATCAACATCTACTAAGGTTCTTTTCTTCCTCCCTTTGGACTCGAAACCAATACCTTTATCAAGAAAACCTCTTGCAAAACCACCAGTGCGAGAAGGTGAAGACATTTTTAATAAAAACGACAATAACCTAGAGTATGCGAACGTGACTCAGTAGGTTTGGTATTTAAATGGTTTCTTAGGGAAGGTAACTTTTAGGGTTTCTAAAGACAGTTTGTAACAAGTAAGTCATGGGTACCCGTACGAACACAATCTGAACCCAAAAGGGAAAAAAAAAAAAAAAAGTACCTTAAGACTCAACAGTAATTTTGCTACGTGAATATTTTCTTTTACAAATTTTTGGCTCAATAAATTTTATATCTCAACAGAGAAACAATTTAGAGCGCACAAGTAGCAAGCAACATAGTTGCAACAAAAACTTCTTCGAAACAAAAACAAGAAAAACGAAGAGATTCTTGAGACACAAACAATACTCGGGCAGTGATGTCTGTAGACAATAGTTTAGCTATGGACGATAAGAAAATAGCTCAACTAATCAGAAAACATTTTGCCAAAAGTATACCTGGTTATTTGTAACACTTACTCAACATGATTTTTATGAGTAAGCATTCAACCCTTGTGATTAATTAGCACAAGTATGATCCCTAAGCTCATTAAATGAATGGTGTTCACAATTGAGTCTATTTTTCCTTCCAATTCTAGAAGAGAACCCTTTTTTATGTGAAAAGTTATCAAAAAACTTGCCTTTATTAAAGTACGAGACAAAGTTTGAATCCTTACCAGAAGAAGTTTGTATGGAGGATTTTGACAGCCTATTGATAAGATCCTTGTATCCTTCAATTATCAGATTAAGGTTGTCCTTCATGTCTCCATTGTAGCTTCCATTTATAGGAATCTTTTTCATATCTTGAACATCATCCTTCACATTAGGTTGAGAAGCACCTTTCTGAAATCTCCTTGAACGATTTGTATTAATGCTACAATTTGTTCGAACGTTCGATGAGCATACTGAACTGACTTTCCTGGAAGGATCCACAAGATGGGTACTGAAACCAATAGGTTTAGACATCCGAATGTCAGTTAACCTTTGAGTATTAAATCTAAGGTATGCCGAAGTCGACCAAAGTAATTGTCATTCAGCTTCAGTTTGCTCTTTCGTTGAACATGTCCTTTTGAATCACAAAAAAGACATACTTTCTGATCACGGGAGTGATTAGAGTGTGTAGCATTAGAAACATCGTTAGAAGATTTCTTCCTTCCATGAGTCGTGGTGAATCCATGATTAGTGGAAGAACCAAGAACTACTTTATCAATAGGAAGGGTTTGCAGTTTAGCTTCTGAAGCTGTTTTTATTTGAGAAACATGATTAGAATTAGTCACGTTTTCAAATATCACAGTAGAGTCAGAAGTATTTGGTATGACAGACTCCCCAGAATGACTTTTAACTTGAATAGAGAGATTACTACTTAGTCGTTCAATTTTACTGGCATCTTCATTCAGTTTAGCCTCGGGTAAGGTATGTGATGAACAAGCCACGGCATTTTCTTCACGAAGAGCCCTTAGTTGGGAATCATGATCTTTTATCATACCAACCATAGTATTGACTTTGTGTTTCAGTCTATTGACTTCTACAACCCGGATTCTCATAAGTTTTAGAATCGCTGCACTCTCTCGGGCTGCTTCCCTTTCTTCTTCAGAATCAGATTCGTCAGAAGAAAAATTAGGATAACACATATCAATACTTGTCTATTTCGTAGGAACAAAATGTTCATCTATATGTGAGATTGACACGTCTTTCTCTTTAATAGAATTCATCGAAACAGAACTTTTGTCTCTGGTGATGCGATTGTCAGAGATAGTATTATTGTTCATAGAGTCAGATCGCTACAAACACAGACTTATGAGGTATTAAACGTATTTTCCTGCTCTGATACCAATTGAAAAAGCGGGGGTCTAACAACCACACCCAATATTTCGCTTAGCAATCTGTATGGACTAACTCCAATATTCTTTCAAGAGAATTAACTAGACAGTCATACTCAATCTTAAGAAAAGTATATCCAAGAGTTATATCTCTATTTCTCAATTCAATCTGCAATCAAACAAATAGGAATTTGCGAGCCCGATTGAATATACGAAATAACTTAGACGGTATCAAAAACCAATATCCAAGTGTCAATCAATTTAATCAACAACCCAAAGGTCAGATTCACAATTGATTGAACTTACGACCAACCTGTGATATTTCAATTATATAGAAAATATAATGCGGAAAAGAAATAACACAGACACCATAAATTTTGTTAACGAGGAAACCGCAAATACCGAAACCCCCCGGGACCTAGTCAATATTTGAACACCACACTGTATTAAGCCGCTACAGACACTAGCCTACTACAAGTTAACTTCAGACTGGAATGTATTTGAGCCCTAACCAATCTCACACTGATCAAGGTACAGTCACGTTCCTTACACCTCTGAATCCTAGTAGGACTCTACGCACTTGATTCCTTTAGCTGATCTCACCCACAACTAAGAGTTGCTACGACCCAAAGTCGAAGACTTGATAAACCAATCTGTCTCACACAGAAAAGTCTATTGAATAGATAAATCTATCTCCCACGGAAATACCTAGAATTTTTTGTTTCGTCTTTTGATAAATCAAGGTGAACAGGAACCAATTGATATACCAGACTTATATTCCCGGAGAACTGCCTAAAAATATCAATCACCTTACAATAATCTTAATCGTATGGTAGCGAAACAAGATATTGTGGAATCACAAACGATGAGACGAAGATGTTTCTGACTACTTTTTATCTTGCCTATCGGAGAATAAATATCGAGCAAATCTTAGAGAAGATAGTACTCAATACGATGGAAAACATAGAGATAAGAACACGCAACTACAGAGAAAATAGTTTGGTTTGGCTTCACAATCCCAATGAAGTCTTCAAGTCATTAACCTACAGGGTTTTGTGAAAAACCTAAGGTTAAAGGAGAATCGACTCTAGTCGCAACTAATACCACACATGAGGTATGGGGATTAGGTTTACCAGTTGCTAGAGTTCTCTTTTATATAGTCTTCAAATCAGGGTTTGCAATCAATGTTATCCTGGTAACAAAGCATTCAATATTCACCGTTAGATGAAAACCTGATTAGACTCAAGCTAATATATTTCAACCGTTAGATTGAACTTAGCTTGTTACACACAAATGAAAAGTGACTTCATTTTGATATGGGTAACTGCACCTAAACGTGTACACCTTGTTGGCTCAATAATAGTTAACCGAAGTTAGCAATATGAGCACTTTGATATCAACACTCTAGTGCAAACAAACATGACATGTTGTCGACAAGTGTTGGATGAAGTATCCTAATCTAAACCTAAAAGGGTTGCAGAAGAGAGAAGCCATGATGGCAACACTAGTCGCACAATCTCTAAAAGAAGTTCGAGGACTAACAGAAATTAATCAAAAGCTCTCTCTAATGGCAGGAGGCGTAGAAGAACTTACAAAAGACGATCC
>JAJJMB010008592.1:2854679-2879827 GCA_023531105.1 Papaver atlanticum | reverse complement strand
GAACTCAAAAAACACTTCAAAATCACTTATATTGGTTTTATATGTAATGAAATGAACTCAGTACAATTTTTCTAGACTTCATTCTAGAAATGAAGTCCAGCAAACATCAAGAAGAAACATGGTATACACCTTCATTCTTAAGAATGAACTCATAAAACATGGTATTATTCATCAAACATCAAACAGATTTACACCTTCATTCTAAAGAATGAACTCATAAATAGATCTAACTTCATTCTACAACTTCATCATATAGGTCTACTAACTTCATTCTACAAAATGAACTCCGACAAGATATACGCTACCTATAACTAAAATACAACTTCATGCAGACAGCAGAAAAACTGGAATACAAACTGAATCAACAACAAACAGATCAAAATTCAACTCCAGAAGATCAAAAATCAACTTTGAATTAGTGTTTTTCGTACATTTCAATGGTTTCTTTGCTTTCGATTTCTTTGTCACTGGTTCTTCTTCTTCTTGATTATCTCCTTTAAAAATAACTAATCGGCTGTTTCTTTCTTCAACTTCTTCGTCTGAAGGTGAATCTACTACTACTTTCCTCTTCGATTTCCCCATTTTAGGGTTTGATTTCTTTTAATTTTTCAACGGTTTTCAATTTTTTGGGTTTGGTTTTCTGATTTTGAAGACTGTTTTGATTTCTATTTGAAATGATTTTCGACTGATTTTGGTGGTTTTGATTTTTTGATTTTTTGAGTTTGATGTTGTTCGTTCTTTGGGTTTTTGAAGAGAAGAAGATGAAGAAGTTGTGTTTTCTCTGAAAATGAAAACCAAGAGACTGAAAATGGAAAAAAGAAGGAGAGAGACGGTTAACGCGTTTTAGGGAGATCGTGTGTTGAAGGCGGTAACAGTTAGGTAAGTGTATTATTGTCTCTTTGGTATTTTTTATAAATTATGGACCAAATGGAAAAGGTGATTTCTAAAAGGACCAAACTGTTATGGGCCCGGGTATAAAAGGACCAAATTTTATTTTTCCATTCATGAATATTATATCCACGGTTTGCAAAAGATTGCATTCATTATTAGATAAATGTATTAGTTCATGAACAAACCGATTTTAGAACATAACCCACTCAAGTATGCAAATGGGTACGCATACCTAAATATCCGGACTTGGACTGTGTTCGCCAGTATGCAAATGGGTACTGTCGTACACTTCCAAACTTCAGTGAAAACCAGTACACGTACAGGTATGCATACTCTAGTACCCGGACTTCAACTAACTTTGCCAGTACGCGTACAAGTATGCATACTCTAGCTCCCGTACTTTACCTGACCAACCAGTACGTAACGGGTATGCATACTAAGTTCCGGTCTTGGATCAACACATATGCAAGTACACATACTGTGCTTATAATCCAATCATGGTTAAGTGTTCCAAACTCCCATTCAATCATTGAGACATTCTCGGAAGACGACAATAGCTGTCTCATACAAACTATTAGCTCTAAAGCAATTTTTAAGTGATCGAATGATCGATACGAAACATTCCGAGTCTACATCAAATGACTGTCTCACACAAATCATGTAAGATGTTATAAGGCGATTTTCACATGATCATCTTTTGACTTTCGTCAAGAATATAAGATGAACTTGGTTAAAGTGAAAGCTTACCAACACATATTTCGAGAAATATGTAAGCGAGTTAAACTCAGCTCGAAATATCAAATGTGTATAATCGAAGTCTATATAGCTATACGACTTTTGTCTATAATAAGAGATAGAGTAGATAGACTTTTGAGTGATAGATGAGTTCAAGTCTCCACATACCTTTTGTTGATGAAGTTCCACAAGATCCCCTTAGTAGTTCTCCATCTTCAATCGATGAACGCCGTGAAGTCTAATGTTCAACTACACTTTCTATCCTAATCCGAGACTTAGCTATAAGTAGATTAGAAATCAAGACTTATAGTTTTGGCAACTAAACTTGACAACAAGCTTGAGATAGCAACGCTTGCGAGTTCGACCGAGCAGTACTCTAACAGTTAAACCAATTACTAAAAACTAGTCATACCAAATCATAAGTCAGGCATTGTGATTATCTATACCAAGATACATAACAAAGTTACGATCGGTTCTACCATCTCATACATATTGGTAATCCAAAGATTTGCAATGAATAGCCGTACCAAGAAGCCTAACGATTTCCCTTTCGATTCATAAAACAAGTTCATGAATGTATTCCTATAAACAAATGTAAAACATTGTTTCCTAGGATGAAATCTTCACCATAACCCATTTACATAATCATAACAGTATATACAAGATTATGTCGATGTCATATCTACGAAGTCAAAAAGATAAGCGTTATACTTCGTAGTCTAATTCCCTAATACTATGATCATACAAATATGATCATGTCACATTACTAGAGTATCATACAATATGTACAATATATACAGCTTTGCAGTTATGTTTTCAATATAGCACGGCTTGAAAGATACGTTAGGAATGAAACAGTTTAAGTCAATACTACTAACCTCAATAGGAAGGATGATGTCGTCGTTGTAGTTCACTTCTTATTCACATTCTTCAGGTCTTCAGAGTAATACTTGTATGTCTCAACATTCCTAGACTTTCTAGTCTAACGTAAACGAAGTTGACTCTAGTATATAATTAAGCGATTTAGATGAGTTTTGACACACTAAAATATGACAACCAAACTTGAAATACCAATGCTTGGTGAGTTCAACCGATCTATGCTCTAACAAGTATGTTTCTTTGTAATCTATCCCAGGAAGTTGTGAGAAACCTTGCGCCACAAGGAGAGCCTTGTACCTTTAGACTTCGTTCTTCTCATTACGTTTTCTGACAAATTAATCTAACAACGATCTAGATACCATTGGATAGGTCTCGAAAAGTTATGCGGAGTGGACTACTCGAACGTGTCATTCGAATACCGAACGGATAAGAATTTATCAGATTAGTATGGAGGGCAAATTAGTCTTTTTACACACGAACCGACCAGGCTGCCCGTATCATTTTTCTGGGTGCCTTTGTAAGTATTGGTCGGCCTTATCCCCAACCCAATCGAAGAGAAAATTCATTCTCTTATCTTCATTCTCTTTCTTCTTTTTCTTCTCATTTCTTCTTTCTTCTTTTCTTCTGCTTCTCCTCTGTTCTTCGTGTTTCTTCTCAGAAGTTTGAACTGAGAATCTAGTGCGTTAGTCATGAAGAGATTAGTAAACTTGGTGAAGCTGGGCAGGCGTTGTTCAAGAGATTCACTGAATTAAGAAAGTAAAGAAAAGAGTAATTCAGATAATAGAAATTAGGGTTTTCATTTGAGTTTGAGTTTTTATGGAATTGATGAGATTATTGGGTTGTTGAGAGTGATGAACGAAGAGGGTTTATGTTTAATTGAGTTATGGAGTTGTTTTAATGAAGGAGTGAATGATTAGGGTTTCACAGAAGCTACAAAAGATGAAATTGAAGATGAGGAAGATGATGATTGGGAAAAATAGTAGATGGGTTTTGTTGGTATGAAGAATTAAGTTATTTTTTGGGTTCTAATTAGGGATGAGAAGAATTGAAGAACTATGGTTTGTTCTTGAGACGAAGATATCCAGAAAAGGTTGATGAATCAGTTGAGATTCTGATGGGTTGTGGCGGTGGTGTTAACTCGAGTGTTGATTCAACTCAGATTGATGAAGATTTGGGAATTAAATTAGGGTTAATTGAGAACTGTTGGTGATGATGGGATTGATTTGGTGTTGGATGAACTGAATTGGTGGGTTGTTGTAGCCTTAAGAAGAATTGCAGAATTCAGCTAAACAAGAAGAGGAGTTGAATTGTATTTTCTGGAATGGAATTAATATGAGGTAATTGCTCTTCATCAGTAAATTTAGTAAAGTTATGTGTTTTCTATATTGAAGTCGTGTGTTTGTTAATGAATTGTATGGATTGAGATGAAGGTGGAGTTGAGATTCTGTTGGGTTGTTGTGTAGTGAATGAGTAAATGTTGAATGGTTGAATGGATGAAGATTACAGGTAGTAGGGGATGTTGTTGCTGTTGTTGGTGTGGATGCAGATTATTTTAGGGTGAAGTTAAGTTGAACTCTTAGTGATGTTGATGATGTAGGGGACATCAGTAAATGGTGGAATTTGCTGTTGAACTGAGTTGCAGGTGGAATGAGATGGTGATGTTGTTGGTATTGTCTGCGTAGTTGGATTTGAAGGTTTAATGGAGAATGGGTTGTGCAGAATGGTTGTGTGGTCGAGCAGTGTTGTCTGCAATGAAGCTTCAGTTTGAGATTGTGTTGCTGATACATTAAAGTTTAGGTTGTGTTGAATTTTGGGAAGGTGGTATGGATTATAGAATGCATAGAAGTATTTGGAAGTCTGTTGATAAAGGATTGGTGGTAGTTGTGTTAAGTTGCAGATGTAGATTATTGAATTGGGATTTATGAATGGAGGTTACAGTGTTGAATTGAGATTGAGTTTAGTGTGTAAATGTGCAGTTGAGTTTGGTTTAGTGAATAATAGAAGTAAATGTGGATGATGTTAGTACTGTGGCTCAAGTAAGGACTATGGGAACAGATTGTAAGGGTAATTGTAGGCCTGAAGTCATTGAGTTTTGATGTTGAGAGTTAGGCGAGTTTAAGGTTTTGGAGAGAGGATGAATTAGCGTTAGTTGCTGTTAGTGTTTGCTGTGAAAAGCTTAAAGCAGCATTTGCAGGTAAACTTAGTTTGCATTTGTAATTGGAATTCAAAGTTTGTTTAGAAATAAATGTATTGATGTTGAATTGCTAAAATAGAAGATGAGAATGTAAGAACTATAGCTTAAGTGAAACTGAAATAGAATTGTTGCTTGTTTGTCATCCCAGTCAGATGTCTGACTGATTTAACCTTAGCTGACTCAGTTAATCTGACTGAGTCGAGTTGACCCTGTTAACCTGAGTTGAATCGGTTTGACTCATTGACCAGACTAGTAGACCGTTGACTTTGACCTGGACTTAGATGTTGACTATTAGTTGACCTGTGACCATCAGTTTGGCCGTTAACGACCGTTAGTTGACTCAGATGGAATGGACCTTAGTTAATGGGCTTGTTTAGTCAATATGGGATTATAGCCAGTTTTCCTTATGAACTTGTATTGGACCACTTGGGGTCTGAATTAGTCTTTGGTTCTTTCTACAAAGTTATAGATATTCATAAGACTTAGCTAATGGATTCAATCTAACTGAATTAGTAAACCTTAGCTATGCTAAAGATAGAGAATGAAAAGCTATAAATCCATAATGGGCATAGAACCATTAGATAAACTTATATGATTCTTGTGTGAGCCATTTTGGCTAAATTCTTAGAGTGCTTGTGTGATTCACAGTTAGTCTGAATTAACAATGATCGATTCAAAGGATGAACCGGTGGATCGTGGATCTCGAGGTATGCGTGGCTTGTCATCAAAAGAGGTGGGAATTTACATTTAACTCTTTTGTAACCATTGATGTTTTCTTTTACAAAGATTTATGTTTATCAAACTCATGCATTGTCTGATTGTACATTCTATGCATTGTTTAATTTTGAGTTCCGAATTCCGTTGATTCTTTTAATCTTTCCATGGATTGGAAAGGACGTGTAATGTTATGTTTGTTATTATGAATTGTTATGGGAAATAAGAATTTCCACGTGTGGTATATAGGATACGCTCCTTCACATTTATGCCTACTTACTTTCTGCTTTTATGTTATGGCTAGGGCGATACACCACAGTATTATTATCTAGGTGTGTAACTGGTTGACACCATATTATACATTGTTTGAAGAAGGAGTTTGTCCATATAAATGTTTGTTTATTTCAGTGACTTGGTCACTTTTTAATGTTATGGAAAAACATTATTGTTTTCCAAATCTTGCCATGATTACTTGAAAGTTAAATGTTATTTCCACTGGGCACCCCTTTTAGGGATGATGTGCTCACTCATTCCCACTTTCAGTTTCAGAGACAGGTTAGAGTTGCGCAGCGAAAGCTTCGAGGAATTGAGTCCGTTATTTTGGTTAACTTCTGCTATGTTTATTATGTTGTATATTTTATTTGTAAACCAAATGACTATTGTATATGTATCATCTGAAAGGAGTTCTTGTAATTATATTTCAGAGAGGGGTTAATTTTGGGTTAAGCTTTGTAGCAGATTTCTTAATTGAATGCTTAAGTATATGATTTAGATCCTTAGTGCCTCTTTAATTAGGTAATCTCTTGGATTAGTCAGCTGATAGCTTTGGGGGCGTTACAGTCAACTTCGTTTAGGTTAGACTAGAAAGTCTAGGAATATTGAGACATACAAGTATTACTCCTAAGACCTGAAGAATGTGAAGAAGTAACGAACTACAACAACTACATCATCCTTCCACTTGAGGTTAGTAATATTGACTTGAACTGTTTCATTCCTAACGTATCTTTCAAGTCGTGCTATATTGAAAACATAATTGCGAAGATGTATATATTGTACATATTGTATAATACTCTATTGATATGACATGGTCATAATTGTATAATCATAATATTAGGGAATTAGACTACGAAGTATAACGTTTTTCTTTTGAACTTCGTAGATATGACATCGACATAATCTTGTATATACTGTTATGATTATGTGAATGGGTTACGGTGAAGATTTCATCCTAGGAAACAATGTTTTACATTCGTTTAAAGGAAGATACATTCATGAACTTGTTTCATGAATCGAAAGGGAAATCATTAGGCTTATTGGTCTGGCTATTCATTGCAAATCTTTGGATGACCAATACGTGTGAGATGGTAGAACCGATTTTAACCTTGGTTATGTATCTTGGTATAACTAATCACAATGCCTGACTTATGATTTGGTATGATTGGTTTTTATTAATTGGTGTAACCGATCCTAAGTAATCACCATGTGTTGGTATGACCGATCCTTATAATTGGTGTGACCGATCCTAGTAATTGGTGTAACCGATCACGAGTGTTGTGTAATCGATCCTTGTAATTGGTAACCGGTCCTGGTAACTGATGTGACTGATCACAAGCAATACCATGAGAATATGGAACCGATCCTTGTAACTGGTGTAACCGATCCTAGTGACTGGTGTGACCGATCACAAGTATTTCCATAATAAGGTATAACCGATGCTAGTGATTGGTAGAACCGATTGAACCCATGTAGTGATTGGTATTTCCATAATATGGTGTCAACCAGTTACACACCTAGATAATAATACTGTGGTGTATCGCCCTAGCCATAGCATAAAAACAGAAAGTAAGTAGGTATAAATGTGAAGGAGCGTATCCTATATACCGCACATGGAAATTCTTATTTCCCATGGAACTATGGTATCACCGATTCCAAGAATGTAAATCCATGTGAATATGAAATAAGGATTTACAGTAAAATGATGTCAACATACTTTGAACACGTACAGTAACTCTTATCATTTATTGTTCAAGGATATTCCTTGATGTCCAAACATCCTTGGTCTATAAATACCTAAGTTTGCATTTCTAGCAATCTATCTTAAGAGCCAGACAAACTTCATTTCTTGTTATTTCCGGTGGAGTCGTCTATTCTGAGAGGAAAGTATCCTAATTAGGTGAAAATTTTACGGTGGAGTCGTCTATTCGGAGAGGAAAGTATCCTAATTAGGTGAAAATTTTACGACCGCTCGTTTAAAGACTTCTGTGGGATCAAAAAGCTCTATGAGTACCGTTGGTGGGAAACTAGATAATTGCAGTGTTATTAGTTTTCGATTGATTTGATTAACTAACAGTGGTTGAAACTTTGATTGCACCTAGTTTGTGTATTCTTGAGAATCTTTTCTTCTGATATAAGATTCACTCAAACTAGATCGAAGTATCGACGGGATCTTTAGAACTGTTATTAGATCTAAAGACATCTTGTGATAATCCATTGTTAACAGACTCCGTTCTGTGTGTGATTGATCACAAGATATTCAAGTGGTTTTGTGCAGGTTATTTGAAGATTAAAGAAGATTTGAAGACGAAGAAGATTTTTTATTGGTTTTCGTATCTTATTGTGTGCGCAAACCTTGATCGGATGGGATCCAACTAGAATCGGATTTATTCGATTGATTAGTTGTGTGAGATCGGCATCGCCTTATAGTTTTTCTTTGAGATCTATATTGATTGATTGCGAATCTAAACTTGATTGATCTAACCAGGCAAAAGAGTTCATTAGATTAAACGGAAGAGCCTTTGCGTATGACTTGAGATATCTTTATCTTGAAAAGAATCAATAGTGTTGTTACCAAGCAGATTTATTGTTCCTTTACTGTTTGGAATACGATCCAAAGGAATTGTACCAGTGCGTGACTCTTGAAGTCGGAAGCGCAGGGATACTGAGGAAACTAAGTGAACTGGGGGTAGTTGTTTGGTCTCAACAATAAGAAGTTGGTGTAGATTTTGTATAGTGGCTTAATTTTGAGAGTATTCAATTCTCGACTAGGTCCCGGGGGTTTTCTGCATTTGCAGTTTCCTCGTTAACAAAATCTTGTTGTGCCATTTACTTTATCTTTCCGCATTATAATTGTTTTATTATAATTAAATTAAATTGCACTTTACGTTAATTCCGTTATACTTGATAGTGATCCTATAGAGTTTGGTTAAGTCCGAACCTATTATCAAGTACCACACCTTGTTTGTCGTATTGTAAGAAATTTTAACATAAAATTAAAGTGATGTATTGTTTTTTTTTTTTTGAACCACAGCCTTGGGCATTCCAAGCTAGGATTTTCATATTTGTTAAAAGACAGGTCCACAAGTAAACTGATTTGTTAGAATGTTAATCTGTCACTATTGGATTTTTATAGAAGAAATTTCTAGGAAATATACCAATTTATGCTATGAATTGTTCTAAAAAAAACCTAAGTATTCAAAAAGCAAATATAACTTCAGTAATCAAAACTAAGTTTAAAAGCATAAAGGAAGTAGTGTTTACAAATTTAGTATCTACCTGGATCCCCTTCATTGTTTCCCAGCATCCCCTTTTGATTCAACAACCACCATATCCTTCTTCTGATTCAAACCATTTGACATCGGGTTTAACATCAAATCCAATTTCTCTGAACTATCAGACTCCATAAAAGATCCAAATTGATCCACCATAATGTTATCCTGTGCCCCATTAACAATTTCTTCCGAGTTAGATCCTAGAGAGCTATTAGTTTCAATCGGATCTGGTGAGTTAAGAGACATCCTGAAAGCTGTTTGAGCACTATCTACTTCTAATTCTCTATGCGGTGTGAAGTATTCCTCCCCCTCATCTAGTTCCTTAGAGAAGGAATAATGAGCATCAACAGTTTCAAAATTAAAATTAGATCGCTTTTCAAAATTAGATAATCTTTGGTTTACCACCACTTGTAAAAGACCGGATTCCGGAGGGAAATTATCCCGAAGAGTTGAAATATCAGAAAACAATGTTTTACCCAGAGCTAAATGTTCTTGCGATTGAGACACAATTTCAATACTCTCACTCTCAGAAGGTGCAATTTGAGAGTTTCCTGAAGAAATAACATCAACGAAAATATCATTCATATTAAGTACAAATATAGGCGATATATTTACCGGAGTTTCCATTCTAGCATCAGATATCATTTGCTCGTCTATTTGGTTGCCAAACAACACCTTAAACTCTGAGACTCTGGCTCATCCGGTTCAGTTCTTAATTCTCATCATAAATGCCTTCTAAGGCTCTATTATTCAATAAAGCACATGTATCCACCAAATGTCCCAACCTAAAACAGTTATTGCAGATCCTGAATAGAATGTTAAGGTAGGACATATAGATCATAGATTCATAGTTAGAACCCACTTTAACTCTCAAAGCAAATTTCAGGGGTCTTTCAATGTTTAAATTAATTTCTGCCGTCACAGGTTCATCACCTACTTGACTCAAATTAGATGGCCTTAAAGCTAAGACCATGCCTAAATGATGAGCTATTTGAGCCATTACAGCTGCATTTTGGTGGAAACTTTAAATATTTAAAAATTGCACCCAAACCATTATGTGCTTTAGAGCATTCCTCTATATTTCATCCCTGGATATCATTCCGCCAGAGGGAATGCGTTTCCAAATATATGCCAAGGATCCATGACTAAAAGATCAGTCATGATCTCATGGTCAGTAAAGGTGAGTTGGAAAACATTTTCAGATATGTTTTTGACCTTAAATGAGACATTTCCCCCCCAATTTTTTTTTAAAAACTTTGAAGATACTTGTTTGATTGAAAACCTCCGTCGAAAAAATTCTTGCTATCAAAGTAAGATCATGTTTTCCATGAAAAGAGTTGATGGTAAAAGGTACTAATGGAGCATTCATGAAATCCCTAATTGATGCACGACTCACAATTGGATGGTCATTGTTGTTTCCCATCCTTCTATTAGAGCGTCTATATGAATAACACATGATAACGAATGAAAAACTATTGTTACATCTAATCTTTCTATATTATAAGGAAGAAGGGTGTCTGTCCATGGGTCAATTAAGACCCTTGATTTCGGGGATTCTACGGTCTCAATTTATTGTTAGGGGTTTGACTCAAAGTCAAAGATGACCATTAATTTTAACCATCTTATTATTTTGGACGTCAGAGATTATGCCGTGGCCCGACCAAAGCTAAATTAAATTAACTACTTAACCTAAATATCGTTTAACGGCCGACCAAAGCTAATCTAAACGTACTTAACTTAAATACAGTTTAGCTGGTAGGTATCTTTCTATACCCACAAAACCACTAATGATGAATGGTTGACAAAAAAACTCAAGGTTTTCTTGCATATTTTCTTACAAAGTTTTTATGCATATGAATCCCCCTTCCCTGTTGAAAAGAAAGTATATAACCGTAAAAGATAAAAAAATTCCCCAACTAAAATTAATTGGGGAAGGATGAAGTCATTTTTATCGAATGATATGGGTTTAGGCCGCCAAAGGCTTTTTATACTGTCGATCTTAAGAGCTTTGAAGATTTTTCTCTGTGCTTTTATTGGACTATACCATAAAAAAATTGAGATGCATCATCCATCACATGAATTAAATAGTCTAATTCTTTTATGCAACTGCGGATGCTGCTATGGTGTTACCAGCATAAGATACAAGTTTTGATCGATTATGCAGCTCATATAAGAATATCGTCCAGAACATCACAATAAAGTGAGCAGCACCACGTTACAACCCAGATCCAGTTTCACCAATATGACATTATTTCCGATATAAGGTTCACATATGCAAACTCTCACAGCAAATGAGATGCTGAAGTTGGATCTATGCGGCTTCAAACACCTCTTTCTATTACTCTCGGCGCGGTCGTTAAGCGAAGTTCTCAAAGGTAATCATCCTATTTTACTCTTATGTTCTTGGATACCCAGTGACGTTAGCATAAACAATTCAAGGAATAATTAAATCATTTACAATTGTGCACTGTTAGATATAGTTTTGCTAGAATTGTAGTCATGTGAGCAATGAGCCTACTACCATGAATTATAAATTCGCATGAAGTTTGCCAACTCCAGTTACTCCATTGTTAACTATTTCTTAGACAAGTACTGTAACTTTGCATACATATAAGAAATTTGAAGTTTTTAACGATCAGCAGGGACCTAAACTTAGTAAACACCGTCTATATTTATTCGGTCAAAGTCTAGCTAGCCACTAAGGTAGCATTTGTTCAGGTTTGGCAACATGTACCGCCGGTCTATTAGAATCGCTCACGCCTTTGAATAAGATGTCTATCATTGGAGCAAGGAAGAGAATTCTTATGGAGGGACTTTTAAGATGGAACTTAGGAAAATTGAGGTAAATTAATGGTGATAACATGTCTATTTTGCCACTGATAAATATTGCCAGCACCTATAACTGCTAAGAAAACTTCCTCTTTTCTGCATGATATTTGTTAGATTCATCATTCGTCACCACAACAGGTTAATTTTTTTTTACATCCCCACTCGATAAAGCGCTGTCTATAGGCTGCTTATATAATACTCCCTCCGTTTCTTAAAAAGAGATACTTTCACCTTTTCAATTTGGCCTATTTTTAAGCTAAAATGAATTAGTGAAAGTATCTCTTTTTAAGAAACGGAGGTAGTAGCTGACTACTCATCAAATTAATTATATTTTTAGGTTGTTAAAAAATTTATCAGTCCATTCTCTGCCACATATACGTCAATCTTTTGAGGTGATTGAGGAGTATTCGTTGTAGAGGTGATTACGGACTTTTCATGGTAGTTGTTTCTGCTGAAAATTTAAGAGACAATTCAGTGCCTTCTATGGTAACTAAATTGATGTTGGGTCTTGCAATTACTCGCCATCTCTTACCCAAAAGTTGAGCGCTTAACAAGGTACGGATGATTTCTGTTATGACTCATGCAGAAGACTGAATTCTGTTTCAAATTAAGCCTGGGGTCAAGCTTAAAGAGATGCATGATCTGCTCTCCTTAAAATAAATACGACTTTTCGAAGATGTAATGGAATAGAATTAAGTTGCATAATAAGCGCACCATATAAACCATACAAGTAAAAATATCGAAAAGGTTGAACCCCGGCCTACCTAGTATACCAATATATTTGTCTTCGTAATATAGATAAATTGGATAATATATCTACAGCTACTTCAATAATTGTCAAAACAAAAGAATGACAATTTAAAACATTTATAACTTTTTCAAAGCTAAATTTATCATTTAAAATATTAGCAATGTGGCTACTCGCTACGTTCATACGCAAGGTTAGTAGTTCGGGCCCTTGTGCAGGCTGTTTCAACAAAAGATTAGTTTACTGGATTTTTTTTGTTTGATCCATAATTTTACAAGTTTAATTTTTGTGTACACTTCTCTATAAAGTATGGACAAAATAAACTAATATATATAAGAGATAAAGGTTAGTTACAATCCGTTTGTTTTGAAAAAACTAAGCAAATAAGTGATATATATAATTAAGAAGTGTGCATTTCAAGAATACAAAAAAAACTTGGCTACGTTAGGCTAGATAAAGAGCGGCCGAGATTTGTCTAGGAGGGATAAATCTACAGCCGTGGTTTTTTCAACTAACCATTATAAATACTTTATTAATTAGGGTCCTATTAATTGCTCATGATGAATGATTAATTAATTTTTCATGATAAATGTTCATTTAATGAATCTAATAAATACATATTTTTATTAATAAATAAGTTTATTAAAAACTATATATATATATATATTGATCGGTAAAGAATTTGGTGCTGGCGAGTTTCGAACTCAGGTAACTGGTATCATCACCCAATGACTTTACCACTGTACTACAGTGACCCCGGTTAAAAATTATATTAATAATTTTTAATGGTGGTAGTGAAAGAAGCAGTGGGTGGTGGAAACAGTAGCGGGTATTTGTGAGTGGTGGAGGAGGTAACATTACTGGTGGTGGAAAAAATAGTGTGCGTGGCTGGTTTTTACGTACGGTGGTGGATGTTAGCGAATAGTAGTGGACAATAATAGTTTTGTGTCTTTACAAAATGGACAACATTTTATTTTGATAGATGTAGTTGGCAGTTGGAAGGAGAGCAAGACATCTACAAGATTGCACTAGAGAAGGAATATTTGAGGAATTCTACCGTAAACTAGACACTAGAGAAGGAAAGCAGGACATCTACAGGATTGCACAGTTGCGTGAGCTGAAGACACATGACCTTGTCCAAGGCAAATGCATTAAGGCTTCATATGACCGAGTACTGGTGGAGGACGTGGAAATTAAGGCTCGTTGGAAGGAATATTTCGACAACCTTTTCAATGCAGGAAGTGGGGGGGGGGCCCCCCCCCCCCCCCCCACCACCACCCTTGGGGGCGTTGCCGAGCTTGTGGAATCGTTCGAGGATGTTACGGTCTGTAGCATCCACGAGAGTGAAGTCAAGGAGGCCTTGAAAGGGACTAAAAGAGGGAAGGCCTTGGGTCCGGATGCCATCCCGATTGAGGTGTGGAAATGCCTGAGAGATGATGGGATAACTTGCCTGACCAAGTTATTCAATAACATCTTCCGGTCAAACCGAATGCCGGACGAGTGGCGTCGAAGCGTGATCATCCCAATCTTTAAAAACAAAAGCGATATCCAGAGCTGCTCTAACTATAAGGGAATCAAACTGATGAGTCATACACTCAAGCTGTGGAAACGCGTCATCGACCGGCGGTTACGTAGAGAAACCAACGTCTCATCAAACCAATTTGGATTTATGCTGGGAAGATCGACCACAGAGGCGATTTTCCTGGTTAGACAACTTATGGAAAGATACAGGGAGCAAAATCGGGACTTGCACATGGTGTTCGTAGACCTGGAGAAGGCTTATGACAAAATACCGCGTGAAGTAATGTGGTGGGCACTCGAACAGAAGAATGTATCACTACATAAACCTAATCAAAGATACGTACGAGGGCTCAGTTACCTGTGTCCGAACGAGCGGCGGAGTCTCAAACGATTTCTCTATTAAGATAGGGTTACACAGGGATCAACTTTGAGCCCATATATTTTCGATCTAGTGATAGACCAAGTTACGAGAGACATTCAGGGTGAGATCCCCTGGTGCATGCTCTTTGCAAACGATGTGGCGCTTATTGGCGAATCAAAGGAAGATGTAGAGGAAAAGCTCGAACTATGGCGCCAGACTCTAGAATCGAAGGGCTTCAAACTTAGTAGAACCAAGACCGAGTATTTGAAGTGTGATTTTAGCGACTCCGGGATAGTTGAAGGGGACATTCCGCTAGATGGACAACCTGTACCAAGGAAAGATTCCTTTCGCTATCTGGGATCGATGCTCCAAAGTGATGGAGGAATCGAGGAGGATATTCGCCATCGAGCTCAATCTGGCCAGGGGAAATGGCGTCTGGCATCTGGCGTCCTTTGTGATCGTAAAGTCCCGTTAAAGCTTAAAGGTAAGTTTTACAAATCAGCAATTAGGCCTGCCATGCTGTATGCTGCGGAATGTTGGGCGACGAATAGTCGGGACACATTGAAGCTGCAGAGACCGAGATGCGGATGCTGAGGTGGGCATGCGGGCATACGAGGCATGACCGTATCAAGAATGAGTACGTACGTAATAAACTTATGGTAGCACCAATCGAGGAGATGCTCACCCAGCATCGGCTGCGCTGGTTTGGGCATCTCCAGCGAAGACCACCTGATGCACCAGTTCGAGTGGGTCGTATCAGGCGCGTTGAAGGAAGGATGAAACACAGGGGACGACCGAAGCTAACATGGGATGAGTCCGTAAAGAGGGACATGAACAAGCGAAATCTATCACCGGAGCAGGCGTTGGACAGACAGACATGGAGAGCGGCGATCCACGTAGAAGAGGTAGGTTTCCGGTACGTAGACTAACAACCCACTTCTTTTCTTCCTGTTATTTTCTTTGCCCCTCAATCAGCGAACACGTAAATGCAACCCTACAGATTGTGAAGGGGGGGAATCCCCCTGTAGCGCTACAGTTGGCAGGATTGTGAAGGGGAAACCCCTTGTAGCTTCTGCAACATGGAAAGGGTGTAAGTATATCCGCATTAATGGTCGAGAATTCGTAATCCCATTAAAACGGTGATTACTTTTCATCTGGCCCCCAAAAAAAAAACGCGGCGCGGGTAGCGTCAAGTATTTGCCTGCCGTAGTGCGGGTTGTGCAAGGCTTGACAAACCGGCGTAAAAACTATGTTATACTTTTTATGAGATACTCTCTAACCGACCCGGTACTTGCTACAGGAAAAGGCTTTGGATTTGGATTTGGATTTAGATGTAGTTGGCTGTTTTTAGCATAACTGGTAAGGACAACACAAATATTTTGAGGAGGATACTAAATCATATAAGACAATATAATCATGACCGCTGGATCACCCAAATGTGATCCCAACTATTTATAGTACCCGATCGAATAAATCATGGTTTTTAGTATTGAAATAAAATTGATTACATTTCCAGAATACAAAACAAAGTTTGGATAAGCTAGGCTAGATAAAGAACGATCAAATTTATTCTTGCAGAACATAAATCTATCGCTATAAATGATCACGTTTAATTAAAATTTAATAATAAATGTTCAATTGATATTTCATAATAAATGTTTCTTTAATTAATCAAATGAATATATTTTTGTTGATACATAATAAATTTATTTGATATTAACCATATCAATAAGCATTAATTGTGGTTGTGATGGTGGGCAGTGGTGGGGATAATGGTGGTGGGTATTGGTGAGACTGGTGGAGTGGTGACGATAATGTGGTGGTGGAAGAAGTAGTGGTAGTAGGGTGAGAAAAGGGGTCCTAAGATAGGTAAATTAAGCACTAATAGTGGTTGTGATGGTGGGTGGTGGTGGTGGATCGGCGGTGAGGTTAATGGTGGTGGGTATTGGTGAGACTGGTGGAGTGGTGACGATAATGTGGTGGTGGAAGAAGTAGTGGTAATAGGGTGAGAAAAGGTGTCCTAAGATAGGTAAATTATTTAGTCACCCTTGGTTAAGTTTTCTTTGTTTTGTTTTAATTTGATTTTAGTTTTAAATTTATTTATTTTTTTTAAAATTAAAACAATTTTTAAAAGCCAGATTTTTCCAAAAAAGAAGATGTTGTTGTTAGAGCATTGCTCGGTCGAACTCGCAAGCGTTGCTATCTCAAGCTTGTTGTCAAGTTTAGTTGCCAAAACTATAAGTCTTGATTTCTAGTCTACTTATAGCTAAGTCTCGGACTAGGATAGAAAGCGTAGTTGAGCTCTAGACTCCACGGCGTTCATCATACAAAGACGAAGAACTACTCAAGGAACTGGTGGAACTTCATCGACTAAAAGGTATGTAGAGACTTGAACTTATCTATCACTCAAAAATTCTATCTACTCTATCTCCTATCTTGAGACAAAAGTCGTATTACTATATAGACTTCGATTATACACATTTGCTATTTCAAGATGAGTTTATCTCGCTCTTGAAATATGTGTTGGTAAGCTTTCGCTTTGGCCAAGTTCATCTTTACAAGTGACAAAAGTCATGTTGATTATTTCAATATCTTGAAAATTGCTTTGATGAAAAATAGTGTGTGAATAACCTCTAAGAATGTTTCAATGATTGAAATAAAGAGTTTAGAACATTTAACCATCTTTGGATATAAGCATATATAGTGTGTTCGCACATTAGTGTATAAGTCCAAAACCGGGAACCAAATGTGTGCATACTTGTGTGTATACAAAATGGTTGATGGAGACTGGGTAAGTATGCGTACCCGTACGCATACTGGCGGAAGTTCACGTCCGTGAATTTCTGCTGAGTTCGGAAATCAAAGTTAACTTATCCAGTTACCTAAGTACGCATACTGGCGGAAAGTTCACGTGCGTGAATTTCTGCTGAGTTTGGAAACTAAAACAAACTCAAATCCGGTTACTTAAGTACACATACCCGTACGCATACTTAAGTGTGTTACTTTCTAAAATTGGTTTATTCGTGAACTTAAATTTATATAAACTAAGGAATGCATATTTGCAAACCATGGCTATAAAGTTCATGAATCGATTCGAGTGAATCAAAACCAATTTTGCTTCGATTGTGTCTTGTATACTTCTATGAGATCTAAGCAATTGAACAACTCTTGAACTAGTTCATTTGAGTCATTTGAACTAGTTATGGTGAAGATGAATAAGGTTGATATGAAAGTGCTCATATGGCTAACCATTTGGTTAACTACTGTTGAACCAACGACTTGTACACATTTAGGTACGGTTATACAAACCTAAATGACGTATATTTCATTTGTGTATAACAAGAACAAGATAAGTTCGATCTAACGGTTGAAAGATATTAGCTTGAATCTAATCAGGTTTTCATCTAACAGTGAATATTGAATGCTTTGTTACCAAGGTAACTTAGATTGCAAACCCTGATTTGGAGACTATATAAAGGAGAACTCTAGCAACTGGGAAAGGTAATCCCCACACCTCCTGTGTGATACTAGTTGTATAAGCTAGAGTCGATTCTCTTTTAACCTTAGGTTTCTACCGAGACCCTGTAGGTTAACGACTTGAAGACTTCATTGGGATTGTGAAGCCAGACCCAACTATTTTCTTTGTAGTTGTGTGATCTGATCTTGCCCGATTCTATAGTATTGAGTACAATTGAAATAATTGACTCGAGATTAATTTCTCCGATAGGCAAGATAAAAGTAATCACAAACATCTTCGTCCCATCGTTTTTGATTCCACAATATCTAGTTTTGCCATCATACGATTTAGATTATTGTGAGGTGATTGATAATTCTAGGTTGTTCTTCGGGAATATAAGTCCGGGTTATCGATTGGTTTATGTTCACCTTTATTTATCAAAAGACGGAATAAAACTCGTAGGTATTTCTGTGGAAGACAGATTTATCTATTCTTGTAGACTTTTCTGTGTGAGACAGATTTGTTTATTAAAGTCTTCGACTTTGGGTCATAGCAACTCTTAGTTGTGGATGAGATCAGCTAAGGGAATCAAGTGCGTAGTATCTTGCTGGGATCAAAGACGTAAGGAGCGCAACTGTACCTTGGATCAGTGTGAGATTGATTGGGGTTCAACTACAGTCCAGACCCAAGTTAGTTTGTAGTAGGCTAGTGTCTGTAGCGGCTTAATACAGTGTGTTCAATCTGGACTAGGTTCCGGGGGTTTTCTGCATTTGCGGTTTCCTCGTTAACAAAACTTCTGGTGTTTGTGTTATTTCTTTTCCACATTATATTTTGTTATATAATTGAAATATCACAGGTTGTGCGTTGAATCAATCAATTGGGAAATCCGACCTTTGGTTGTTGATTTAAATTGATTGATACTTGAACATTGGTCTTTGGTACCGTTCAAGTTAATTTCTCTTGTATTCAATTAGACTCGCAGATTTCTATTTCCTTGAGTAATGATTGAATCGAGAATTTGAGATATAACTCTTTGATATACTTTTTATTAAGATTGAGTTTGACCGTCTAGTTGATTCTCTTAAAAGTATATTGGAGTTAGTCCATACAGATTGCTAAGAGAATTATTGGGTGAGGTTGTTGTACCCCCACTTTTTCAATTGGTATCAGAGCTGGCAAACACGTTTAAGACCTTACAAGTCTGTGTTTGTAGCGATCTGATTCTATGGACAGAAGTGCTATCTCTATATTAAGATTTGCCGGGTAGGGGACAGGAAGAAAAATGAAACCTATAAAAAAATTGACCAAACACAAGGCTACGCGCGAATTAATTGTAATCGGTTCAGTTTCTCACATCTCTCTTTATTCCCCTTTTTTGTCATGGTTTCTGTTTCTGTCATTATTTCTCTCCTACTTCATGGGATTATGCAAGGCTACGCGTGAATTAATTGTAATCGATTCGGTTTCTCACATCTCTCTTTATTCCCCCTTTTTTTGTCATGATTTCTGTTTTTGTCATTTCTCCCCAACTTCGTGTAATTATGCATGCTTGAGAAATAGTTCATGATAATAGGTAAAGAGACAAGAAAAGAAATGGATCAAGAATTAAATATTATTATAAATTTTAGGAAAATGAATAAACACAAATCTATGTAAATTGGGAACCCAACAATTTATATCAAAGAGAAAAATTAAATTCTAATGCTAACAGATTTTGCAAGATTAATCTAATTGATTTTAAAGTAATTTTAGGTGTTTTTAGTTTTGTTACAAGTTTGGTGAATGACCTTTGATGATATTTTTTTGAAGTAGTGAACGAAGTAATGTTCTACTGCCCATAGGATTTTCTCTAACGATTAACTGTATTTGTCCCAAAGGGTTGTATGACTTACATACACAACATTAAAATATTCGAGGATAAGGACATGTTTATTCACCAACTTCTCAAAACATTTAGACCTGGATCGATCGGTTCGATTCTTCTCAGACAATTACGACATGTATGAATCGATGGATACATTTGAAACACATATCCTTTCCCGTGCCGTTATGGCACGGGTTGAGACCTAGTATCAAAATAATAATAAAAAAATATAAGCTTAGGCTCTGCAAATCGAGCGAAATGCTAAGGTTACTCATTTTTTTGAAAAATTTGTTTCCCTTTCTTTGATATGATCTTTGAATCTTACGATGATTTCCTATCTTGTAAAGTGACCACTTTAGTAAAGTAACAACTTTAATAATGATATGGATAAGAACTCAAAGTATTTCCATGTTAAAGCAAATAGACGGAAAGCACGTAACATAACAGACTCCCTACTAGCACCAGATGGTTCGTGGTGTCAAGATAAAGAATCCCTTGAACATATGCTCAACTCTCATTGTCAAAGAATTATTTTTATATCTACTCTAAGAAACATCAATCATTTTCTGCAACATATTCCCAGTTGTGTTTTTATGAACATAACCAAGAATTTATAGTCATCTCAACTGATCAAGAAATCTATCAAGGTATAAAGTCCATGTATCCCTGGACTTCTCCAGGACAGATGGCTTTTCTCTGAGATTTTACAGTGGCATATTGTGAAACAGGATGCTTGTAAAGTGATCAAAGCTTTTCTCCGTTCGGGTTTTCTTCTCAAGCAATTAAACAAAATTAGAGTTACCTTAATCCCGAAGACTCAAACCTCTCACAAACTAGAAGATTTCAGAACCATTGCATTGTGTAACAAAGTGTACAAGATATTCTCCAAGATCATTGCTCTCTGGCTAGAAGAAAAAAACACATCGTCAATATTATCTCCCCAATATGCAAGCATCTTACATGCCTTGTAGACTGATATATGAAAATGTATGTACGGTCCAAGAAATAGTTTAAGCCACGAAAATGAAAAGCGGAAGAAGTGGTCACCTAGATTTAAAAATAGATATGTCGAAAGATTTCAAAGTCCTAGAGTAGAGTTTCTTATTGAGGTACTTAAGAAATCGGGTTTTGGAGATAAATTTTGCCATCTAATTCTTCACTGTATAAGCATAACCCAAATAGAGATTATGCTCAATGGATCTTCTATAAAGCATTTAAATCAACCAGAACAATTAGACAAGGGGACCCTCTCTCCCTTATCTATTCATTCTGGCCACAGAGACCTTCTCAAGACTTCTTATCATTGTGAAGCAACAAGACAACTTATTGGAGTCCAACTTTCAAAGTCACCTCAAAAGATCAACCATATGATTTTCCCATCTATACAAAAGACAAATTAGATGATGAGTTCAGAGGGGAAAAAATTTAGTGCATCGAGTCACTCTGATGAGGGAAATATGGAGAAGGAAAGGGGAATATAGGATTCAATTGCCCTTTGATGTTCTTTCATGTTAGAACCATGTTGATCAATGTTGAGAATATTTCCTTGTTCAGATAAGATGGATAAATAGTTGACAGACTCCAGAGAAAACGAGAAATCACGAACTAAAATTCAAAAAGCAAGTTCAGAGACTATGACGGAGAAACCGACTGAATTTTTTTAAATCCTAGGTTTGGAGGAGATCTAGGAGAGGAATAAGGAATTGCAATAACTGATGAAGAAAACACTGAAAAAAAGGAATCAAAACAATCCCTACCATTTTCATAAGGAGAGTACGATAATCTTTTCCCGACTAAAGGAGATACTATACTGGTTCTAGCTAGTTCTACATTAGAGATATCCTGAAGTAAACCGGAAACTGGGAATAATTCTAAATCGTTGACCCTGAATTGCTCATTGACTTGGATTGGCTTGGCTCAGTAGGAATGAGAGAGTTGTATTTTGGTAACTAAGATGGGAATGGGTTATAATTTTCGGGTATATCCAAATGAAAGGTTCTTTTTCCCAGGACCGGGTCCACTACTAAGGAAATTTCTGCATTTGAGTCTGAAGAAAGAATCGGAAAGGAGCGATTCACCACCCATTCAGACGAGTCAGAGGGTTCAAACTGAGAGTTGGCTTTAAAGAAAGTTTGATAAGTCTCACAAACCCCAGGGATGGCTAGAAATTCTTCAAGATGAGTTGAGTTACAATCTACGGTCTACATTATCTGTAGGATTCCAGATTTGACTTGGAAAATAATTTAATAAAAAAATATTATCTTCTGGATAAGGAGATTCAACTCAAATATCATAAATATCCTTTAAAGTATGGTTTTGCAATATAGCACAACCATTTTTTTTGTAACCAAATTGAAGACAGTGATAACAGAACTTTGAAGAAAAATTCAGATAATTGATGTAGATTTCAGTCACTGGATATTTTCCTACTTTAACCAACATCTTGTCAATGAGAGGTTTTTCAATATTCACCCACACCAATATCCTAGGAAATAAATCAGGAGTTGAAGCATCTCCTCTTACCAGGACTTTACTAACTTGACCAAGTTTACTTGCAATGACTCCTAACACTTCATGTGATCTATGCTTATGCTTAGCATTCAAAGTGTTTGCGCAGAGAGGTATTTCCTTGATCGAGTCAGTTGAGATATTCATGCCCGGATAAGATTCAGTTGCAGCTAAAACATTTCCAAAAGGATACCAGGGACCATTTGTTGTGACCCATAAGAAATCATATAAGGTTTGAAAGGAAATAATGAACATATAAGGATCAACTTCTCAGATATGGAAAGGGACATTAGGACCCCAAAAACATGTTAGAAATCCTCTTAGTTATGAGGTTTAAAAAGCTCAGTTAAAAAAAAATCTAACTGAGATGTTGTTTTCCCTAATGCCAAATTAAATCCCTAATGAATTCAGGAGGTGTTGGTAGAAGACCGTGACTATGATTAGTGAATCTCTGCGCAAGGGAAAGACCACTAAGATGCTGATAGAGTTCATCAGGTATGACCATTATGCTCCTAGAAGCAAAAGATTGAAGGGAAAATAGAGATTAAGACTAATAAAAAAACAGAAAACCAAAAGGATGAATATTAACTTGACAAAGAAGAAGCGAATAAATAGAAAAAAGAAGAAAAAAATCAATATAAAGCAAAGGCACATAGATCGAGCCATCGACTAGCAAAAATGAAATACATTATAGAAATGTTTCTAATAGAACCCGTGAGTGATATCTTACCATTCTCAGGATTAGCTCCAGTGAGCATACAATAAAGGAACATAGATATTTGGGTCCGGCTATTAAAGGGAGGTACGAGGTCATATGAATTGATTAAGGAACTGACATAAAGCGACAATACTAGGTTTTGGGATAAGCAAGATATGATTTACAAAAGCAGTAAGGAAACTAGAAAATAAAAATTGACCTAAGAGGGCTGGTCAGCTAGAGAAATTTTGACTTTCCATCGGGTCAACAAAGGCCCGACAAATGTTGATTTCACCCATAACCGGAGACAAGTGCCATGAATAATCAGATGACGCATTTTAAATGTTTTAACCAAATTACAGAATTTGGAAAGAATAATATTACAGTAGAACTTCGATAAATTAATTATTTCGCTAAAATAATAAATTTTTATGGTCCCAACTAGGTTTGTACAAGCTAAATTTTAACTCGATAAGTTAATAACTTCGCTAAAATAATAATTTTCTTCGGTCCCAAAGATATTAATTTATTGAAGTTTTACTGTAGTTTAATGAAGAGATTGTAGCGTGTAACGTGAAACTCAAATGCATTAAGAAGGAAATTAAGAGAGTGAGAGATATGTGAAGATATAACGAATACAGTTATTAATTTTTTTTATACAAACAGCAGATAAACAAGAATGCGTGGCCCAACAAGAAATCACATAAACTTAAAATAATTGAGAGAAATCAGGACGGGTTGTGAGCATAAGGTAATGATGCTAAGATATCTTCTACAAGGATTATGTGATGTCGTGACAAGCAGTTGCACCATATTCAGTATTATGTTTGTTCAGAATGTGGGAATGAAGTATTTTTGTATCCTAAGCAAGGTAAGATTTTGGCCTTCTTCAATCTAGATCCCCAATAAAAAGATCAACTTGGGAAGAAAACTATGGAAAGAATTAAGCTGAAACTAGGGAAACCAGGCCCCATAGATGTTACAGTTCTCAAGAAGAAGATGCCCCCGAGATGGATCCCACATATGCTAAGTTAAGGAGACACAATATCTTCAAAAAAAGACGAAAGCATGCTCAGACTGGTATAAGTGAGGAACCCGACCAGTAGAACAAAATTAAGAATATGGACCCGAGATGTGTTTATGGTTTTTGAACTATGGTTATAGTTTTTCTTTTGGCCGATATTTTCTAATTTCCTATTGTATGAATTTAAGAATTTCCTAAAGCATGTAAAACTACTAGTTTGAATTTGGTATTTTGTTAAAGGTTTCTATATAGGTTTTATACTTTTCTTAAGATTACAAATTAGAGTTGAGCTCTGGAAAGATCAAAGAAACAAAAGACAATCCAAAAACTTAAGATTAATTATTCGGAAATTATAGCTAGGAAATCCGAACTAGTAATAGGTGACCGACTATAGTAATAAATTCAAGAGACTACGGAGATAGAATATGGTCATTCATTACCGAAGGAGGATAATAGATTGGGATAAAGTAAGAAAAGAAGATAAGAAAATCGAGAGATGGCTGGGTTAAGAGAATCAGAATAGTATTGATGAGATTTCTAAGAAAATAAACAAGCATAACAAGCAACAACAGAATAATATCTAGTAAACACATTAGAACAAAACGAAAAGAAAGTGTATAGGGTCTAAAGGATTTAAGAAGATTTAGAACAAGCAAGAAGTAAGGATAAATGGTTACAAAACCGAAAGCCAGTGACAAAACATAGATATGTTGAGACCAAACAAAAACGATAAAAAAAAATTGGCAAAAGAATCTATCCACGTATGAAAAAGAAACTCAATGATCATGGTCTAGAATCAAGAGATTTTAGAAAACTAACATAAAATGATCTGAATCCCTTCGCCATCCTCTCTACTATCCCATCAGGCTAAGGAATTCCTACAAAGAAAAATTACTCAAGAGTCATGAAAATCGCGAGAGATGGAGAGAGAATAGAGCCGATATATGTGGATTTACATATTGCATCAAACATATGGAGTATTTTGTAGAATGGGAAAAAAAAGAAAAAATTAGCTACTTCATCAAAAAAATTTTTTTCCCGGTAAACGGTTTGAAAAGACGAGGGTATCCAAATACACCACAATCTTTTTATTTGATCACAACCTATTCAATCTCTACCGTGTATAAACCCCTTGGAACAACAATCACTCAAGGAATATTTCAACACGGTGTCCACTT
>JAJJMB010008592.1:2809171-2854669 GCA_023531105.1 Papaver atlanticum | reverse complement strand
TGGTGAAATCCAATACACTTTGTGTGATCGTCTATGGATATGAAATCGAGACAATACTACAACAAAGTGTTCACTTGATAATAGTAAAACCTTATAAGATAATATCAAGTGCCTAGTTAACGTACAAGTGTATTTATTTTAATTATAATATAAAAACAATTATAATACGGAAATAAAGTAAAGCACACACCAGAATTTTGTTAACGAGGAAAACTACAATCTTGTAGAAAAACCCCGGGACCTAGTCCAGTTTTGAATACTCAATGAATTAAGACGCTATAAAAAGTAAACCTGCAACTTCGTGTAGACAATACTAAGTAAACTAAAATCCTAGTTACTCAGCTTCAGCAGTATTCTTGTTTTGATAATATCTAGCAGAACCGAAGTTCTAACAAGATATTTGAGATATCCTAGCAGAACATGAGTTCTCTTTAGGACTAAATCTAGAATATCTTCTTAATGGTTCACAACAACTTCTTCTTCAAATCTTCAAACTCTTCAATCTTCGATTTAATCTTCAAAGTAACAATCTGCAAAAACAAACTTGATTCCTTATTGATTTGTCGCACAGAACGGAGTCTGTTAACTATGGAAAATCAATGAATCTATCTTACGGATCTAGAAAAACTTAGATCCGTAGAAACGTTAAATCTTTGATCTAGTTTGAGTGAGCCTTATATCAGAAGAGAAGGTTCTAAAGAATAAACAAACTAGGTGCAATCAAAGATTCAACAACCGTTAGTCAATCAAATCAATAATCGAAAACTAAAATAACAAAGCAATCATCTAGTTTCCCACCAACGGTACTCGTAGAGTTTCTAAAGAAGGTTCTTTATACTGAGCGGCCGTAAGAGATTTCGCCTAATTAGGTTACTTTCCTCTCCGAATAGGCGGCTCCACCAGTAACAACGTAACTAGGTAGTTTTGCTGGCTCTGAGGATTAGTTTGCTCGAAATGCAAACTTCAATATTTATAGACCAAGGAAGTTTGGACACCAAGGAATTTCCAAAACCGAAAATATTATCAAGATATGCAATATATTTCCGAATTTGGTTTCCATAATTCCTGGAAATGCTTTATCCAAATATTGACCGAAATCTCACTAGAAAATCTCATATTAGTAAATGCACATTACAAATTTTTATTTTACAAATATAAAATTAAAAACCCTAGTTAAAAGATTTTCAATTTATTTTCGATCCGGGATTCTCCTTTAGCTATTAAGGAATATCTTTGAGCAATAAAAGATAAGCGGTACTGCAATGTTCAAAGTATGTCGACATCTTTACTTTGTAAGTCCTTTTTCATACTTACAATCTTGGAACCGATTTTCCACACTTCCAAACAAGTTTATAATTGGTTCATCTGACTTCCAAGAACTATGTGATTGATTATCCTATCAAATCACCAAACATGGGTTTCACGGTTCTACCAAAACAAGTTTCGGTTCTACCTCCATGTGGGTACTATAATTAGTCACGCTAGTTACCAAAACTTGGTTGACTAGGTATTAGGATCGGTTCCCACGTATATATGGTATCTAACTTGTATTTGGTGTACATGTTCATAGGATCGGTTCCCAATATCTAAGAACGTGTTGCACATGTTCATAGGATCGGTTCCCAATAACTGGAAACTTGCTGTACCTCTTACAAGGATCGATTTCCCTTTTGTGATCGGTTGCACCTCTTACTAGGATCGGTTCCCCAATGACTAGAGTTGGTCATACCAATTACAACAAATCGATCATACCATCTCAGGTGATTACTTAAGATCGGTTTCACTAATAAAGTCATACTAACACAAAATTCAGGCCTTGTGAATAGTTTTACCAAGAACATAAGCAAGTCATGAGCGGTTATACTAAACACACATATTGGTAGTTCAAAAGATTTGCAATGAATAACAATACCAATAAGCCTAGCGATTTCCCTTTCGATTCATAAAACAAGTTTATGAATTGTACTTCCTTTACACTAATGTAAAAACATTGTTTCCTAGGATGAAATCTTCACCTCATACCCATACATAATCACAATAGCATTCATACGATTATGTCGATGTCTTATATACGAAGTTCAAAAGATAGACGTTATACTTCCTATTGTAATTCCTTAATACTAGGTCTAACTAGAGTATAATCATTCACAGCTCCGCAGTTATGTTTTCAATCTAAAAGATTTGAAAGACACAAGATAGAAATGGAACAAGTCAAGTCGTAGTTACTAACCTCAAGCTGAAGGAAAATGTCTTTGTTGTCTTCAATCCATCTTCGGATCTTTGTGAGTAACTGGAGCACAATACTTCTATCGTTTCTAGTTTAACCTATCAAAGTTGACTCTAGCTTACTTATTAAGCGACTCGAGTTTATGAACTAAATATGACAACCAAACTCATACCAACGCTTGGTGGGTTCAACCGAGCAGTGCTCTAACACGGTTCACATACATGAGAAAAAGGGAAAGGGAAAAAAATACAATGAAGAAAAATATAGTTGAGAACAATAAACTAAACGGTTACAAAATAATTAAAATAGCGGATACAATTGTGATTTGAGCAAAAACAATCATAAGAAGCCTAGATACATCGCAACATTGACGAAGATGATACTGAGTCACTCATGTCTGATCGAAGATCAAAAGAATTAAGAACGAGGAGTAACGAAGTGGAATCCAGACATAAGTCGACATTTTGAGAGGAAAAATCATAATGCTAGTAACTTTTGTTGTTGATGATGCCATCACTTGCTTCTCCCATGGTTTTGGTTCGATGTCGATGATAAATCACAGATGGATATATTGATGTTTGGTCTTAGGGTTTGTTTGTTTTTTTTCTCTTTGCAGAAAAAGAAGGCGGATGTACTTTTAAAAAACTATATACTACTTATAAGGGCTGGATCTACCAATTTGGTTTTATCTTTTGATCTAACGTCTATAACGTGTTTCATGACAGACGGTACTTACTGACCAACAAATGAGTTATGGACGATTTTGACGAAGCTACTACATCCTCCAATTCCCTCCCCACATTCCTCCCCTAATAAGTGGCATCAATTCCACCACAAATTTTACTTTTGCCCCATCCCAGGAGAAAACAGTGGGGCCTCTATAATTTGTTATGTGAGCGTGGGGGCAAAGTTGTGAAGTACTTTGGACGGTTATGAAGTTTTTAGACTTCGGTGCAATACCGGTGGCCATTCATCAGTTAAGGAAACGTGCCCATGAAGGGGCTAAGGAATGACGTATTTTTTTGAATACTAATATTAATATATGTGTGTTGTTGTAATGAAAGTCATAACTAACCCATGTTATTTTTGTTATAAACGTGTAATTATGTTAAGAATATCTAGGGTAAATATCGTTTATTACTGGGATGTCCTTGTGTCTAGTCCTATAAATAGAGGCTTCAATGTTTATCTATCGTACTGATTAATATAATTTCTCTCTTTCTTCTTCCCCTCTACTTTGTGTCTCCTTCTCTATTTTCTCTGTTTACAATACATTATCATGCACGTAACTCCACCAACTAAGCGATTGGTGGGATCGAAAGGGTTAAACTTTTCATCACATATGCGAACACAATACGAAGACATTAGAGAGATATCTTAATCTTTGTTTAATTTATTATATACGGTTTTATTAAATTGCAGAGATTTGATGCATATTGGTTCACGTCTGATATTTGAGAACTGACTTTATGTGTTCTTTTGTAGATCAATAACGGATGCATTCATAGCACTCACAGTAGGCTAGGGAGCTGTTGATTTTCTAAGCCTAGTTGACCTTTTGGTCTGCAAGATATAAATCAAAGCTACCCATTTTGGTGGAGTTTGTCGTTACAAGGTTCCACCTGTACATTAAAATCTCAAGAGTATGTTATATTTTAACTATTGATATTTTATTTAGATTTCTTTTTATTGTACCTATTAAGTTGTATTATTATTTATGGATGATCAATATTTTTGATGAGTTGATTTTTCCTTGTTCGAGAAAAATAAATCCATAGAAATATGGTTTGCAGTTTTCATTCCCCAAGAGAAACTGTGTAGATCACCAAAAATTGGTATTTTTTTCTTTTATCTAATTTTTTTGTAGAGAAAGAAATTTTTTTTTTTTTTTTTTATTCTCTTAATGAAACTATAATTTTTCATATGCATGGTTGAAAAACCTACGGCTAATTAAATTGGTATTTTGTCTTTTAGACAAGGATCATGTGATCCCATATGGTTTCTATTTTTTTACAAGAAACCGTCCGCCAACCACAAAGGGGATTTTCTTTATGCGACAACTAGAATATTTTTTTTATTTTCTTTTGTCGATATGAATATGGGAAATCATACAAACCACTTGGTATTGGCTTTTTCCATCGATCTTATGAGATGAGATGTTGAGAATGGCATACTTTCTATACTTTTGCCAATATGGTTTTATTTAATAATGGATTTCTATTCCTTACAAGAAATTCTTCATAACCATAATTTGGACATTCTTTAGCCAATATCATGGCTATCTGCCAGGTTTGAGTTGCCCTTGAAGATGCAAGGCGACTTAAAATTTTTTTTATCTCTTTTACACGAGACAATATAGATTTCTATCACTAATAAGAAATCTTAAACTTGGTAAATCCTCGTCAATCTTAAAGACATTGATAAATACGGGATTCTATTTTTTTTACAAGAACCCTTAATATGGTTTTATAGATCATATTTTATCATTTCAAAAAGAAATTTAACCAATCAATTAGGATTGTTTTTCTCTATCGATATGTTATTCACAATTGCAAACACCAACAAAGCGAGGAATATTTGCTACAATGTTGAGGGATATTGAGCAATTTTTAGTTTTCCTCCTAATACTTAATCTCCGAAATTCGAAAGGGTTCCACTTGTAGTAGGAATATGATCGGACATTAAAGATCAATGGGTGCGCACCCGGCTTGTTAGCCTATATCATTAGTCCTCATAGTGACTAAATTGATCTTGAATTTAATTTCTTTTGAAAAAGAAGTGTCCAAAATCTCATTCTGTATCATTATCTTGTTGGCCCTGTAAGTCACAATTTTTTTTTTTTTTTGTGTGTTTTATTCGCATATTTTATATGCATTTGGTTTAACCGACAAAACTTATGGTTGATATGAAATTTGTATGTCAAGAAGAATACAAATTACATAACTTTTTTTTTACGGATTTTGAAGTCATTATCTACTGCTGGTATTCTTAAAATCTAGAATATATATTATGAGTATATGTCCTCGATTTAATCGGATAATACTCTGCGAACTTGTTTTCATATATGAGATAATTATATTTCCGCCATAATCTGGAGGAGACTATATTCTCTCCATTTTGATCAAATCGAAAAAGGCTGTCTACTAGGCGTGAAAATATCTCATCTATCTTTTATATAAGCTTCTGCCGTTTGAAAAGGAAAACTCAATCACATCTAGCAAACATGTAGCATTTTTGTATACGCTACAGATAGCTCCAACAAAGTCTATCATAATATGATTCACGTTCTCCAAATTCATATCTCCTTATTTAAATAGTATGATATTATCACGCCCGTGGGCATTGGTACCAGTAATTTTGAATTTTTCAAAGTATGCATACACTGAAATTGTATGAGATCGTGAAAAGCTAATATGATTGTCGAATATTCATTTATAGTAGCTACTGAAATAAATGATGGTGGTTGTGAACCCCTTTGCTGAGGAATATTGACATATGTGATTGGTTGGCATATAATCTAAGTTAAGTTGGATTAATTTCTCGATTGATGCAATTTTAGATCCAAGACTTAACACCTTAAAATTTCCAAGCCGATTAATTACAGGCTGGTGTTGTCATTAATGCGTTGTACGAGAAGTTTGATCATTTTAAAACGATTTAAGGTTTTTTTTTTATTATTCAAACCCTAGGATTGATTCGATAATGTTTTGTTCTCCATATATGGTGCATTTGGCGTGGTAGTCCTTGAAGGCTTCATATTGCATTTACACAAGAATTGTGATTGGGAACATATTCAAATTTGTAAACCTTGTAGGATTCAAATTATATTAAGACAGCTACCTGACTCGATTGTGTTAGGTTTTAACAATCCTTTATGTGTTTTTTAGAAATTTGGTACAAAACCAAAAATCCGGATTAATTAGTTGATGATATCAGCATTATAGGTCTCTTGAGGAGTCCTTAAAAATACAAAAATTCACGCTTTAGTAGCATGCATATTATTTTTCTTAAATCTGCAGTTAAAATATTAAGCTTGCTTAAAACTTGTCTATGATTTAGACTATAATTATGATTTGGTGCTTGTTTTGTATAATACTCATATAGTTGAGTTAATTAGCATCCATATTTACGTCAAAAGTTGTACTCTTTTTCCTTCGTTTCAGGTTTTTTCCCATATGGTTCTCCTGACAAGGTTTTTAACGAGGCAACATCTTGTTGACGTTTAATTTTCTTTCAAAAATGTTGATTATTGTGCTCTTTTTCCTTTTTCCATATTTTTCCCCGTTGGGTTTTACTGGCAAGGTTTTAATGAGGCAAATTTATTCAACATGGTGGTCATCCAAGGGGGAGTTGTATCAATTTCAGTTATTTGGTGGATTCCCACCATTAACTAGGTCATTTTGTTAGACCACACCAACATAACTATCTCCGATGAATTTGGATATCATTCTGATCCATATAAGGTATGACTACAAATTTTGTACACCTATGGTACTGTAAATGCGTATTGGCACTTTGTTGAAGAAACTACATCAACTATTTTTGCAAATCATCTTCGAGAAGATAGCAATCCAAGAAGCAAGTTTGTAATGTCTATGAAGAAGAATGAAGACTCGAGAACACTACCATTAGAAGACTAATACAAAAGAAGGCTTCATCCATTGGCATATTTCTCACGAAAACATTGTTATCTCCAGCATTTAAGAAATTCGTTCATCGAAATTTGGAAGTGTCGACTCGAAGATTTGCAAGCCAAGATTTAATTGAAGTACTTATCAGGGGGAGCATCATAGTAAAAGGTACTTTACTGGACTATCACGTTGTACTCTTTTTCCTCCGTCAAGGTTTTGTCTCACTGGGTTTTCCTTGTCAAGGTTTTAATGAGGCAGCATATGCATGTCCAGCTCCCTTCTAAGTTTACTCACAATTGTACTCTTTTCCCTTCGATCAGGTTTTGTCCCTTTGGGGTTTCCTGTCAAGGTTTTAACGAGGCAATTAGCTTAGACACAATGTCATCAGGGGGAGTGTTATAAACGTGTAATTATGTTAAGAATATCTATGGTAAATCTCGTTTATTACTGGGATGCCCTTGTGTCTAGCCCTATGAATAAATGCTCTAATGTTTGTCTATCGTACTGATTAATATATTTCTCTCTCTCTCTTCTTCCCCTCTACTTTGTGTCCTTCTCTCTTTTCTCTGTTTACAATAATTTCTACTCCCTCCGTTCCACTTTAGATGATGTTTTTGGAGTTTTCATGCGGATTATGAAATGGAGAGAGATATGAAGATTTTCCATCTATACCCTTGAGAAAAGTCTTCAAATATTAATTGCTATTAGTGTATTTTTTATAAAAAAAAATAGTTCCAAGACAACATGTAAGGGTGTCATTGGTAGTTTTGTGGAAAAATATGAAAACTTTCAAGTATTGTGGAACAAAAAAATAACCCCAAAACATCATCAATAATGGAACGGAGGGAGTAATATTTATCTCTAATTGAATGTTTTTGCTCTAGATAAAACTTTGGAATTGTTTCTCGTCTAATGGGAACCTGATTACCTAGAACTGGCTAAATCCGGTGTCATTTTGGATCTCATATTCTCCGAAAGATCGTATTGAATAGATAAATTTTTGGATTCTAAATTTTCCTCATTTCTCATCCCTTTTTAAGGAAACAATAATTTTCTTATGTACCGGCGTGAAAGATAAAAAAAGAAATTATGTAGAAATTTGACTAGTGAAGAATTAATAGGTACTTGGGTGGCTTATGTGCGGGAAAAAAAGCCCATTCTCCATCTCCACCATTAGGAGATGTCGAGACGGCATCCAAAGTACACATAAAAAAACAACTATAGCAATTAAAGAGAAAACGCATGTATCATCTCTACAGAAAAAAGTAGAAACGATCCCTAAAGTAGCCTGAATCCTTCTGCTCAGATCTCCTCCAAGGGAGCAGATCTGAGCAGATCAAAATCTCTTACATCTCGCTTTTATCTCAAATTATTATAATTTTTTTCTAGGGTTAAGTTAGGTTTAAGTTTTTGAAATATCTGTATTATTTTTTAGGATCTGAATCTTGTCTGTAATCTATGATTTTCATACCTTCCTGCGTTTTCAGTTCAGGGGTTTTGTCTCTAAAAGGATCTTGTTTCTTTCTATTGCTTTTAATTATTCTGTTCATGTGTATTAATTCCATCGGAAAGTTTGTGTCCAAAAGATCTCTGATTTCTGCAAAAACAAGATCAACATCAAGTTTTTCTTCAGCAGCAGCATCTAAAGAAGAATTAAGATTAACAACGGAAACCAAAGAAGAAACATCATCAACGTCAACAACACTGATACCGATCCAGACACCTATTCGTACCGAGCTAGGCCGATTTCCACCGATTCATTCCGAGCCGGATGTTCTGTGCTACTCTAGTTCAGATTTTTGGAGTCATAGTGCAAGTATGGTTTATGGGACAGGGACTCAGAGCATGTTGGCATCATCTGTTCGGATGTATGTTCAACTCCGAGCTACAACAACTGTGTTAGTTCTCGCAACAGATTCATTAAAGCAAAGCAGACCTACTTTGGTTTCTGCATTTGGTGGTAATTTGTTTATATCTCTTATTTATTTTAGTGTGTTAGGATACTTAACAGATGGAGATCTTGTTAGATCTGATTTCCCAAGTAATGGTGATATTAGTTTAATCTTAATTCCTGTTTGTGGCGATGTTAGGATTTTAGTTTATGTTTTAGCTTTAGTATGGAAGATTAATAGGTCAGCTTTGCTTGTTTTAGCCTTAGGTTCAATTGATTTAGGCTTTGTAATGAAGGAAAAGACAGTATTATTTCGTCCAAGATCATCATCAAGTTCAACTACAATTGTTACAGCATCTCCAATGCCGAGTCATCCCGATTCGTTCCGATACAGACACTTAAAGACCGATTCAGATTACCATGGTTACTTGAGACACTTTGGTTACCTTTTGAGACACTTTGATAACTTTTTGGCTACTGTTACTACTAGTTGGGTCATTGTTACCTGGATTGCATTAGGCAATCTAAATTTTGAAAACTCCAGTTCATGTTATCTACATGTCCTGATGAACATTGGGTTGGATTTGAACCAGTCATGGCCTTGTCCTTTGACACATACTGGTTTTGTTTACAAAATCAGTTTGGCAATAGTTGTTGGTTCTCTCCTTTACAAGAGAGACGGTCTTCTGAAACTGTTTTTAGTTCTGATATGATAGATTTGAAAGGTAGGAATTGGTAGAGATATTACAATTTGTACGAATGTATTGTGATCTTTAAAAATCCTTGTACGGTTTTCCGATCTCCTAAATCGGGTTTCTATGTAATGCAACGAGGTTAGCATTTTTTTTGGAAAAAAAAAAACTATAGCAATTAAAATAAAATCCCTTGTATTGATCCATTAATCCGTACCAACAAGTACTTTCAAGTACTTCATATGAATCATATCAAAGAGCGATGTTTGACGAAACTGAGTTGACTTTTTACCAAAACCATTAAGTTGCGACAGAAGATACGAAGTCCTGCATGATCTTGTTATTCTTCTTCTTCAATTTTCGCTTTTCATACTTTGGCAAAACAGTTTTGGCTAGTGGTGGGGATTCGCCCTTGTAACCACGGTAGGGACAGGGGCAGTTAGGTTGCCCAAATGTCCGTCTATCGGCATTACTAGAAAATATCTAATGAAAATATTGCCACGTTGTGACAAGGGCAACCACACAAGTGCTTTCTAAATGGAGTGAACAAAAAGAAAGGGTGCTAGAAAAACATAATTTTACCTAACCATGGAGTCGTGGCAGAAGATCCTGCATGATATGAAGTCCAACTTTCTTCTCTCTTTAAACTTCGGCCAAATAGTTTTAGCTGGTTATGCGGATTCGCCATTGTTACGGGTAGGGACAGGGGCAGTTTTAGGAGGCCCGACATCATTAATGAAAAACCGTGGTGACTAGGGCGAAACCCCATAACCAGTCCAAATCAGATCAGGATTAGTTTCTTTCAATAATTTGAGAAAACAGTAACAACAGGTTCTCCTTTCACTAAAGCTCAATTAATAAAAGATTAGCATCCTATTTAACCAAAAACACAATAGATAAAAAAGTCATTAAACTGGAAAATAAACCCTGAAGATTAACAACAATCAACAAGAGCTAAAACAGCAGTATAGCATATAACAACTTTGTGTAAAAATCTTTATTTTGAAAAATGTAAAGGAAGAAACTAAAAGTGTTAAAGAGGATAAAAACAAGAATCCCAACACTTGGGAGAGAGGCGGCCAAACCTAAAATATTACCGGGCTAGTTTGGGAACTACAAGACAAAAAGGGTCATTAAAAGGTAAAAAGGGTAATCCCTTATCCAACTATTTTACATAATGGCTAATTTACCCTGATTAATTAGTGTTAATCGGGTGATTAATTGATGTTTAGTGAAATTAAACTATAAATCAACTAATCTTGATTCATCGTCAAAACATGATTTTTTTTATTTTTATTTTTTTTTGAAAAAAATCAAACCAGAATCGGTATATGTTTATTTTGGGTTGATTTTTTCAATTCACAAAAAAAAAACAGAATCGGTTTTTACACATGTACACAAAGAAAAACGATTATTGGAAAAATCAAACATAATTTAAATCATACTCTAAATCATACTCGATCTGAAAATGAGTATGATTTCATACCTGATTTCAGTTCGCGTATAAATTTCATACTCATTTTGAGATCGAGTACGAAATCATACTCGTTTTGAAATTGTGTAAAATCATACTAATACTCATTTTTAATTTGAGTATAACCAGAATCGGTTTACGATGCACACATAAAAACCGATTATTGACATTGCACAACAGGAATCTGTTTATAAAAGTGCCCATGTAATCCGATTCTAACACACACAAAAAAGATACAGAAAAATTGGGCATTTTTTCTTACAACAATCGGTTTACTCGATACACATATAAAATCTGATTCTAGCATTATACATCAACAATCGGTTTTTATAAGTGCTAATGTAATCTGATTATTGGCTAAGCAGTTATGAATTCAAATGGTAAACAATCGGTTTTTGTGGACACACATGTAATCCGATTCCGACAAAAAATAGTTACAGAAAAACGGTTATCCCTACCGTAACTGAATCGGGCTATGTGGACATTAACATTGTCCGATTCTGGTTCAAATTTCTCGAACCAGAAAACATATCCAGGACAATCGGTCTTTGTGGGCATGAACATAAACCGTTTCTATCCGCAATCGGATCACATGTACATTAACGTTACCCGATTCTGGTAAACAAAAAAAAATATTGATTTCAAAATTTTCAATTTTTGAGCGATTGCATGTTACTAAAACCTAGTTTAGAGGATTGGGTTGAGAGAAGAAGAATCAGTTGAAGTGGAGATGGAAATGAATTTGATTTTGATTTTAGTTTTTAATTTTATGATTTTAGTTTTATGATTTTGAGTTTAGTTTTTAGTTTTATGATTAGTATTTGATGGGGACAAATTAGTAGTTTTAATATTTGATAGAGGGTAAATTGATAATTTCATCTCTTAATAACCTTTTTTGTCTTGTAGTTATTGGCGCAAAATAATGTTCCTAGGCCCCAAATTAGCCGGGAAATATGAAGTCTCTATTTATATAGGTTATGGAAGACCTATAAATCGAAAACAAATGAAGCCCATGTTCGCTTATCATGCATAGAAAGCATTTTAATAAATGAATAAAACGCATCTGTCCAATATGGAGCCCGATTAGAGTATTGGAATTTGGAAATCTGTTGGTTTGTTTAACATAGCTGGGAGTTAAAGCCATCGGGATTCGGGAGAAGTATAAACAAGTCAGAGATATCAATGTAAATGTTCACAGATAGAAAATGACTAGTGTCACGCCCGTGCGTTGCACGGGCTCAGATCTGTATCATATTTAAGCACAGTTACTAATTTAAGAGAGGAGTGCGATTTTGTTCCCGGTTCATTCAATAAGTCTCAGTTGATGAAATTCAATTACCACCGCAATACATAAGCTTTATGATACAGTTTTAGCAATTTCATTAATCTTCTTTTATCTTTTAACCATTACCAAACCACCATCACAACAAATTCCACGTTTTGAGATCATATCATTTTAAAGCCACTAAATTTTGTTGAAAACAGATAAACTTGACAGAAAACAAATATACATTTGCTACATTGAATTACTCATTTTAGCCCGATTAAAGGAGTATAAAGAAGTACTTGCATGAGGATCATGTAGATGTTGGGTCTCTTTCACTTATCTGTTCGACGAAATTGAAAACTTACCGTGACTTGTCTTCTCTATAAAATTCCAGAGCACCGGATCGCTTCCGACTCTATTTACTCCAGTAAGTGTTTCTTTTCCTGAAGCAATTCTACAACGGCTTCCAATCTGTCATTGTCACTATGTAGCTTTGTTTTCTCCTTATTGATTAACTCAAAGTCAGTTCTCAATTTAGTCTTCTCACTTTCTAAGATAAGCTTCTCTTTGTTATGTAACTCAACATCCCTTGCCATCATATATTTCTTTCTGTTCTGCAATTCAAATTCACTCTTTATCTGTCTTTGCTTTTTCGAGTAATAGTGTATCTTTTCCAAGTATAGTCTTCTCTTTTCTTCAAGACAAAACACATTGCAGTTTAGACTTCTCTTTATCAAGTAGGCCGTATCATTTCCATCTTAGTTTTACCACAAAAAGAAGTCTTAAAGTGTGGGCAGCATTACTGACCGAAACAGTTGAAGACCTGAAGTGCAAAAACAGAAAACGAAACAGCTGGAGATCATAGCAAGTGAGAATTGATGGTTTCTTCTGTAACTCAGATTATTTACTGTTTATTATTGATGCAGTATTACATAATCACATGAACCTGAGTGCGAAATAATGCAACATGATAATAAACAACTATTACTGCTCAATAACAGTTTATCAATGGTAGTATTATTTCAGTTTCCATCAGCATTGAGCTGCTATAACTATCATTGTGTTTTCTCAAGACATGGAAGAAAACTAAGTTTTTTCGACACAATCCTTTACCGGTCTAAATTTAAAGGTGATGGCAAATGTTCAAAGAATCTAGTCCAAAATTATTGGATGCCAAAAAATAAATAAGAACAGATAGAAAGGAAATCACACTTACAGTCAGCATAGCATCATAATTGAGATCACTGTAGTATGGAAATATCTCTGGACATCCCAGGGAGCCAGATATACCTACAGGGAAGTCTGAAGTGATTCGGATGCCTTCTCTACTGCTAAATACCTGATATCTCTCCAAGCTCTTGTCTGCGAGTAAGAGAGAATATCACAAGCGCATTTGCATCAACAATAGCAGTACGATTGTCTCCCTTATCTCTTGAAACATAAGCAAGCATACTTTTTACTACAGTATCAAGTTCGAATGCAATGTCAAAGAACTTGGATACAATAAATTATGACCGGAGAAAGTTTTAAATAAAAGTCGCCTAAAACTATGCAAGCATTACGAAGTCTTCCATAATGGTTAGAAGCATCAGGACTGCTAGGACAAATACGGTTTACAACACCCCAGACAGAGGAGGCAGTTCGTAGTTGGATATTAGCTGGGTTACATCCACTTGCTTCATGTTGAATAAGTTGCTGCGTCACTGCTTCTTTGCGCAACTCATTTCCAACAGCGACATTGCTGAGAACAAAGAGGAGGATTCAAAGATGGATTAGAAGCAAATTAACTGGTGCCTACTATGACTCAATCACTGACATTCTTTTCATTTTTCAATAGAACAAATAACTCCTGATACACCATCATAGTAAAAAAAAAAAACTCATGAGAAAACAGCCAATTAATCCCTTCAAATTCTGGTGTGTAACCTTGGTATGGAGTATATTGTTGGGATGGTGTATCAGGAGCTGTCTTTTAATTATTAGAATGTAACAAAATGTAAATTCAACACTAAAGCACATATAGAGCATATAAATATAAGACTGTATACCCAAAGATCAAATATACTAACTTACATTGGTTAACCTCTGAATCTGTTTCCAATGGAACAAATGCTTGGTCCTTGACGTTAATATATAGTGAAACTTACGTTTCCCTTGTTAAATCAACACATCTCTTTGTCTTCATACATCCCGTGCAATCTGCCTAATTAGCGGGCCTTGAACAAAATTTGAAATTATCTTTGATCAGTAAGTCAATTTTATGTCCAAAACAAAATCTAATTTTGTAATGCACAGAGGATATCTTGGTATAAATTACTGGACAAATGTTTATGGATCTAAAGAGATATTTAGACTTTAATGGTAGACAGCTGTCAAGGAATGCTTGCATTTACCTCAACTGAATGAAAAAGTATAAATTCTTACCGGCGTAAAACCCTAGGATTTCACGGATAGCTTCTACTTCATTAACCACGAATAGCTACGTCATAATCTTCGTTCTCCGTTAACAGGAGTAGTACCTTCATCAAACAATAAGAAGAAAAACATCAAAATACAGAATCAAGAGAAAAACCCTAAACATACTAAATGGTTTTACCTGTAACCGATATCATCACCATTGAAATTTTCCTGCCGCAACTTTATCAGAAAAAAAAAATGAAATTTTCTTGCCGCAAGACAACAGGAATAAGTATTTTTCGGCTGTGTAGGGTTTCATGAGAAAGAAAGGAAGAGGAAGACAACAGGAATAACCCTAAACATACTAAATGGCTGGAGTTTAGAGCAAGATTTTATATGTTGGTGGAAGGTATCCATCACTCGCAAAATTTGTGTGCCCCAAAAAACACCGAAAAGATTTCAAAACCCACAAATGTTATTGGTCTATATTCTCTCAAGTGGGGCCAAAAGCTCTAGAATTTGAGTTTTTTCACCTTTCAACCACATGTCTCTAAATTTGACTCAAATTATATATACAATACAATTTGGGCCTCTAACCAAACTCAATATACATGCTCCTGTGCTGCAGAAGCGCAGAGTTTCAAAATAATCAGGTTGGGGCCGTCAAGCATAACAAGCTTTGGGGTTTCTCTGCTATCCCAAGGTGTATGTATAAGTCCTCAAGTAACACTTGAGAGAGGGTCAGTTATGCGTGTATACCAGAGACACGATCTATATATCCAACAGCAGACACATACCCTACTCCACCTTGGTCTCTGACACATTCTAACAGTTATAGAGCAAGGTACCGCAGATAACCAACTAGCCAAGTCTAATGGCAGTGGGCAAGGCTTTTCATGTGCTCCGAATTCCAATACCTAAAAAGAATCATTTAAAACAATTGATGACGAGAGTTGCGGGCTTCTACTTCTAGGTTTTATGACAGTTGACATCTAATCCAGACTCATACTCAGATTCCATTTGGATATAGTTAGCCAATTATTATTATATTAATAGAGACTCTACAAGCTAAATCATTTAAAATGAAACCCAATGAATAAATTTTTTGGAGAGGAATGAACTACATAGAGCCAAACATTTGTATCTCTGCAACTAAATTTCATGTGGTAATCCTAAAATTTACATCGTAATTAACGAAATCAATTAGGAGGATCAGTATTAGTTAATTACCTTGAATATGATGATGTATTCTTCTTCTTCTCAATGCCGATATAGTGCTCTTCATATGCAAACTTTGCATGTACTCGATCTCTGCCAGTTCCTTTGGTCCTATGAGCAATGACCCATCTCTCTCTGTGGGGGTGGGAACAACAGTTGTGGCAGGAGTAGGGGTAGTATCATCGCTTTCAGATATTGGAATTGATGGCTCATTGTTGAAGGTAAAGAGGTGATCAAGTACAAAATGGCTGCTGCAAAACCCTTTAGATGAAGGAAAAACGAATGATGCCCCTGTTTGCTTATCATATTTTTTCGGTATCTTCACGAAGCCTGCATACAAAAGGGCTCTGTAAAATGTTAGCATAAATGCCCGACTTGAATACGATGCATAGACGGCATTTTAAATAAACAACAGGCAATCTGTTGCTTTAATACAACAAGTGTTAATTTTTTTATTAAACAAGTCAGAGATATCAATAAAATTGTTCAGGAATCCAGGTAAAAAATGTTTTGGGCCTATAATTTATGACTGAACCAGGCTAAATATACATGCTGCAGAGTTTCAAAATAATCAGGTTGGGTCATCATCAAGCATAACAAAATTTGGGGTTTCACTGCTACCCCGAGGTGTATGTATAAGTCCTAAAGTAACACTTGAGAGAGGGTCAGTTATGCATGTATAACAGGGACACGATCTAACAGCAGACATACACCCTACTCCATGTTTGTCTTCGACACATTCTAGCAGTTATATAGCAAGGTGAAAAGACGAGGGTACCCAAATATACCTCAATCTAAAACTTTTCCACCTATAAGTCCTTTCTCCGAAAGTGATTGTGTATGGAATGAGTCGAAACAATACAACGAATCGGTTCAATCTTCGTGTGATCGTCTATGGATACGAGATCGAGACAATACGATAACAACATAACTTGCATGATTGACTATGGATACAAGATCGAGACAATACAACAACGAAGTATGATTACTTGATAATAGGTTCGGACTTAACCAAACACTATAGGATTGCTATCAAGTAATTAGGAATTAATGTTTGTGTATTTTACTTCTAATTATAATAAATCAATTATAATTGCGGAAATATAAAAGTAAAAGACACAGCAAGATTTTGTTAACGAGGAAACCGCAAATGCAGAAAACCCCAGGGACCTTGTCCAGAATTGAATACTCTCAGAATTAAGCCGCTATAAAAAATCTAAACCAACTTCGTATAGTTGAGACCAAGCAACTAAACCTATAGTTCACCTAGTTCCCTAAGTATCCCTGCGCCTCCAACTTGCAATAAGTCACACGTTTGGAACAATTCCTTTGGTTCGTATTCCAAACAATAAAGGAACAACAAATCTGTTCGGTAACAACTCTTTTCAAACAACGTGATATGAGTTTGACAAAAGGCTCTTCCGTTTATCCCAATAAACTCCTTTGTCGGGTTCTTAGATCAATCTATTCAACAACTACCAAAGCAGTTGTTTAAACTATGCAATCAATACTTTGAATTACAAAGAAATGTATTGATGCCGATCTACGCAACTAATCAATCCAATCTATCAAAAGATAAACCGATTATAGTTGGATCCCCAACCGATCAAGTTTTGTGCACACCAAAAATTATGTACTCAAATAATAAATCTTCTTTGTCTTCAAATCTTCTTAGATCTTCAATAAACACCTACACACAAACAACTTGAATCTCTTGTGATCAATCACACATAGAACGGAGTCTGTTAACGATGGATTATTAGAAGACGTTCTTTAGATCTACAAACAGTCTAAAGATCCCCGTCGATACTTCGATCTAGTTTGAGTGAATCTTATATCAGAAGAGAAGATTCTCAAGCATAAACAAACTAGGTGCAATCAAAATTCAACAACCGTTAGTCAATCAAATCAATCGAAAACTAATAATAAACTGCAATTATCTAGTTTCCCACCAACGGTACTCGTAGAGCTTCTCAACCCCAAAGAAATCTTTAAAACGAGCGGTCGTAAGAGATTTCGCCTTATTAGGGTACTTTCCTCTCCGAATAGACGGCTCCACCAGTAACAACACAACTAGGTAGTTTTGCTGGCTCTGAGGATTAGTTTGCTCGAAATGCAAACTTCAATATTTATAAACCAAGGAAGTTTGGACACCAAGGAATTTCCAAAACCGAATATTCTCAAAGATACGCAATAAATGCCCCAAATCGGTTTTCATAATTCCTGGAAACGCTCTATCCAAATATTGACCGAAATCTCAGTAGAAAATCTCCAATTAGTAAATGCACATTACCAATTTTTATTTTCTAAAGATATGCATTTAATTGCTGGAAATTAAAAGCATATAAAACTAAAAACCTTAATTAAAAGATTCTCAATTTATTTCGATCCGGGATTCTCCTTTAGTTATTAAGGAATATCTTTGAACAATAATAGATAAGAATTACTGCACATGTTCAAAGTATGTCGACATCTTTACTTTGTAAATCCTTTTTCATATTTACAATCTTGGAACCGATTTGCCACACTTCCAAACGAGTTTAGAATTGGTTCATCTGATTTCCAAGAACTATGTGATTAATCAAAAACATTCAATCACCATTCATGGGTTTAACAGTTCTACCAAACACAAGTTCGGTTCTACCTTCAAGTGGCTACTAGGATCGGTCACAATAGTTTCCAAAACTTTGTTAGCTAAGTACCAGGATCGGTTACCACTATTTATGGTACATACTTGTGATCGGTTGCACAAGTTATAGGATCGGTTGCACCAATTACTAAAACCTGTTAACCTACTACAAGGATCGATTACACATATTGTGATTAGTCCCACCAAGTTCTAGGATCGGTTACCCAATGACTAGGAATGGTCACACCAATTACAAATATCGATCATACCATCTCAGGTGATTACTTAAGATTGGTTTCACTAATAAAAGTCATACCGATACATAAGTCAGGCATTGTGAATAGTTTTACCAAGATACATAAACAAGTTATGAGCGGTTATACTACACACACATATTGGTAATCCAAAGATTTGAAATGAATAACAATACCAATAAGCCTAGCGATTTCCCTTTCGATTCATAAAACAAGTTTATGAATTGTACTTCCTTTAAACGAATGTAAAACATTGTTTCCTAGGATGAAATCTTCACCCATACCCATACATAATCACAATAGCATTCATACAATTATGTCGATGTCTTATATACGAAGTTCAAAAGATAGGCGTTATACTTCGTATTATAATTCCTTAATACTACGTCTAACTAGAGTATAATCATTCATAGCTTCGCAGTTATGTTTTCAATATAGCACGACTTGAAAGATACGTTAGGAATGAAACAGTTCAAGTCAAAATATTACTAACCTCAAGAGGAAGGATGATGTCATCGTTGTAGCTCTTTACTTCTTCACATTCTTCAAGTCTTCGAGTAATACTTGTATGTCTCATATCCTAATAACTTTCTAGCTAACCTATACGAAGTTGACTCTAGTAAATAATCAAGCGACTCTTTAAATGAGTTTTGGTTCACTAAAATATGACAACCAAACTTGACATACCAACGCTTGGTGGGTTCAACCGAGCTATGCTATAACACAAGGTACCGGAGATAGCCAACTAGCCAAGTCTAATGGTTGTGGGCAAGGCTTTTCATGCACTCCAAATTCCAATACCGAAAAGAGTCGTATAAAAAAATTGACGATGAGAGTTGCGGGCTTCCACTTCTAGGTTTACTCATAGTTGACATTTAATCTGATTCCAGACTCAGACTCCATTTGGATCTAGTTAGCTGATTTATTTATTTTTCCAGTAAAGAAAAAGTCCCTACAGATTTTTAATGTTGAATGAAAAAAAAATGCATCTAAAATAGTATGGGGCAACCCAAATCACATCCAATTAGTCCACACAAATGAGTGATCATAAGCCAAAGAAAAAATTCCAATAAAAAACGAAAACAATTGGGAAAAAAAAAGACGCTTTACTTTCATATATCTACATCTAAGGCCTAGTAAAGAAGAGGCAAGTCAAATTGACATTTGTCGTGTGATTAAAACCTTTCTTAAAATGTCGAACACTATTGAAGTTGTTCTATTACATCTCTACTAAATATATCCAAATTGCTAAATTCAGTAAATACTAACTAAATTCAGTAGTTTTATACACACCAGCGAACTATTTTCGGAGCTGGCCTGATCTAGGTTGTGAATGCGTGGAGCACCGATCCTTGACATTCTTACATAAATGTCGAAATTTGTGGATTCCATGGGATTTTACTGTGTTACTAGTTTTAGTTTTTATTCACAAAGTATAGTAATTTAGAGAGAGATAATTACCAGTATAGTTAAGGCACTATAATTCTCAAGCAACACCATTTTCTTCATGAAAATCAACTTTCTTTTCTTGCTTTTATCAACTCATCATAAGATTACTTTGCGTTGCAACCCTGTCCTGCAACTCCTGTAATTAAGAACATATGACTCAATCAGCTTATAACCTTATTAACATGCCCCATATATATAAAAATAAATGCACATAGCACATCAAATCCATTTGACAACATTGCTCGTAAGCCACTGAATCCTGTTACAGAAATGAACTCTCTAGTCTAAAAAGATGGTAGGATAGCAACCAAATGGCAGGATAGCAAATCAGATGGCAGGATAACAAAAATGAGTGGTACTAATCATGTGGAATGTGTATATTCCTAGAGATTACACTAATCAAAAATCAAACAGGTAAATTAAGAGGAGATATTATTTTCTTGAGGTGGATAACTCAACAACTGTAATCAGTAACACTACACACCTATAGATATATGTTAGCTAAGGGAAAATCCTAATCCATCCCATGATTGTAAAAATTTGGAAAGGAACGAACTATAACGAGTCAAAAATTTGTATCTCTGCAACAAAATTTCATGGCATAATCCTAAAATTTACAATGTAATTAACCAAATCAATTAGGAGGAGGATTAGTATTAAATAATTACCTTTAATCCGGTAATGTATTCTTCTTATTCTTTTCACTACCGATAAAGTGTTCTAAATATACAAACTTGGCATGTACTCATCTCTGCCAGTACCTTGGGTCCTCTGACCAACAACTCATCTTTCTTTGTTAGGCGGGAACAACAGTTGTGGCAGGAGTAGGGGCAGTGGATAGGAACAAGCCTTTCACTAACTGATGAAGACAACAGATTACAAACAACAACAACAAAATCAGGATTCTTAAAAGGAATAAATCGAAATTCAAAATTAGAATAACAAGAAATGACAATGATACTCACATTTTGTTGAAGTTAATATAGGTTTTGCAAGGCTAAACCTTTCCAAAAATGATGGAAGATCTTCAACATCTATATCCATATTAACTTCTTTACGGTTCCGCATTTGAAAGATTGCTAGGGATGGAGAATCCAAATAGAAAACATAGAGAATGATAGAGAATTATTATATACATGGATGGATATGAATGTGTTGAGTCATGAATAACCACAATGTTTGATGGAACATCGCAATGGTTCAAGAAATAACTAGATAATCTCCACTATGATAATGCAAACAATGTGATGTTTCATGAAACAACACAATGATCCAAAAAATAACTAGATCTTCTCTACTACAATAATGCAAAGGCAATATAAATCTACTCAAAATCTAGATGGATGAATTGGGTTGCAGTTTGAGACATAAATCCTGAATCTGCACATTGTGTGTGAGATTTTTAAGACCCCTGATACTGTTATTGATTAATCTATAAAATCAATCATTCTTCTTCAATACTCCCCTCGTCATCTCTCCCAAACCAAAAAAGAAAGATCAAAAACCAAAATCAATAGAAGACTTCCCATTCTCAAAAACAACATCATCAAGAACTTCACCAACAAATCTCAACTTCAACAATACTGAAGAAGAAGGTGATAATAAGAATTCAAAAACTACTGGTACTGCTACTATTACTAGATTACTGCTGCAGCAGTGGGGGGACGACGAAGAAACAAACACAGAGATACCTACTCTTGCATCCTTCTCATATTTCTTCCTACTCCCACCAAACCCCCATCATTCACTTCAGTCCTGGATTTTCTCTTGGCAGCACACACAAACCAACTATTTTCACCATCAAATCAGCCAACCAAGCCATCACCTGACTACAGAACTATCCCCAAACATTCATTGCACGCATCCATAATCAGCACCCAAAGATTCAAGCAAGACGCCATGCTACTTCTAAGTAGACCATTTTAATTTCTATCGTCACTTCAAATTATTTTCACTCTTTTTTGAATTGAACTTCATCCAAAGAAGCAGATGAGACATACCACTGTTTCGTTGGTCTATGAGCATTATATACACCAATCTGTTGAATGTAAAACGTCTGTTAAAGCTCATTTTTAGGGCAATTCATGAGCCAGTCACTGATATTTCTTATGAGACTTTTGGTCGAACACGTTGTAGACTTGAAACTGGTGATGTCAATTTGTTGTTTGTTTTGCATCTTCTATAGCTCTTTCCCTGAAATAATTTAGCCTGCAAATTCGAGTAATAAACAAACCCAATAATCAATTACTCACGAACTCTAAAAACTCCTTAATCAACCAATAACAACAGCTACAACTATCTTCATAGTTTCCAGTAGTAAATCAGAGATTAGAAGAAACCAACTGATCCATTAGATAACGATATCAAAGTCTTGTAATTAAAGATGAAATATTAAAGAAAATGAACAACGAATCGGAATAAGAAGAATCAGAACTCGGAAGAAAAAGAAAGATGATAATGAAGTTTGGATTTTTTCTTCTTGTTTGAGATAGATGAAGAAATACGATCGAATCAATGGGTTTTTTGATGTACTTTGAGCATGTAATTTGTTCAGTTTTGTATTTGATCGAAATCCATGATCAATTTCATGAATTGTATTGATCTGTTTCTGAATTTCTAGAAATTTAATTTTTTTTTTCATCTTTTTGCACATTCTCTGTGACGGACAAAGTCACCATTTTTTCATCACATAGGGACTCCTTCCTTTGTTCGTCATCCAACTAGAATAGACATAGAATCACGATAAAAATACAAAAACCCAAGAACCCATGTTACTAGAATCGGCGGTGCCAAAACATCAAGAATTGAATTGAATTACCCAAGAAGAAAGTGAAGGGCCTCTTCAAATTTGTGAACTTTTTGATGGAAGTTAAATGGATATTTGAATTTCTCACCAAAATTGCAGGTAGAATCTTCATGGATGATCTCCCCCAGTTTCAATCGGTGCGATCGATTCCTTTGTGATGCACTCATTTCTTTTGTAATTCGATGATTTGTTGGTTTTTTGTAATTCGATGATTTTTTTTTTTGATAAACTGGGAAATTTTATTTCTTAAGATGCAAGAAAGTTGTTGTCTTTTGCTAGAAGACTACAAATTTCAGCATTAAAATTATCATAAACTTCGATTCCTAAAGCAATAGTTCTGACTGACTTTGCTACTACATCTGCGACTTGGTTGTCGTCACGGCTAACAAAATAAAAATTGCAATAATCAAAACTATGAGATAAGTGTTTAATCCCTTTAAGAAGGTTCCTATTCTCCCATTGAATTAAAAGGAAGCTGCTGGTGATTGATTGAATAACAACTTTGGCATCAGCTTCAATGTAAATTCTCCTAAACAATCTTCTTTTAGCCCATGCCAGTGCTTCACCAATTTCCATGCATTCTCCTTCTTCAGGGTTTAGGACTCTATTTGCATAGCTCCCTCTGATCCCTCCACAAGCACCTATAAAATCACGTATAATGAGTCATGTGCCAAGATTATTTAATAAGTGATCAAAGGATGCATCCACATTAATTTTGATAATGCCTTGAGGAGGGGGTAACAACTGTGAAATGCAAGTAGTAGTTTTAAAACGATTGAGATCATTATGCAGATGTGATCCTAGATGAAAGTTTATTTTATGAAATGAGTTATGAAGGTTGAGAGGAACTCCCTTAAAGACAGAGTCACATCTGTCTTTCCATGGTATCCATGCACCAATCATTAGGGTAAAAAGCCACCTCTCACCTGTGTTGTTGGCAGATTGCATGAACCAGCTAGAGATCCATTCAGTGATACTAGAACAATAAAGTGCGGTTAGCTCTTGATGCATATAGAGTTTCTGTGACTTTAATCATCATGCCGTTTGGCAACAAGAATTGAGCAGTACCTCGCCCAATTATTACTAGTAATGATCCAATCATCATAATCACAGAGGTATTATAAGGAGTATAATCAACAAATAATTGTCTATTTCTTAGGATAATGTGGGTAGTTGCACTATCATCCAGATATTCAATTTCTCCTTGAGAGATTCCTACAAGTACATTAGGCAGGAATGTTATTAAAACGAACATTTTATCTCATGTCCTTTTGAGAATTTTTATCCCGTTAGCATGAGATATTTTCCGTTCTAATGTACATACTAACTAATCAAAATATTATCATAAATAAAGTAAAATTCTATAAAAAAATAAGTACTTATAGATAATCCATACTTCTAACAGAAAGAAGCTAAAAACATGTTTAACAAAAGTAACGGTTACTTAAACCAACAAAGAAGTAGTAATCTAAGACGACATAAAGTACTTCAAAGCATTTCATGAAACTTAAAAAGAAACATGTTCTAGTGAACCATAAACAATAAGCTAAATGTTTAGGCCGAAGAAAAGTCAGGTGCATCCATTGATGGGGTAAAGTCCTTTTTTCCTTGGAAGTCTGAAATTGTGAGGTTGCCGTCAAGATTAAGATCGTTTTTTTCTCCATATAGTAAGCCTCTTGTTCGGGAGCTTCCCAATACTTTTTGTAGCTCGCAGCTACATTGGCATTAGCCTTACATTGCTTGTACCAATGTCCGAAAAATCCACACTGATAACAAGGTATATTTTCATTTGCGACCTTTTTATTAGCAGGATTCTTAGGTGTTTTCTCGAACTTAGGGGCACTACCACGACGGCCAGAAGTTCATTCCCCATGCCAAATATTAGAATGACCTTTACGCCCCTAACCTCGATTATGTCCCTTATGTCCTCTTCCACGAGAGGTATTATCTCCACGTGAGTATGAATCACGGGGCCGGATATAGATCAGAATGTCGAACCCTCTTTCCTTTGGGGTTTTTTCCTCTATTGACCTTGTCGTGGTTAGCTTCAGGAACTTTCTTTTTCCTGACAGCTCTGACATTGTTATTGACAAAAATCTCATTTTACCTTTCAGCTACTTGCCGTAAGTAAATCAACTTACTGAATGTTGTGATTATTCTGTTGTTAACCTCCAAACGATACGTGGGCAGGGTCGGTAGGGTTTTCTGAATTATTTCATCATCTATGAGTTTCTTCCCCCAAAAATCAAGATGTGCCTAAAGTTGTATCATGTCTTATTGAAAATCATTCACTTTTACATAATCGAGGAAACGGATTTCGTCTCATCGTTTGTGATTCCGCAATATCTTGTTTCACTAGTCGATTAAGATTATTGTGAGGTGATTGATAATTCTAGGATGTTCTTCAGGAATATAAGTCTGGGTTATCGATTGGTTCCTGTTCACCTTGATTTATCAAAAGACGAAACAAAACTCGTAGGTATTTCTGTGCGAGACAGATTTATCTTTTCCTGTAGACTTTTCTGTGTGATACAGATTTGTTTATTAAAGTCTTCGACTTTGGGTAGTAGCAACTCTTAGTTGTGGGTAAGATTAGCTAAGGGAATCAAGTGCGTAGTATCCTGCTGGGATCAGAGACGTAAGGAGCACAACTTTACCTTGGATCAGTGTGAGATTGATTGGGGTTCAACTACAGTCCAGACCGAAGTTAGTTTGTAGTAGGCTAGTGTCTGTAGCTGCTTAATACGGTGTGTATTCAATCTGGACTAGGTCCCGGGGTTTTTATGCATTTGCGGGTTCCTCGTTAACAAAACTTCTGGTGTCTGTGTTATTTCTTTTCCGCATTATATTTTGTTATATAATTGAAATATCACAGGTTGTGCGTTAAATCAATCAATTGGGAAATCCGACCTTTGGTTGTTGATTGAAATTGATTGATACTTGAACATTGGTATTTAGTACCGTTCAAGTTAATTTCTCTTGTATTCAATTAGACTCGCAGATTTATATTTGCTTGAGTAAGGATTGAATCGATAAATTGAGATATAACTCTTTGATATACTTTTTATTAAGATTGAGTCTGACTGTCTAGTTGATTATCTTAAAAGTATATTGGAGTTAGTCCATAAATATTGCTAAGCGAATTATTGGGTGAGGTTGTTGTACCCACACTTTTTCAGTAGCAACTCTTAGTTGTGTGTGAGATCAGCTAAGGGAATCAAGTGCGCAGAGTCCTGTTGGGATTCAGAGGCGTAAGGAACGCGGCTGTACCTTGATCAGTGTGATATTGGTTAGGGCTCAACTACATTCCAGTCCGAAGTTAACTTGTAGTAGGCTAGTGTATATAGCGGCTTAATACAGTGTGGTATTCAAATATGGACTAGGTCCCTGGGTTTTTATGCATTTGTGGTTTCCTTGTTAACAAAATTTCTGGTTTCTGTGTTATTTCTTTTCCGCATTATATTTGTTTATATAATTTAAATATCACAGGTTGTGCGTAGTTCAATCAATTAGATAATCCAACCTTTGGTTGTTGATATAAATTGATTGACACTTGAACATTGGTCTTTGGCACCGATCAAGTTGTTTCTCATAATAATCAGGCTCACGGATTCAATCTGTTTGATTTGCTGATTACATTGAGAAACAGAGATACAACTCTTGGATATATTTCCATTGATTGAGTCTTACTGTCTAGTTGATTCTCTTGGAATTATATTGGAGTTTGTCCATACACATTGATAAGCGAAATATTGGGTGTGGTTGTTAGACCCCCGCGTTTTAACCACAACTCAATAATAACATTAAGCAAACACATTATTGCTACCCTATACAATTTGTCGCCGACATCATCGAGCCTTCAACTCGGGCTTGGTTTCATGAAAAAGATGAATCTCCTTGCCCCTCCTCCCCACAGTTCAAAGAACCATCAACCTTCACCTTCCTCGAGATAACCAACCAGATAAAATAATATGACCTTTCACCAAATCAGAAAAATACACTATATCGTCCGAATACAAATGCCTCACTAACACTTTGGATCAATTGCATAACCACTCCCTTCCCCCCACCAACTTCCTATGGACATTACCCTATTTTCCAAAAGTACAACTTTTAATATGGAAAACACTTAACAAGGGTATACAAACCCTTCACATTCTCAACTGCATCAAATTCACTAACTCCAACTTATGCCCCCAACGCAATTCTGATCCTGAAACTGCCGCTCACATCCTACTTCATTGTCCGGTAGCTGTAGATTCATGAAACCTCTTACTTCCCCCCATAACCACTTCCCAGAACACCCTCCAAAGAGTAACCACCTCCCTAATCCCCCAGACAACTATAACCCAACTCCTTCAAACAAAAACCCATGAAGAGTCCACTACAACATTATGCTTTCATTTATCGATAACCATGAATGAATTTATATATAACCAAAGGCAACCAAATACGACAAGCATAATGCAATGCCCCCAAACTTCATAAGGAACATTTATGGGTCCAGGATAACCTCCCCCGGTGTTAAATAGAATGCAACTATCTAAAAACCCCGCACAAAAGACTTCAAATTTAACTATAATATTAGTGGGTGGATCAAACCTTTCTTAGATTGGATCAAAATCAACACCGATGGGAAGCAAGATGATACCCTGGAATAATATGAGCGGGTATTATATGAAGAAACGATGAATCTATTACAATCTTAGCGATTGCACAACCTCTAGGGATAACCACCACTATTAGAATTGTAGAGTCAAAGCATATCAATTCATATCAATCATAATTGATATGCTTACATTTTTAGTGTTTAAACTTATTTTCCTTTCCTTATTTTCCTATCAATCAATCTTGTAAAATTATAGTTACGAGTGATTGACGTAGTAGCATATTTCTCTCCTAGATTGTAGTCATTCTTGATTATACATTGTTTGTAATCATCTATATAAATACGAAAGTCTTCACCATTGTTTGATATACACTGAACAACAATCAAACTGTGTTATTAGATTTGTTATGGTATCATCTTTCTAGGTTAATTTTTAAGGTTGATCATATCACATCATCTTAGATTTATGTTTTTATGTTTTTTTTTTTTTTTTTGTAGATGAGCTTTATCGATGGAACCACCGAGAAACCAACTGATCTGAATGAGTTGTATGAATGGAAACATCATAATGATATGGTAAGTAACTGGATTATAAACTCTGCCAATCCTGATATTCGTTCAAGCATATCGTATGGTGCAACTTCCCATGATATTTGGGTTCAGGGTTCAAGAGCATAAGGGTACTAATCTCACCCACGATGATCTATCTATGTTTGAATATTTTTAAAACTTCAAATCTACATGAGATCAGTTAGATTTAACTAACTCATTTTCATCTATTGATTACTTTACGCTAAAATTTTAAGACAAACAACATAATCCAAGTGATCTTTCAAATCATTCTACCAATAATATCAAATCACGCCATCCTAACAGAGGAAGATATTCTTGCGGTCAGGATAAATCCACATGTTACAAGTCTCATGAGAATTCCCCAATAGTTAAGGTAGGAACTTTGCTCATTTCTTCCTGACAAAATTTTGAGATGGACATTCCATGTTCATATAAACCATTATTTACTCTCACTATTGTACAGTATACCAAGCTGCTGGATTTTCTTTCAAGTTTGGAAGACTCTTCTATGCCAAGTGAAAATCTTGCAGTTGTCCATCAAATTACTGACTCTACCATCCATGTTGTGGAGTTTGCTGCAACTGGTAATAATTCTCCAACAATTGTGCCAACTGTCTCATCTTCTAATCTAGTAGGTATGGTTCTACCATCTCAATCCTCTTGGATTATTGACACTGGTGCGTAGAAACATATATGTTATTCGCTTTCATTATTTACTACATATTTAAAAGCTACTTTTGATATATATGTACAATTACCTAACGGCGATAATCACCTTGTTTCTCATATCGGTACAGTGGTTTTCTCTCCCACTTTTCAAGTTCAAGATGTTTTTTATGTACTGTATTTTAAATTTAACTTGCTATCCATATCTCAATTAACAACCTCTCTAAAATGTGTTGTGTTTTTTATCAATCACATTATGTGTTCCAGGGCCCTTTGAAGAAATTGGAAATTGGTCGGGGTAAAGCCAAAAGTGGCCTCTATTTTTTATGCTCAACAACATGCACTCATGTTTCATCTTCAGAGTTGAATAATTTCGATTTATGGCATTGGCTATTAACACACCCATCAAATCCTAGATTCAAATTTTTATGTAAGACTTATATTAAGTCGTCTGTGAATTGCTCTTGTGATGTATGCCCTCGGGAAAAACAATCTCATTTAAAATTTAATAAAAGTACTAGTTCCACTACTCGTGCATTTGAACTTATACATTGCAATATTTGGGGACCATTGAAGGTCCCTTCCCAATCTGGTGAACGATATTTTTTAACAGTTGTAGATGATTATACAAGGTGCACATGGTTATATTTGATGTTTGATAAATTAGACACAAAACAATACCTGGTACACTTTTCAAATATGATAAAAACTCAATTTTAGTCAAGAATTGATACTCTACAGTCTGGTAGTGGTAATATTTTTATACCACATATTCAAATCATTCGGTCCGACAATGGCACCGACTTCCTCTCTAAGGAAATTCAATCACGGTATTCTCAACATGAAATTATCCATCAACATAGCTGTGTTGATACTTCGCAGCAAAATAGTGTCGTTGAACGAAAACATTGACACCTTCTTGATGTAGCTCATGCCCTTCGATTTCAGTCAGGGATACCTTTATACTTTTGAGGAGAATGTATCCTCACTGCTGCTTATTTGATAAACAAAATGCCAACTCCTATTTTGAGTAATTTGTCTCCTCACCAAATGTTATTTGGCACTCCACCATTCTATTCAACACTTAAAGTTTGCGGTTGTCTTTGTTTTGCTCGAAATACTCACATTAAAAATAAATTTAATGCCCGAGCTAATCCGGGATTTTTTGTGGGTTACCCTTACGGTCAAAAAGGGTACCGTGTTTTTGATGTCGAAACACGCAAAATTATCACTTCTCGTGATGTGGTTTTTCATAAACATAATCACAATATGTACCATCCATTGACATCTATTCCAATTATAAATGATACTCACGTATTTTATTATGTTGATTGTTCTTATAAGCATAAGTCCTTAACATATGACCCTAGTATCACTTTATCTCAAGAATCAATATTAAGAAATGTACAAACATCACTTGTACACTTGGACGTAAATATTGATGGGAATTCTCTACCCATATCAAATTCAAATCCACGTTCTCATTCACAGTTGGAAACTCAAATCCAAAGTATTGAATTCTCCATTCACGTCAAATTCTAATTCACATTCTCCAGGTCCTCCACAGGCAGACCTGAATACTTCACTTTCTCATATTCTTTCTACAAATTTGAACAGAGTGTCTCGACAACGTCTACCACCTAAATGGTTAGAGAATTATCATTGCTCTAGTATTTCTTCAACACTATATCCATTGGTTAATTTTCTTTCACTTGAATCATTTTCTCAATCTCATCAAGCTTTTTTTATCTTCGATTCTTAATTCAACTGAACCTACTTCCTGTACTCAAGCCATGAAAAATCCGAAATGACGCGATTCAATGAAAAAAGAAGTTTCAGCTTTAGAAGCTAATACTACTGGGCTCGTACCTCGTTTCCCCCTGGTAAACAAGCAATAGGTTGTAAGTGGGTCTATAAAATCAAATATCGCCCTGATGGGTCAATTGAACGCTACAAATCTTATATTGTAGCAAAGGGATACACTCAAGTCGAAGGTATTGATTATCATGATACTTTCGCACCAGTTGCAAAACTCGTTAGTGTTCGTCTTCTTCTTTCTGTTGCAGCTGTAAAAGGTTGGCCACTCTACCAATTAGACGTAAGTAATGCTTTTCTTCAAGGTGATCTTGAAGAAGAAGTCTACATGAAATTGCCACCCGATTTTTCTCGTGAGGGGGAAAATTCCGTTTGCAAATTAAAAAAATCACTATATGGCCTTAAACAAGCTTATTGGCAGTGGTTTTCAAAATTCTCTAACACCCTTATACAAAAGGGTTTTACTCAATCAATTGTTGATTACATCATTTTTACATATAAAAAGGGATCAATCTCTCTTTTTGTATTTAATTATGTGGATGATATAATTATTAGCGGAAATAATGAAACATCAATTTTCAAACTTAAATCTTATTTGGAAAAATCGTTCTCGATTAAAGATCTTGGTAAACCTCAATACTTTCTTGGAATTAAAGTATCTCGTCCAAATCAAGGTATATTTTTATGCCAACGAAAGTATATTCTCGATATCTTAAAAGATGCGGGCCTGACAGGGGCTCACATTTCTGATTTCCCAATGAAGCAACAAGTTCGACTAAAACCTGATGATGGTCAACCTATGTCCGATTCAACTCTCTTCTACCGCCTCATTGGTCGATTGTTACCGTAACAAGACCAGATATCACATATATTATTATTACTCTGAGTCAATTTATGAGTAACCCTCACACAACTAACATGGATGCCGCAAATCGTGTCCTTCGTTATCTAAAATGTACTATTGGAAAGGCTTTTTTCTATCATCTAGAAGTACCCTTCATCTAAGTGGGTATTGCGAATCCGATTGGGAAGGATGCCCAACAACCCGAAGATCCACTACAGGCTATTTTACTATGCTTGGTGGTAGTTCCATTTCTTGGAAAACCAAGAAACAAGCAACAATTTCCTACTCTTCTGCGGAAACGGAATATCGTGCTCTTTCCACACTTACATGTGAATTTTAATGGTTAAAGTATATCCTAAATGATCTTGGTATACCTTATTCGGAACCAATTTCTATTTTTTGTGACAATCAAGCTGCAATCCACATTGCCGAAAATCCAGTCTTCCATGAATGAACTAAACATATTGAATTGGATTGCCATTTTATTCCAGAGAAATTAATCTCCAAATTGGTTGCACCTAGCTATGTGCGCTCCATCGACCAACTCGCCGACGTCTTCACAAAAAGCCGCTAGGAGCCGAAGTACATCGCCGACTAGCTTCCAAGTTGGGTGTGGTCGACCTTCCTTCTCCCACACCAACTTAAGAGGGAGTATTAGAATTCTAGAGTCAAAGCATATCAATTAGAATTAATATGCTTCCATTTTTAGTGTTTAGACTTATTTTCCTATCAATCAATCTTGTAAAATCACAGTTATGAGTGATTGACGTAGTTGCATATTTCTCTCACAGAGTGTAGTCATTCTTTATTGTACATTATTTTTAATCATCCCTATAAATATGAACGTCTTCATCACTGTTTGATATACAGTGAACAACAATCAGATTTGTTACTCTCATAGCTGAAACTTGGGCCATGATTATCGCATATAAAATGGCAACAGAACAAGGCTGGTCAAAGGTGCAATTCGAAACGGACTTGGAAAATATTTTGAGATTTCTAACCTCAAATAAAGATCCACCTTGATACTTAATCAATATGATTGCTGAAATGAAGCTTAAATGGCCCATATCCCGCATTGCACCATATGATACGTCTACAAGGGAGGAAATGAAGCGGCGGACGGACTAGCAAACCGAGCAACGGACGAAAACTTACTGGGAAATTTCTCAACAACATCTATGACCATAATAAAACACCCATGTATAATTGTCCAATTGTTATGGTTGACTCTATGGGTACAACGTACCAACATGTAATTTCGACTTAATCTTAATAATATACGCTTCAAAAAAAATAAAAAATTACAAGGTTTCTTTTCATTAATTTGCAGGCCTAGGTGAATCACCATGTCAAATAGTGACTCTCCGAATACTTGTCCATTATATGTCTTACGGAGAGCAAGGCATGACACATACCTTTGGAGTTCAAAGTTTGAAAATACTTTTCGCGCGCACAATAGAATTATAAGGTTTAAAATTCCAAAAATGCTCGCACAATAGAATTATAATACTCCACAAGAGTGAAAATATTTTTTTTTATTTTGGACAATCAACATATTTCAATTCATTCAATTCAAAATCGTGATTACATGTTCGCTTACAAGAATAACAAAAACATCAAAATACAAAATAATCAAAACCCTAATACAAATAAGGACATCAATTACAAGTAGATCGCGAAGAGAAAGAGCGATAAATAGCAAAGATATCCAAAAGAATTTTATGTATAAGGGAGAGATGAAGGTATATCAGGAAATAAAATCCGACCATTTAATCTGATTGTATTCTTCTTCTTCGATAAGAGATGCTCCTAATACAAAGGAGTACTTTGCCCATAAATTTGTCGATCCACACGAACACGGATGCCGATTCAAAACGATGTCGTGATGAATCGCCGATGTTTTTGAATCAAGAATAGCAAGCCACGAACCAGCCATTAAAATTTGAAGAACACCCCACAACGACGAAGAAAAATCGTCTCAAAACGCCGAAGAAATATGTCAAAAGACACCAAAAACGATGTATAAACATTTTATTCAATTACCTATTACCAAAAACTTTAAAAGAAAACGAATTCTGAGCAACACGTTGTTGTTTTTTTTTTTTTTTTTTTTTTTTTTTTTGAGAAAGGGATGGAGTGAAAATACTAAAACAAGACTTGCAAAAATAGAAGAGCGCAACATGAAATATGATTCATTGGTAAATGGTCGCCTGTGGTTTTACACCAAATGTGGTACATCATGATATCTAGAATTTACTGGCTAATCAGTGAACCCGAGGTCTTGTACTGTTTTGTGATTTTAAATAAGACTATAAATCTCACACATATCATTTTTTCTATAATTGCCAAATTCTCGATTGTGTTCATTTTGGTCCCGAACCTTCTTAGTATTCCAATAGACGCAATTTATTCAGATGCGAGTCAGATTTAAAGATGAGAACTTGAACTGCTGCCCTCAACCTTGAGTGTCAAAGTTAAATCCCTATTAATCAGGTTGTCTTCATTTTCTTTCGAACTGTTTTGTTGAAGTATAGAACCGAAAAGAATACACACAATGGAAGGAAAATCTCTAATTTGTTCGGGAAATGTGATTTGACTTTTACAGAGATATCATAAGAAAATTACTGACATACCTGATTAAAAAATCTCTCTTTTGGCATCTAATTAATGTTTCAAATTGATGCTGCACATCTTGCATTTACTGATATGCAAGAAGAGTGCTGACTGCTGAGTGCCTACTTGGAATAAGATACAAGATTCCCTCGTTCGAGAACTATTCTCTAGCTAAACCCTGTGTCTTCTACTTGTAGGGTTCTCAAGTGAGTTATGCGACAAAACATTGTCTTCCGAATTGAAATTTGATATAGTTTTCTAAGCGAATGGAGAAGATAGGGTCTAGGGAGAGGTTATGTCACTTGGTAGGAGGATTGCGCTCAAGGAGAAAGGGATCATTGATGCTCTATGGATTTGGTGTCATGTTTGGAGCTTCGATACTCCTTTTTGCAGCCATTGTTTTCTTGTTCCCAGTAAATTCCCCATCGATTATAACTCCCATGCTAAAAGATAATCTGAAGAGATTTTACACTAAATTTCCTTTTTCACGCTTGCCAGGTTATACCAACTCATATGATGATTGCAATATTTTTGAAGGTGAATGGGTAAGGGTTAATGATCGAAAACCATATTATCTTCCTGGTTCATGTCCCTTTATCGAAGTACCGAGTAACTTCGATTGTTACAAGAACGGTAAACCTGATGATGCGTATCTAAAATGGCAATGGAAATGGCAGTCTCACCCAACAAATGCAGGGTGTAACAATAATGTTCCAAGGTATGTACAATCGTGGTCATAGGTCTCTTTTCTTTAGTAATTCGGATAATCTCAATCCTTAAAAGGTTCTGAATGTTTTTCCTTGCTGCAGCACTCTCAATGCAACTGATTTTCTTGAGAGGTTGAGAGGACAAAAAGTAGCATTTGCAGGGGATTCTCTGAACAGAAATATGTTTGAATCTTTAGCATGTATCCTTTGGAATGCCGTTCCAGATAAGAGCCAAGTTTTCTGGCTTGGAAATGTAGAAAACAACATTAGAGAACAAATGTCAGTGAGATATGAGGCAAGTTGTGTTCGATTTAAATTATAATGAGTAGTTAAGTTGTAAGTTCGACTTTCTAATTACATATCTTCTTCTTGTTAGGACTACAACTGTACCATAGGGTTCGTGTGGTCTCCTTTTCTAGTTTACGTAACACAAGCCAAGAATCGACGAATGCAGGAAAGTATACTAAAACAGGTTCCGGAGACGATGAGATTAGATATGATTGACCCACGCGCATCCATATTCTATCGTGATGCTGACATTGTTATATTCGATTCATGGCATTGGTGGGTTAGAAATAAAGTTCATAATAGGTGAGTGAAGCAACGAAATACAAAATAGAGAAGAACATCTTTTTCTTCTTTTTGATTGTATATCATAATTGCTTTGCAGGACAAACTATTTTCAAGAAGGTGATTATTTGTACCCGAAAATGGAAATTAGAAGTGCATATAAGAAAGCTCTCACTACTTGGAGGCGATGGGTTGACAAGAACATCAACTCGACCAGAACTCAAGTTGTTTTCAGAGGCCATTCAGTTAGTCATTTTCGGTAAGTGATGCCTAGGGCCGGAATCATTAATCGCGCATTTAACAAACTAATTTCAATGTTAATTAATAGTGTATCATATTCATATTGTGCAGTAGAGATGGAAAATGCAACAGAGAGGCGGTACCGATCATGAGCAATGAAACATACAGAGAGAAGAATCCTCCACGGGTGAAAATACTAGAAGAAACATTACGACGAATGAAAACTCCTGTTATATATCTGAATGTTACTAAACAAACTTATTACCGAGCAGACGCACATCCTGCACTGTATACAAGGTTTTATAATGGAAGTATTGCTAACGAGGGGATGAAACAGGATTGCGGTCATTGGTGCTTACCTGGTGTACCGGATACATGGAATGAATTGTTGTATATTTCTCTCTTGAAGGCTGGCAAAGGATCTTTTGCCGGGTGAAACTGAGTTGGCTATTATTTAGTCTGTAAAATAACACTAAGCGCAATGTCACATTTTAGTGAAGGGCCTCAAAATCGTCCTGACTTCTACTGCTCGGTCGTCAGCATGATCATCTTTCTCTCATAGCTAATTCATAATCTGTCTTGGCTACTGAATTAAACATGTCTGAATACACTGAACCAACTATGAATAGCACCATTTGCCATAGTCCTGATCTCTCATATCTGAAGTGAGAGGAGGTTAGAAATCCGTGCGATTTCTTAAACACAAACAAATTATACAAATAATCTCTACCAGAAAAAACAAACAATTTAGAACCTAGTAGTGCTTTCTGATTTAAGTGCCATTAAGATTAAACGCTCTCATCTTTTTAGTCAGACAAAGTGCTTTCCCCTAGTATAATGAACGGCAAAAATTTGTCGGTGGCAAAAACTGATATACGACTAAATATTAATCTACTAAAGTTTATTGTAGAGTTCATTAAAGAAAAAGAAACAAAACTGATAAATTGTGCTTAGTATTTGACTGAGAAAGTATTCACCGTTCAAGAACGTAATTCTCTAACTTCTCTATATCTAGCGATTCCTACTCGGTTCATTGTCGCTCCGACTGACATTTGATTCGCTTCGTACAAAAGTTTTCATGAAAAAGCTTGGAGCCTGGGAGAACTCAGTATGTCTCAGAGTAGGAAATTCGCATTCCAAGAGAGCAAGTTCACCAATACTTTCTGGATTTGGTTCTGTCTTAGGAGCTTCAATCCTCATTTTCACAGTTATCATATTCATGTTTCAGTTTATCTCGCCGTCGATAATGAATCCCATGCTTCAGAATAATCTTAACAGGTTCTATACAAAATTTACTTTCTCGCATTTGCCATTCAATATTAACTCCAGTAGTAGTTCTGCTGTATCTTTTGCTTCTGTTGCATCATCTTCAGATTCTTCTTTATTTAAACAATTAGGGAAGAACTCTACTCAAACGAATGAAACAAAAAACAAGATATATACAAATTACTCTAGTATTATCGTTCCCGTTGGTCCTCCTATAGTCGTCGGAGAGTCGGTGGTTAGAACGAAAGCTGCTTTTAATGTAACGTCTAGTAGTTTCCTTAGTAATGATTGTAGTATTTTTGATGGTGAATGGGTATGGGTTGACGACAGGGTACCCTACTATCCTCCTGGTTCTTGTCCATATATCGAACAAGGAAGTAACTATAATTGCTACAAGAATGGGAGAACTGACCAACGGTTTCTAAAATGGAAATGGCAGTGGCAATCTCAGCAGGCAAACGCAGGGTTCAATAACAACATCCCAAGGTACATTTTCCCCCATAATCTCAAATTACCATGTGAATGCGGTTAGTTATGTGTAGACGCGACTTGAGTTCTAACATTTTGTTGCAGTATTCTTAATGCAACAGATTTCTTAGAGAGATTGAGAGGGGAAAAAGTGGCATTTGCAAGGGATTCTCTGAACCGGAATATGTTTTCAACGTTAACATGTATACTTTGGAATGCCGTTGCGGATACGAGTAAAGTTTACTGGCTCCATGGAGGAGCTTTGTCAGTGAAATTTGAGGTAAGAATTGTTCACTGAATGTCAAATAAATAGATTATATTATATATGGCTTTCTAACTATTTATCCTCTTATTATTAGGACTACAACTGTACTATAGGATTTGTGTGGTCTCCTTTTCTAGTTTATGAAACACAACCCCTGAATCTTATAACTCGAAATAGTAAAATACAACGAAGGCCGGAGACGATGAGATTGGATTTGATTGACCCATATGCATCATCGTACTATCGTGATGCAGATATTGTAGTGTTTGATTCATGGCACTGGTGGGTTAAAAATTAAGTTCACAACGGGTGAGTTGGACACAAAAACAAAGACTTCACAGTGAGCATACTTATATATATATGATGTGCCAAGCTAACAATATATACTACTGTTATTACTTAAATTTCAGGAAAAACTATTTTCAAGAAGGTGATTTTTTGCACCCGCAACTAGACATTAGTAAAGCATTCAAGAAAGCTCTTACTACTTGGAGGAAATGGATTGACAACAACATTGATTCGAACAAGACCCAAGTTGTTTTTAGAGGGCATTCAGTTAGCCATTTCAGGTGAGTCGTGCATATGAATTTTTTTAATCTCGAATTGCTATTTAGTATATCAGTGAGCCCAATTCTTATGCATAAAATTTCAGGGGAGGTCCATGGAACAAAGGTGGAAGTTGCAGCAGAGTGACGGAACCACTCATGAGTAATGAAGCATTCATAGAAATGAATCTTTCAGGAATAAAATTAATAGAAGGCACACTACGTCGAACAAAGACTCCTGTGATATATTTGAACGTCACTAAACAAACTTACTACCGAGCAGATGCACATCCTTCCATTTATACGAGATTTTACACAAATAGGACGGCAGGTACTAGGATGAAACAGGATTGCGGTCACTGGTGTTTACATGGTGTACCAGATACATGGAATGAATTATTGTACATTTCTCTCATGAGGATTGGTAAAGGATCCTTTGCTCAGTGAATATGAATTGGCTTTTGCAGTCTGCACCATTAAAGCCAGACAATAAGCGCATGAATTTACCTATTGGTTTTGAAGGATGATTTTAATTTTGACATTTTAGCACACACATTCGGTGCATTCCTTTCCTTGCAATGAAAACCCTCTCCATGTACCTGGTCGTCCTTTTCTTGGGGTTTAACGACTAGTCCAATCTCAACCTCCCTTGTTCTTCAATTTCATCTACGTTTTGTTTTCTAGTCCTTGATTTCTCCAGTAATTCTGCTATTTAAGAGGCGGGTTTTGTTCATCAATTTGATTTGAGCTATAGTTAGAATCGGTATTTCATTGAGAATGTTGCATGTCTAGTACAACTCTGGATCTAAAGTTTTTACGACAATCAATAGTTGTGCCTATGAATTTACTTTCTTTGTCGATGTGACAGAAATTAAGCATTCATCTGTGTGTTTCGTTTGAGATTTGCATGTTTTCTCAGAAATTAATCAGTTGAAAAAGTTTTTGTTAAATCAAATGTAGTCTCGGATAGTCAGTTGGACTACTTAGTCCGAATACCAACAGCAAAAGTGGTGGTAACTCTATTTAGTACCAAAGCTCGTTCTTAAATGCATGAGTAGGAATTCTTTAGTGGGAACAACATAACGAGTTTACACTGACGCGTCCGCAAAATAATCGATCTGGTTTTGAAAGAATACACATAGAAGAACAGACTTACTTATACCTTGGAACTCTCTTCAAGGCCGGCACTAATATCATTTCTATTTGATTTTGGTATTCCCGTAGCTGAATCTGCTTACTGCTATAGACAAAGTAGCAAACCCATAGTTAAAAAATGTGGCTACTACTAATCCCTAATTGATTAACAATGTAACTTGAGTTTAAAGATACTCTACAACTTTTTTCCCCCGTGCATCGCACGTTCTCTGACGAGTTCTCCAGTCTCTAGCTAACTCTAAACTCTAAAGTAATGAAGTTTCTACCTCGGAGATTAAACTATTGACATCTCTGGTCTTGCGCCTAATTAATGTTCCATATCTGCACATACAAGAAGGATGAGTTCTATACGTGATATATTACTGAGTTTCAAGTGCGCTTTAAACAGCGCACATCGCCGTTCCAATTATCATCTGGTTTCCTACAAGAATTTTTTTCATGGAAAAGCAGGTTAGAACATGGGAGAAGCTATGTGCAGAAATATCGCATTCAAGGAGAAAAGGATCATCAATAATTGTTGGAGTTGGTTTTATCTTTGGAGCTTCGGCCTTCATATTTATATCAACTATCTTCATGTTCCCATTTCTTACCCCATCCATTATGAATCCCGTGCTTCAAATCAATCTTGACACATTTTACCAAAAAATTTCTTTTTCTCACTTGGCAAACGATAGTTCGAGTAGTACTTTGTCTTCTTCCCTCAATTCTTCTGATCATCTGTTGTTGGAAAACTCTTTTGAGGCGCATCAAACAGTTATATATTCTTCGTTGCCAGAGTTGTCGAAAGATATCTGGAAGTTGAATCGAACAGAAAGCAGTAGTAAATTAACAAACCACTCAAATGCTGATGTTTCCAGTAGTAGTCCTCCTGAAGTTGAAGAAATGGTTGTTACAAGTAAAAATAATTCTGTTACTGGCTACAATTCTGCTTCTAGTGGCCGTGATTGTAATATCTATAAGGGTGAATGGGTTAGGCCGATCAATGGGAGAAAACCATTTTACCCTCCTGGTTCTTGTCTTTATATCGAAAGAAACCCTTTCAGTTGTTACAAGAATGGGAGACCTGATGATGCATATCTAAAATGGCAATGGCAATGGCAATCTCACCCAGAAAATGCAGGGTGTAATAGTAATTTTCCCAGGTATGTCTAATCTGTCACAGGGTTTAATCAGCACCCAATGAATCCAGTGTCATCTAGGCCATAACAGTAAGTTTCCAAAATTTTGATTATTATTTTTATCTTTCTTGCAGCACTCTCAATGCAACTGATTTTCTTGAGAGATTAAGAGGAAAAAAAATTGCATTTGCAGGGGATTCTCTGAACAGAAATATGTTTGAATCTTTAGCATGTATCCTTTGGAATGCCGTTCCAGATAAGAGCAGAGTTTTTTGGGTATCTAGAAGTGTGGAACACAAAATAAGAGGTGACATGTCACTGAGATACGAGGCAAGTTTTACTTTAATTAAGCCTAAAGAAAATCAAGTTATAGCTGGGGGATTTTCTAATTGTTTATCTTCTTCTTATTAGGACTACAATTGCACTATAGGATTCGTGTGGTCTCCTTTTTTAGTCTATGAAACAAAACCGGCGAACCGTAGGACACAGGAAAGTATACTAAAACAAGTGCCGGAGACAATGAAATTGGATTTGATTGACCCGCGTGCATCACCGTACTACCGTGACGCTGACATTGTTGTATTTGATTCATGGCATTGGTGGGTTAAAAATAAAGTTCAAAATGGGTGAGAAAGCAAGAATGAAAAATTATAGCATTTGTGTATGTATATGATTGTTGCTTATGATTTGCTGGTACTACTTGAATTGCAGGAAAAACTACTTTCAAGAAGGTGACTATTTGCACCCACAACTAGAGATTAGTAAAGCATACAAGAAAGCTCTTGCTACTTGGAGGAAATGGATTGACAAGAACATTGATTCTAACAAAACCCAAGTTGTTTTCAGAGGATATTCAGTTTCCCATTTCCAGTAAGTGACCTTGAATACATTATTTGTTTTGATTATGTAAACTGACTACTTATATTTGTGTATATTATGCAGCGGAGGTAAGTGGAACACTGGTGGAATATGCAATAGGGAAACGGAACCAATCGTGAGTAACCAAACATACAGGGCGAGGAATCCTTTACAGGTCAAAATATTAGAAGACACATTACGAAGAATGAAGACTCCTGTGTTATATCTGAATATCAGTGAACTTTCTTACTATCGAACCGACGGACACCCTTCACTGTATTTACAATACTCATCCGATCAAGAAAGGATTGAATTCAAGAAACATCAAGATTGTGTTCATTGGTGTTTGCCCGGTATACCCGATACATGGAATGAATTGTTGTATATTTCTCTCATGAGGATTGGTAAAGGATCTTTTGCCCAATGAGACTAAAAAGCTAGATTTTTTGGTGTATAAGAATGTACTCTCTGCAATATGTCCAATTCTGAAAACCAAATTACCACATGAAGAAAAGAAAAAAGAAACGGAACGGATTCCTTGATTCAAATTCCGTTACATAATTTTTTATTTCACACCATTGTATGTAAGTTAACAGATGGTTGATAAGAACTAATCTCGTCTTGATTTTCACCGCCAATACATTTGCATCCGGCGGTGGACAAATTAAATGAGAAATGAAGTAAGGAAATACTATCTCGGTTTCCAGACGAGAGATAGCATCACCTTTTCATTTTAACCTAAAATAAGAACTATCTCCGGTCTTTGTCTATACAAGATCGCAATAACAAATAGCTGAATTACGGCTTCTCCATCAATTGCTGCTCCGTACGGTGTTTAAATGGTAAAATACTTCTGATAGAGAGAAAAAACATCTCCACACAATATACTGCCGATATTCCAATAGGTTTCTCAAACCCACTCATTTCTCCTAACCCAAATATAAAGCCTAACTATGGTCAGTTACTAACTTTATAAGGGATGTCCTAGTAAGAGCAAATGACTAAAATGTCTCTTTACTTAATTTTATAATATTAAATTTGAAATTATTATTTTTTTTGAAACAAATATTTACATATTAAAGATTTTTATTTTGTAGAACATTACGTAACAATAGTTGGGAGCCTAATGTTTTAATTTTTTTAATCGTTTTAAATTGTTTTTAACTTTTTTAATAAGTACGGTTCGGTTAGGTCTGTTTTTTCTAGCGGAACCTCACTTTGTTCGTCATATGCGAACATTTGCATATAACACAAATTGCTGTGTTTGGTTAAGTCGATTTTTTTTTTTTCTCTTAAACGCACTTGAGTCTGTAAGAAAAAAATGTTGAGTTTGGTCAAGTTGATTTTTTTCTTTCTCCTAAACGAACTTTTCTCTGACAAACCTATGTATCGAGTCCGGTTACGTCGCATTTTTTTTCCTTAACTAAACTTCTCTTTGAAAACTTGCATATTGAATTCAACTACGTCGTAATTTTTCCCCTAACCGAATTTTTCTGTGAAAACCTATACGTTGAGTTCGGTTACGTCGCAAAAAAAATTTCCTAACCGATTTTTTTCTTCTGAAAACGTATATATCGAGTTCGGTTACGTCACAATTTTTCTTATAATCAAAGTCGACTACGTCGCAATTTTTTCTTCTTAGCCTATAGTTAGTCAATATATTCAGTTAAGTCGCTATTTTTTCTCCTAATTGATCTTTCTTCAAATTATTTCCATTAAACTCGGTTAGGAAAAAAAAACTTGCCTAAGAAGAAAAAAAATCTTCCCTAATGAAACTTAATAAAAAAAAAATTGAAAAAAATTAGATTTTTTTTAAAAAAATAAGTGAATAAAAAATAATAATTGAAATAATATAAATGTATTTTGGCCATTAACTAAAATATGAGGATAATGGGTGTTGAACTGTACTTCATAATGACCTATCAAAAATGAAAGAATGGTCCCCTAGAAATTTTCATGGTCCCCAAAAAATCATTCTTTGTTTACCTTATGCGCAAGGTTTTGCCTAATCTGCTAATCATACTTACAGTCCTAGCTCCATTAAGGGTGAGCATTCGGTCTCGATACTTGGATCCGATCTTGTCCAACAACATTTTTGGGTGTCAGGACTACTCACTAATGGATTGGATGCGGATGCTAATTTTAAGATTCAACGAATTTTGGAGTGGATGCGACCGGGTGCAGTCTTGAAATACCGTGGACATCCACACCCGTTATATTAAGAAAACATATGGGATTTTTATAACATATAAGGTTAGTTTTATATTTCTCATCCCCTTATCATTTTTTTCCATCAAATTAACTTGTAGGGCATGGGCTTGGAAGGTAAATCCAAATTCATTTTTTTTGTTTTCCCGATCGGCCATTATGCAAGTCATTTTTGTTAGTTTTGTTTTTCAATTTAAATTTTTAGTTATATAAGAAATCTATTTGAAGCGGCAACCAATCTATAGGATGCGGATGAGGCAAAACCAGCCCGATCCGGACCATGCTCACCCCTAAATGCTGCTCCGCCCCTTAAGAGTGGAACAACAAAACAAGTTTTACGCATACGTAACCCGCATTGACCGACCTTATTTTAATGAATACATGGCAACATGGAGTATGTGATAGAAGAGGCTTCTTTCTTGGTATTTTCTTCTACTGTAGTGAGAGAAAGCGGCAAAATTTCTTACAATCCCCATTCGAAAAATGTGATTACTAATCTCTAATAAGTAAACTAATAAGTTATTGGATAGGTTGAGTTCTAAGGTAGATAACTTGATTAAACAATTGACATCTCTGTTATTGCACCTAATTAAATGTTGCACGCATTTCTTGCATATATACACAAAGAACGATGACTACTAGTTAACGCAAGAGAGCAAGTTGTCTGGATTTGGAAACTATCATCTAGTTTTTTTTGCAGCTCTAATTCTATTCTATATACAGATCACTGAACTTCATGTGAGCTACATCTTACAAGATAGGATCGTCGCTCAAATTCACATTTGGTTTCTTTTGCAACATTTTCATGGAGAGGCATGGGACTTGGGCAAAGTTACGTCACTTGACGGAGACATTGCGTTCAAGGAGAAAAGATTCAATGTTACTTGTTGGATTTGGCTTCAATTTTGGAGCTTCAATCTTCATTTTTATAGCTACTTTATTCATCTTCCCATTTCTTTCCCCGTCACTTATGAATCCATTGCTTCAAAACAATCTCAACAGATTTTCTAAGAAGTTTACGTTTTTGCATTTTCCTTATTATACTAGTAGTACTACTTCTACTGGTGAATGCAATATCTTTGAAGGACAATGGGTAAGGGTTAGCAACCGAGAACCATATTATCCTCTTGGTTCTTGTCCTTACATCGAAAGATCACCTTATGATTGTTACGAGAATGGCAGACCTGATGATGCATACCTCAAATGGCAATGGCAGTGGCAATCGCACCCATCAAACAATGGATGTAGTGTCATCTTTTTTATTAGGACTATAATTGTACTTTAGGATTCGTGTGGTCTCCTTTTTTAGTTTATGAAACAAATCCGAAAATTCGTAGAACTATACTAAAACAGGTGCCTGAGACAATGAGATTAGATTTGATCGACCCACGCGCGTCAACGTTCTATCATGATGCTGATGTTGTAGTGTTTGATTCATGGCATTGGTGGGTTGGAAACAAAGTTCACAATGGGTAAGTAATTAAGACAGCAAAAAATAAATAAAATGTATACCACCATATGCCTTACAGTATACTGGTATATTGCAGGAAAGACTATTTTCAGGAAGGTAACTCTTTGTACCCACAACTAGAGATTAACAAAGCATATAAGAAAGCTCTTTCTACTTGGAGGAGGTGGATTGACAAGAACATCGATTCTAACAAAACAGAAGTTGCTTTCGCAGAATATTCAGAAACTCATTACGAGTATGTGATAGTGATATTAACATCAAGTGTTCCCGTACGTTCAATTTTTGCTTAATTACTTTGATTAGTTGTTTTGATTGTGTACCGCCGCTTATACTACGCAGAGGTGGTCAATGGGTCATTCATGGAAAATGCAACAGGGAAACGGAACCGATCATGGATAATGAAACATATAGACAGAGGAATCCTTCACGTGTGAAAGTATTACATGACACCTTACGACTAATGAAGACCCCTGTTTTGTATTTAAATATCAGCGAACTTACTTACTATCGAGCAGATGGACACCCTTCAATTTATTCAAAATACCGTTCAAGAGAGGATTGCATCTACG
>JAJJMB010008592.1:2671932-2809161 GCA_023531105.1 Papaver atlanticum | reverse complement strand
TTTAGTATTATTTTATTAAACAAAAATTCGAACTCCCTTTACATGAGGGTATGGTCAAAAAAATAAAACCAAACAATTCGGTCATTCAATGACCGGATGAGGTAAAAAAAAAAACTTGTCCGATCATTAAGGGACTGGATGGACCATTCATAGTAGTATCCTCAAATTTGCAGAGCATTTAATAGAGTTAACTGTTTTGTGGATAGTAAAACTTTCCATAGTAGCATTTTGTAGTCCATATATTGTAGACTCTCACAAATTTATGGATGTTTTTTTTTCATCCATAAGGAGATTTCAAGAAACTCAACTCAACTCAACTTAAGTTATTTCATCCATAAGGAGTTGCACAGTGAGCGAAGGAACTCAACTTAACTTATTTCATCATAGAAAGAGATTGCAAGAAACTTTTTGATTACCTAAATATGACTCAAACTTTCACCTATTGGAAGAATCGAGCAATTATAGAGGAAGTGAGACAAGAAATCAGCTCTTGCTCGAATTTTCAAGGTTTTCTCTTTAAACCAAAAACGGCGAATAATGTTGCAGATATTTTAGTAAAAGAAACAAAACAGTTTAGCTGTAATTTTAATTGGGATGTTACTTCCTCATTTTGTTTTATCCATGCTTTGGCAGTAGATAAATCTTACGCTAGGAAAGGATCCAACCCTTCTACATTAGATGTCTCTACTATGGGTTTCTAACACTTAAAATTAGTTCTTTTAATGGATTACCAATTTGCAAAAGAAAATAAATACAAAAAAATATTTGTTTTTATAAGCATCTCCAATGATAGTTGTATCTAGTTTATTTAAAAACAGGCGTCACTCAATTGTAAAAAGCACAACTTCGAATATCTGGAAAAAAAAAAATATACAGTTGTAATTATAATAGTTTTAGCATAAAAATAATCTGAAAACAGATACTCTCATCCAAACTCGAGTTGACAAATCAGATGTAATTTCTATATACAACAACCACATGAGATGTTTTTTTAAAATATGAATTTGTAAAATCCTAGGTAGCATCAATATTTTTAAATACCCCTAATTTAGAAGTTACTAGGAAAATATCATTGTCATTGATGAAGAAAGAACAACATGAAAACCCATTTACAACTTTCAAACTTCAGCGCTTTTACTGTAATCATGTGGAGTCTTTTTGTTACAGTTAGTAAGGCTGGTTTCTATGGGGGGTGGCTAACCCATAGAAACCATCGCTATCAAGATGTGACATTCAAATACCAAATTTTTTACACAAAAAATTTATATATCTTATTACAAAATGACAAAGTTTGAATCCCAACTTGATTTTTCGGGAGTGGTGCTTGTAGCCGTTGTTAGTAAGATATGTGACGATTATAAAGAAATAGGTAAAAACCAAAGAAGTCTACAAGTTTTGGATATTGACCAAATCAAACCTCAAACTAAGAAAAGACAAAGAAAAGTTCAAGGAAAGAAATATTTGAAGGCAAAGAAGAAGATAAACAAAGGAAACTCCGTTCATGAGCGCATTGATTGGAAGTTTGGTGAAATGAAGAAGATAAACAAGATGAAGAACGTTGTCCCAAATTTTTATTTTTAAAGTCTTTATTGTAAGTTATGTCTAGTTTATATCTTATTATCCAGATTAATGAAATAGGCACTAATGTAAATTAAAATTTGAAAATTAGATTATCAAAATTAATGAAAGATGCACTAGTTTATATTAATAATATCTTAAAAGTATGCTTTTATAATAACTTTAAATCTTGATCAAATGCATCATGCAAATGTTAATATAAATGCATCATATTTGGGCGATACCCTCAAGATATGATAACAATTATCGAATTGAAAATCTTTTCCCACTCTGTTGCGTCATTCAACCCGACAAATTTGCTCCACATTAAATTCATTTTGACCATTTACTCGGTTTCGATTGCCTTCAATAAGCGCAGCAACAAACAAGATCACATCCTTGCTGATTACTCCGAAGCGATGACACAAAGAATTTGGATTTCGATTATTGAGGTTCAATTGAAATCTCTAAAATATGTTTTTTCCATACAGTAAATTTTTGTTGTTGTTGTGCACTATTGACAATATCTTGTGTAACAAGAACATAATTTTTACAAATTGATTCATCTTCAGTTAACCTAAATCTGCGACCTGGAACTGACATATTGGATTTGAGGAGTGAAAAAATGAAGATTGAAGAAATGGTGTGAGTTGAAATGAAATTGGATATTGTATTTATAAGATGATGAATTGATGACTGTTGGATGAGATGTTGTAGGCAATCGGGTTTACACGCTGGCGGTCTACTCTTGACCGGTCGATCTAGATTACACCGAATGGACTCGACCGCTCGGTAGGAACTCGTCCTGGCTTGGAAAAGTGGCAAACTCATGGCTTTGCCATGCTTATAGTAACCGGCCTAAGTAAGGATAAGTCTCATGGTGCTAGTTTTGCTTCTAGATTAGACAAAAAGCGTTGCCTATTCTTCTCATCTACTTCTCTCTCCAGATATATCTCGATTGCTAACTAGTAGCCAGATAGTTTCGATGTTTCATTCTGCGTAACCAAAATTCTACTTTTCGCAAAATGGTTCAGCGAGATTATTTTATTTTTTGATCCGACGACTGAGATGCTACATTGGGATGGTTCAACACAATAGTCCAGTGCGTCTAAATGCTACATTGGAATGACCATAAGACTTGGGTGGGTATTCTAACTGACGTGGACTTCCAATCTAGATGCTAGATTAGAAAACCATAAGACTAAACCTAATGGCTCATTAGAGAAACAAAGAGATAAACGGGGAACCAAATCAACAACCTAAAAACCTCATGCCATCTCTCGCTCCACGTCGAGAGTTGCGTTAACCTCCCCTCACATTGGCCGGTCAATGAAACACTCGCTTCTGATTGGTTGAAAAACAAGTTATACCCCACATTTCGTGGCCGTTAATTTTTAATAGAATTGACTCGATCTGACGCTTTAAACGGAGTGATGGTTTAGCAGATTTCTTACACCGCGTTTACATGATTTTAATAAAACCTGGACCTTCGGATTGGCTGCAAATAAAGTGTCATATATATCGAATGCTAAAAAAACTACCAAAATCTGTGGGGAAAAAAAGAGAAAAAAAACGTGGATTTCTATATAAATAATAAAAGAAATTCTTTGAAAAAAATACGTGAATTTAATAGAATATAAAAATAGAGAACCAAGAATGAAATCTAAGAACTTCTGAAAATTCTAAGATTTGTTTCTTAACATATATAGGTTCTTGAGTAGTAACGTATATGATGAATATCTGCTTATAATACGTAGGCTACATTTTTAAAACGAAGAAATATACATATACATATATATATATATATATATATGTATACGACCATAAATATGCTAACATTATGTTTGGAAGTATATAATCTTTATTTAAAGATTCTTACTTGGATACAGTCCTTTAAACTTCCGCTAATACGTGTGCTGCCTGGAGTAAGAAATGTATATATGGTAAATACAGGTCATGATAAGTATGAGAGTATCTATAAAAACTACGCTATTTCATATTCTCTCACCGCCTCCTCCTAGCTTGCTCCGATATCGCTGTGCTATAAGTTTTGCCTTCTTTTTTTTTCATGTTTTGTTGGTCAGTTTAATATTCGTAATGGCAAATCACTTGCGTTATGGTTTTATTTTTTTTGGTGATGGTTTTATTTTTATTTTTTGTTAACGCATGTTCTTACAGGTGAGGTATTTTCGCTCCCTATGTGTCTTCCTTATTCAAAATTTTAGGCTTCTCCGTTCAAGATTTTCCTCTTTGTTATTCAGTTTTGATTTTAGCTTTTTATTTGGGAGTACTTTTTGTATTTTAAAACAAGAATTTGATAAATAAAAAAAAGGTTATTGAAGAGAAATATTCCAAGTAATTCAAGAATAAAAAGCTATTTTTAGGCGAAATTTCCAGAAAAAAGTTTCAGAAAAATCTGTTTTTAAGCAACGCAAATGAGGTATTTTTAGAATCATTCATATATGCATGTATATGTAGTATCTGTATCACATGTATCATCAAATTTTCTTAATTTCTATTTCAGGGAGTTTATTAAATTTTACACAAGTATTTAGTTAATTTTGGAAGTTTTAGTTTTATTTCTTGACATAGGGTATTTAATAACAATGTAAAACCCATTTCTGGGAGTTTTCTTGATGATTTGATGTTTATGTATATGATTATTTAGATTAATAAGTAGCTTAATTTTGGAGCGCTACATGTTTGCTTTTGTGACTTCAGGTGATGAATTTTTTGTTGTTCTTCTACTTCTGTTAGTTATGGGTTATAATCTTAACTTTAGATGGGTTGTTGATTTGATTTTGATTATGGGTTTCTTTGTTAATGTTTACAACTATTTGGTTAGCATAAATTGTAGTGTCTGAATTATGTATTTTTATTTTGTGAATCGATTCTTGATATCGTTCCTTCTTCTCGGCAATTTGGTCGTTGATTTTACAGTTGTTGTTTTTTTTATTGCAAAGCTGAAGGTACTATTTGTGCAACTTAAGGTTTTGCCGGACATTGTGCAATTAATATCTACAACAACCTTGGGAAAACATGGGAGAACCTGGGAGTTTTCTACGGAGACTAAAAATGGTTTTTATTGATAGGTATATGAATTATACCCTTGGAAAAAAACATGAGAGAAGCCTATGATGGTAGCTAGGGTTACTGTTGCCTTTAAGAACCCATTTTGGACATCATTGTTTAGTCTGCTAGGCCATATAGACATATGGCTGATTTGAAGGTTGATTACTTATTTTTTGCTCATCCACTAATAGGAAGACGCACCTCATCCACCATCAGGTAGATCTCTTCTTTTTTGTAGATATATACGTCTGCTTGGCAGCTGAGATTATGTGCATTGCTTTTATGTAAAAAGGATATATATGTTCAATATATTTATCCCACTTTCTCATTCCATCTTCATTGATATTTTGCAGCCAATCAAGGAGGCTGAACTTGGTAATTAACATTCTCACAAATATGTTTACATCAGTATTGTTGATGGTGGATTTTCGGCAAGGGCTAAAATCGTAAAATCATGATACTGCATGTTTCTGGCCCGGCTTCAGGAATGTATGTGACAATTCATATTTTATGATCCGTGAACCATTTCAGAGCTATGATGAATATGTTTCTCGAAAGGCCTCTCATCTGAGATTTCGATGCTTCACACATTTCATCATCACCTCTACATAGAATCGAAATGATTGGGCGGCTCCTAGACATATTGCATGCTCGTATAGAGCCTAACGCCTTCAGGACGTCACGTTCTCGTTATTCCCTGACTACGTAGAGAGACCGTGTATAGAATCTCTTAATGATTGGGTGGTTCCTAGACATATTGTATGTTAGAGAGCTTAACGCCTTCAGGACGTCACGCTGCTCGTTGTTCCCTGACTATGCACCTCCTCAGAACGAGTCTGATGCTTCAATTATCTCATATATCGATTCTGAAAATAGATTAATTCTAGCGTGTCATTCATCAACTGAATTCCTAGAAAACAATCTATTATATCTCATTACTCCGTTCCATGGATGATCCTCAGATGGATTCCATGGATTAGTAATAGATAACCATTTTATTTCATTACTCTGTTCCATGAATTCTCAGCTGAATTCTATGGATTAGTAATAGATACTCAATTAATTTTATTACTCTGTTTCATGAATTATTCTCAGCTGAATTTCATGAATTAGTAATAAATATTAACCGGATATCTGTGCCATCACTGAGTAAGCCCCGAGTAAATGGTGCGAGTGTATTTAGAAATAATACACAAACGATCACTCGAATACACGAACGAGTATTCGAAAATATGGACAAACGAGGAAACCTGTGCAAAATAGGGAGGAAAATAATATCAATAAAATAATAAACAGGCGCCTAAGGGGACCGGGACCACCGGTCGGCCGGTCATGCCGCCATGGCCGGTCCCGCACCTCTTTCCATTATTTTATTTTATTATTTTATTTTTCCTCATCTCATGAAGACTCCTTCATTTGAGCAAACTCACTCATTTGAGAAAAACTCTTAGTTTCTCCATATTTTCCTTCAAACGATGAAAAAATAATAAAAAAATAATGAAAGGTGTCACGGGACCGGGCCACCTATCCGGCCGGCCATGCCCTAGATGTGACCGGTCCCACACCTTACAATTCCCTATTTCCTCAAATTATTATTTCCTTCATCTCATGAAACTCCATCGTTTGAGCAAAAACCCTAGTTTTTTCAATATTTTCTCAAATATTGCTCAAACCATGAAAAAGCCAAAAAGTCAAATGGTCACGTGACCGACTAGGCTTCTCACGTCAAATATTAAAATATTATTATTTTAATATTCTCAAAATAATGGTCGCACGAGCAAAGTTCTACTTGCTCATTCGAGCAAAATTGTGAGTTTCAGTCAAGATCAAACTCTTCTGAAAATCCAAAATATTGCTCAAACGCGCACCAGAAATTACCAAAACTCTAAGGATTGAGACACGGACAGTATGGTGACACATGCATGCCACCTTGACCGACCAAGGTCGGACCTTAGGCTTGCAAGGAGCCGGTCCCACACTCTTTCATGACTTTGACCTAATTAGCTCTCAGCAGTTCATAGTGGGTCCAAACTCTCTCCACCCAACTTGGAATTTGCTCAATCGACCACCAGATGGTCCCACGACAGCCAAGGGTCGCTCCCATGACCCCCTGGCCAGTCCTCATCTCTCCATAATTAGGTTTTATTACCTAACGCTTATACGTGCACTATTTTAATAAATGATTAAACCAGTATTTGATCATCCTTTCACCAACTGGTCAACAAAGGACTTTGGTGCATGCTCACTCGAGCACCTGGGCGCTACATGGTCGGACATCATCCCATGTAGACGGTCCCTCCTTCACTCAGTGACTTATTTTCAGTAAATCATCAATTGATCAGCAATCGATCAAAATTAGGGTTTCGAACTGAATGCTCTGCAACTCAAAATTCTGAGCAAGTTCAAACACTAATAATTTTATGTTGATCCATCAATCAACATCTTGATTAATTATATACTATTTGGTCCAGCTACCAATATTTTAATTAATATTTTGGTCATGTTACAAATAATTCATCAAATGAGCAATATTTGCTCAGACGAAATGCATATTGATTCAACTATCAATATTCTGTAATTCATCAAATGAGCAATATTTGCTCAAATGCTCGAATATTGATTCAACTATCAATATTCAACAATTCATCATACAAGCAATATTTGCTCAGACTATCACGTTGATTCAATTATCAACATCATTCATTCGACAACTATACGTCCCAGCAGACATGTTCAATCCATGAATCCTAGAGCATTCGGCATGCTCGACTGAACAATACTTAGACTCATCGTCTAATCAAGTCAACGACTGACTGATCAAATACATGTCTACCTTACAGAATCCACAAATCATGAGACATCAATCATGTCACATGTGGGGATATTAATTTGGGTTTTCGTCTGGCAGCCTACGGCACGTATGTTCATCCACGATGAGAAATGTGAGTAAGTTGTGCAAGCGGTTGAGGAAGTTAGCAAAGTAGTGGGTGGATGATCAACCCAGTCTCCGCATGACATGGAACTGGTTAAACAACGATCTCCCACTTTCCCACTCTTTCACTCAAACACTGTCACACTTACTGGAGATCAATGTGTCCACGTTCTAGCAATATAAATAAGTTTCTGAATCCACGATTGAGAACAAGATTGGTCAAAAAAATAACATCCATCGTCTAACCAAGAATCATCATGTGAGCAACTATCTCTTTGAACAAAATTCAAACTTATTCGAACCCAGCAGTTCATTTGCAGAAACCTACAACACATTCACAATCCTTGATCACCATTGATCTCACATACTTCTCAGCTTCCCTCCTACAGATCAACCCCCTTCCCTCTTTGTGACCGAATTGACTCTGGAACGGACATTTCTTGGTTTAGGCCGGAGTCCTACAGATTGATCTCTTGAACTCAAAGCACTCCTGTGCAGTGCATCTGTTTGAGGTTAAGCAGTTTGCTCGATTGAGGAGCCTCCATCCGGTCGTCTCTCCACTTCCTAAAAAACCAGCAAATCATTTTTCCCCATCAACAAGTATCAATTAAATGTTGGTAGGGATGGTTCTGCGAATGCTTGGCACCATTGTCCCAGGGCTTAAGTTGAGTGTGATGGTAAAAACATCCAACTAATGATTTTTCTTTGAGATGCACCATATCACTATGTGTTTTGTATTTTTCGGCTTGATCAAATATAATTTTTAATTAAAAATTAACTGGTAAAGGTAGGTTATTTTTCTCAATCACTTACAGTAAGTGGTTTTGTGAACTGAGTGTTTCTATTTTTCTTTTCTACTCCAATAATGCATATAATAAATTAATGTTTTCAAGTGGATCTATTTTTCTTAAGGGATCTAAGAAGCCAAAGATCAATAAGCAGATGATGAGGGTGGTGCTCCGGTAACCGATCTTGGTGTTACTTAATATACTATTATGGTATCGAATGTTCAAAGGGGTAAAAAATCTCAATGATCTGTTGCTACTCAAGCCATTGTAGCTGGTACAGATTTGACAAGTGCGGGTAAGCGTTTTGTACAATAAGCTTTTACACACTCATCAATTCCTCATTGATTTCAACTGGATATAAGAGTCAACTTAATCTTTTACTGATAATGCTAGGATCTTAGTCTATTTTTTTTCTATTCAAATGGTTCTCCTGTCGTAGGAGTAAATGCATCTTGGGAGTCAGTGGCTCCAGCTGTTGGATGGGAATCAAGGGAGCAGTAGACTCTAATATTTTCAGGGTGCGAATAAAATAGTTATGAACTGTTTTTTTCCCAACTTGATTATCTCTTTTTATAGGTATTGTATACTTTGTTTTTGACATATTCATTGTGATTTTTTAGATAATGTTTACTTCATATGTGTAACTTCTCCATGTGATGAGCTAAAGGCCAATTTATACTTTAGCTAAACTTTGAATTCACATATTTACACGGTTTACTATCTTTTCTATGAAATTCTTAGCATTTTATTTTAGTACAGTGACAGCACACAACTCAGAGGCTTTACTGAGAATGGATTAGCAACATATATTTTTAGTCATACACCACTTGAAGATCGACTAAAAGATAAACGGAGTCTTGGAAAATGATCATTTAATTAAGATCTCTGAGGTCAATAGTAACTTAAGAGGTGTCAGAGAAAGTGGTAAATCAGATAAATAAGGGTTTTTTGTTGCTTGATTATGGCTACATAAGTATCATCACAAAAATTTGGCTTTTAATCTTAAAGCTACATCAGATTTTGGTTACTTGAAAGATTTGCTTGAATTTTTTTTATTTTATTTTTTTGCATCAAGGTATCCAAATCACAAAAACATACAAAACGATTAAGTCATGTATATTAAAAGGTTTTATGATGCATAATTTTTATAACAAGTATGCTTCAAAATGAAGTATGAAATTAGTAGTTCTGGGATTACAGCGAATGCAACCGCGGTGTAGTAGTGCCGCCTTTGGGTCACTACTGTTGTACTGGGTATATTGAATTCCACTTGAATCATGAAATACTTTTAGCATTCCTGTTATTTAGAGTTTCTAGGACTTCCTTATAATATTTAAGGTTGTTATCAACGAAGGAAGGCCTTGGCATAATAGATGGGAACTCTTTGAGTTTGTTCAAAAAATAAGGATATTGTCTAGCATATTTTAACGTTAGCACTGAGTAATTTTTATATAATCTAATAAAAAATAAAATTTGACTTTCACTAAACAATGGTTACTGTATATTACTATATAGGATACAAAGTGCCTGTAATCTAAATGTCATCTTTTCTAATCTATAAGAACGGAACGTTTTGTTTTCTAAATGTTTTAGCAGGTCAAAACTTGGTTTATGCTATTTTTTTATTTATTTTTTTACAATTTGTACAGTGTGATAGATGTCTATTGGAAACACCATACATGTACAATGTTCAGTAATTAAACAAACCAGTTTTTTTTTCTTGCTATGTTGACTTAATTAACTTAAATTGGTCTCATAAAAGTAATCTGTGTTTAGTTTGGCTTGATCCTGTTTGACAATTGAATCTAGTTTCTTTTCAACTGCCAATTCAGATAAGCAACTAGCTATTGCTTATTGTAATATGTTGTTGTTGTTTTTGGAAAAAATGTTACATTCAAGAGATTAAAAATGGGCTTCGGGTACCTTGGATTAGAGTGTTATCCATGTTGCGAGAGATTACCAAGAGCAAAAGCTTAGTGATTTCTCAGAAGGCAGACTCTTTTACATTTTTACATTTGAAACAAAAACGGGATGATTTAAGGGCATGAAAAGAATTCCGATGAGGTTTTTTTTTTTTTTTTTTTTTCTATGTTAACTTAAGTTGGTATCATAAAAGTAATCTACGTTTAGTCTAAGCGGCTTGATCCTGATTGGTAATTGAATCCAGTTTCGCGTATTCAAATTTCAACTGCCAATTCAGATAAGCAACTAGCTATTGCTTATTGTAATTCGTTTTTTTTTGTTTTGTTTTTTTTTTCTTTTTGAAATAGTCAAGGAAAATCCTTTAATATGTGCTCTTAAAGCTAATACACCCTGTTTGTGGAAATGGTACTTGCTGTCTTAGCTCAAACGGCAGAGCATATGGTTCCCAACCATAAAGTTGTGGGTTCGACTCCCGTAGATGGAACAACTATTTTAATAGGATGAAAACCTTAGATGCTTATAACGACAATACTAGCTCAAGTGCAATACATGCGTAGATTTTATAAAATATTGTCATATATCATCTTGGTCATGGTTCATGGCTGATTAGAGTTGCACCGGTAGCAAAGGAACACTAACAATCAAGCACAGAATCATCGCCTTTCCTATTTAGACAATGAACTACTGTAATCATTTGATGAAATATTCCAAGTTGTAGATAACCAAAGCATATAATGTGGATAACCAATCTGTCAATTCACTATCCTAGAGATTTTTAGGATTGAAGCTTAGGCTCAAAAAGGATAATCTAGATTCCAAATAATTTTAAGTTCATACCCACTTTCTTTAATCCATATTTTAAGTGTACTAATAAGTGCACTATGGGCACTGATGTTAAAAAGTTAAAAAGGGTGTTCTTTTCTCTCTTTCTGTAATTTGTTTACGGATATTATCTATTGAATGGGTTCTGTGCTGTTACGTAAGCAGTTAAATGAAAGAAAAAACGTCAAATACTTAGTACGAATGCGAGGAAACTTCCATCTGTGACGAAGAAGAGGGGAAAGCAACGTGCTATGTTTAAAAAGAAGCCTCCAAGTAAGTTTCTCAAAAAATGATTGGGAAAATTCTGATTTTCAGTTAAAGTTTTGATAGATTACTTCAAATGGATGGCTAGATATGATTTTAAGTTAGATTTGTGAATTACTAACATAGCTTGGACGGTGCATATGGTGATCTTTTAATTATCCTTTTTTATTACTCATCCAACCATCTAGCATTTCTTACTCCATTTATTAGAGGACAGTTAACATCATTTCTCAGTGGAGCACAATCTCAAGCTCTTTTCAGTTGGTTATCTCTAACTTTTACATTATTGATTTTTTTCCTTTGTTGATTCAGTTGTACACAGATTTCTGGATTCCAATGAGTCCTTATAGGATTTCTGGTGGGCACTAAAGAAATTTTACTTGATCAGGAATTGTCTCTGCTTCCATCAAGATAAAACAAAGGTATTATCCTTCTTACATTAAATTGATATTTATTAAATTTCAGCAACATTAAAAATGAATTAATTAGTTAAAGTGAAACCAAACAAAGCTTCCTATAAGGATGCAAGTGAATTTTCTCCCTCCACACCAGCAAAGACGATTCGTAAGGGTGGACCCAACGGGGAGTACCTGAGAGTGAAGCTTAACTGGAAAAATTTGGAAACACATTCATCTAGAGCGTTATTTAAGTACTTAAATAATTACTTATAATTATTCACCATTCTTTCTAGTTTAGATTTTGTAATCTTGCTTTATAACCAGTTATGTTCTTTCAATTTATTTCCAACTTCTGGATTATTTGGTTTGTTGGTTTTATAGACAGTTCAGGGTATCTCATTTCAGTGTAGACGATTAGCTGTTTTATGGATTTTGATGTTGTCTATTAAAATCTCATATTGGTCTTGTTTGGTTATTTAGAGTTGTGGATATATGTTAATTTTGAGTGTATAGTTGGTGCGAGTCTGCCATGGGTAATTGATTTGGTGGAGGTTCGGGGTTTTTCCAGTGGGTTTTAACCAATGTACTTGACCAATTAATAGCTTTTCTGAAGAAAAGAAAATAAGAAAAAAACAAATTTCTATTCGGTTTACATTAGGAAGAAACTTTAGAAAGAAATAAAAGATTAGGTAGAGAGGCGATACCATTTCTATCTCACCAAAGTGTATACACTCTCCAAAACAGTAGTTTCAAAAATGGCTACATGAATCAAAATAAGAAAATAAATCATGGTGATCGACTCATGGCGGAATAAAAAGAGATGAACGTGTTTGCAGATGATTCAATTTGGCGCCTCTTTGGAGCTCTATGGACGAATTCATTGTTTTCTCGGTTATTAGGAACCTAAGGTGCACGCACGTTGATATGTTTTGCGAAAGGTCCGTTCGGGTTTGGATTATGAGGTTTGCGATATTCAACGGTTCCAAAAATCAAGCACTTACGTTGAAGTCTTACTGCCGTGGAAACTTTTGTGCCTTCACTGTGATCAACAAAATAGAAACCCTTAGTTTTTTCTGTAAAAAACACCTAATCCACCTTGGCCATACAAATATCTTTATAAATTTACCGTCTATTTTCGTTTTATTTTTTTGGTAATAAAAAAGTTCACCATCTATGGGAGCGCACAGAAAAAGGATCGATTTCAACCAACCCACTTATATATTTTTCCGTTTCGGTGAAAACACAACACCAAGGATTATTACGTCCCGGTTATGCATACTTACATTTGGTTTTGTACTCGAGCATAAATTCTACCCTTACATTTGGATCAACGTAATTTCATAATATCTAAATTAAGGATAAATTAAATTCAAGATGGCATGAAACTTTTTAGTGATATAATATACTGTAAATACGAGATTATCGTGCAATTCTAGGCGGACATGTATTTAGTCAAGATAGGATTATCTTAAAATGAATACTTCTTACGGAAGAAGTTACGAATTTCTAATGGGTCATTTCATGAATTTTGTAAAGAAGGAGGCATAGGACAAATATTGCAGAATTTTGTGTATGAAGCCAAAGGAGCAATAGATGCAAAACCCTTCTTTATTTCTGGAGCATTAAGTGTTGTTTGTTAAGCATGCTGAGGGCGCACTATGTGAAGCTGTGAAGTGGGCTATAACAACTGTAGCTGGTATTATTTAACTTTGAAACATTCTTGAAGCTGGTATTATAAATGTTGTTACCAAGGGCCAATTCAACATAAACGCAAATTCATCATTTTATTAGGGATGTTATTTCTGATTTTTAACATTTTAGATCTTGGAAATGTTATTTGTTCCTAACAAAGAGAATAGTGTGGTAGACATTCTTTCTAACGTAGGTAGGTAGAATTGGAAAAGTTTCATTTTGGGGCGGGTGTAGGGCGAAGCCCAACCTCACTAAAAGGGAGTGATTCCGATATACCCGATGCGTACAAGTTATATACTTATAGTAAGGTGTCTACCTAAACTGTGGTAATATACATTTATGAAAATATTCTTTTAAGTGAACCATCAGAACTTCATAAAAAGTGTGGTCTAACGGTGAAGATGAAGTTTCGAATTATTAGAGAAGAAGCCAATAAAAACATATATGAATCCTGAATAATCAGAGAGGAAGACGACATAAGTATATGTGAAATAAAGGGCGGTCATTTTTAAATGATGCAACATAATATGCATATCATTTGGACCTCCATGTTTAACAAAAAAAAAGTTGATTATCTGAAATATTTTAAGAAGCTCGCAACATATTAAATTAAAACTAGGTATCAGCGGGCCTTACGGCCCCGGATCAACTGCTGCTCTTATAAACACTGAAATGTAGTACAACAAAAGGAGAAAAACACACCTAGTCATTGCAACCAATAAACAAAGCGCTAATAAGCTTTGTTTATTCCAACCCCCAAAAAAACCTAAAACAATGTAAATTAATTTCATATTTTTGTTATAAAAAAAGTTTGAAAGAAAATGTAGTTGCTTAAAATAACCTACTCATTAGTGGGTAGAACATAAGGCCCAAAACTAAATTATCTTACAATAACCTTAAAAAGAGAAAACTATAGATAAACTAATCAATCGAATAGCTCTAGTAAAATCATTGGACTCATACTCCTCATCATCGGAACTTTCTATCCTTTTCAGCATGCGTTGAGTCTTTCTTGCAGGCTTCCTTGGTTGTTTTACTTCACAGTCTTTATTCAATTCATGTTTCCTATCCCTCCTAGATGTCTCCATGTCATTGTCTTTGGTAGTATGAGGAACATTCTTTTCGATCCCGGTATCCTGAAGAAAGAAAATCGTTACATGTAAATGGTGGTCATATTTGTAAATAGAAGTATTTTAGTAACAATTGCTTGCAAAGTTACCTCGTTATGTGTATTAATATATGAATCCTCTATGGTTTGGATAATAAAATTGTCAGATTTGTTATTTATATTATACTCTTGGATTACCAATTTAAAAACAAAGGTGTGGTTCTTGATTTGGATGTACCATCTGAGTTCCTTTTTTTCCTTGTTCTGCATTGTTCCAGGTAATCTACATGTTCCTTGGTAGTGCATCTCATCATTTTTTCTGTTGTCTCACCCATTACCGTGAATATTGCAGTTTCCGTGCCATTTTTTACAGTTAAATTTAATTTGTACCTATGTATATATTTGATACTTTAGGAAGTATCGATGTATCCTATCAAGAAGACTGCACATTCAACACATCTATAGAAAAATTCCCAAGTTTTTACATTGGATTGCGGAAAAGAGGCATGTAAAATTGGATTATGAACTTCCACCGAGACTGCATCTGTCTGTTGTTTTGGATGCCTGCTACTTTGAATAAGTTGTTCCTGTTTTTTTTCTCCTATCGTTTCCGCTGGCCTAAGGACCTTTTATTACAAAGGTTAACATCAACATGTGAATTTGGTTCCGTGCTTGGTTGTTTATTCCTTTCTTCTTCTCTACGCTTCCGCTGTGCCATCGACCTTCTACTGCTAACGTTGATATAGGCATCTTTTGGTGGCATATTTGCTGCAGGAACTATGTGAAGATAATGTGGATGGAGAACTGATAGAACAGAATACAGAGATTATACCTTCCTTCGTTTTGCTTTCGTTAACTTCTCCTTTTATATTTTCGTTTATTCATGTGTGAACGGGAGCTGATATATATATGGTAAAAATCTTGCGTTTAATAAGTTTGGCCCTGGTTCCAACTCTTGCGTTTAATAAGTTTGGCCGAGTTTCCATAAAAGGCATTGATCGTAAATTTGGGCTGTCCTTACGGCCCCGGCTCAACCTCTCGTTATAGTCTTAAGTGTACATACTTTATTTATTAGTAACAGTACATTAAAAAAGCTTATAACTTAGTTAATTGTTTGGCATCAAATATTTCTAGGGTACCCATACTTCTATAATATCAATACTAATAGAATCAGTGTATATTGTGAACAACGCTTTTTCACCCCAGTAATTAAGCCAGTTTTTCCGCTTGAAGTACTAAACCTGCAACTTGATTTTAATCATTGAAATTTGACAGATTTCACAAAGTCACACGATAAACAGTTAGTGGATAAATTCCTAAAACAGTTATTCACCGAAACTTAAACATTGTGTTTGTCTTGGGGTAAAAAAAAAGTTATAGATTGACCTAGTTGGGTAATGGCACCGCAACCATCTATTTTCTATTCTATTGTGAATTCTCTACATGTTCATGCTTAAATTTAGGTTAACGCAACCGCCTATCCTCTAATGCATTTATAAATATCCAAGCATCTTGAGAAACTATACTCGATTATTGTGAACATTGTTTTTCCGCCTCAGTAGGTCTGATTTGTTGTAGCAAGTACTGACTTTGTAGGAAGTGATGACACTGTAACTTGATCTTAGTTGAAAAAAGCGGGGGTCTAACAACCACACCCAATATTTCGTTAGTCATGGTGATTGATCAAATTTCACAAACAATGGGATAAATAGTTACCCAGAGATCAATACCTTACTACATCCCAAGTTCCCTAACACTTCGATATATTAACTTGACTACCCTACCTTATATTAGATGTTATATAAAATAAAGTATGCAAATGGTTTTCGTGAGCAGTTGGAGCTGGACTAAACCGCGACTGGTGGTCTAAGCTGCTGGGATCACACATGAACCGATATAACATATTTAGAAAAAAATTCTACCACAGTGTGGTCTAAGCTGTTGTCGAACTATGCACACTACAGTAAATAGAATAATGTCATAAGCTAAATTGCCAAGGCACTGATTGTCCTAGCAATATGTAATAATCACCATCCGAAAAACTAAAACGATTACTTGATTTTCCATAAGCATCGTTATTATAAATACAACGTTTCCGGTTTCCAGGGAAGAACAACAATAATCCTTCATAAAAAGAAATATAAATTTATAATCTATTTACAATGCCAAATAAATTCATAGAACAATAACCTAAAACATTCTAACATTACAAAAAATATATATATCTAAAACAATATAACTGAACCATAGTGTAAAGATATTACTGAAAAGAGTAACCAAATCCTCTAAGATTCTCTTTTTTTTTTTAAAGAAATAGTTGTAGTTAAACCAATCCATTATTCCTTCAGATTAGTTGTACCTGTGTATATTCTAAGGCCTTACTAAGTCTCTCGATGTATTGTCCATCCATTTATTAAAAGAAATGTCGTTCATTCTCAACATGGTATATTCTCTTCAAACTTGTTACTACATCTGTAGCATGCCATGTAGTACCACCCTTTGTTCTCAACCAAGCCCTTGCAGTGGAACTTTTTACCTTGTCATTTATTCGAAGCGACACATATTTAACTATGTTTACTATAGTAGGTAAACAAAATCAACCGTACCATGTCAGTTGCTTCATATGTAGCCTTTCTATTTTCTTTGGGGCCATCTAGTTGTGGCGAGCGAGTCATTGTGATTCCTTTATCAACCTTTTCAATTATGGTTTGTATAGTGTAATCATGTTGATTTTATCGTCTTTTTCCAGTAAAGGATACTTCCATCATTTGAAATAATAATTCATTCGCTTATCTTTATTCCTAACTTTTGAATCTCTTTCCTTAATTCTTAAAAAGGGGTTTTATCCTAAAATATCAGAAACATCTATATAAATACACATAATGAAGGGTTCGAATATACACGCAGCACCATTGGGATTCAGTTTTAAGCATTTCCCTAATAAACTCATTTAGCTAAATAAAACATCTTTAATCCATCGTGTAACGGATAACTTATACATTGATTAAAAATCATATTCACATACTACATACGTAGGATTAAACCTAAGTACCTTATTATCCATTCAATTTGTTTTCTAAAAAAAATTATCATCGAGACTAAGGTTCATTCATCAATTACGCAGAAAAAAAAGGAAGGAAAAAACTAACAATGAAGATTAATCACCAAAACAATAATATCTGATACCACTTTCATCAACTTTCATAATTAGAAATATAACATAATCTGGAGCTAGAAACAATATACTTTTTTATTTTTTCTTCAACCTTGATTTTTTTCTTTCAGCACCTCTTCCCAAGCATCCCAAAATTAACTCCACAAAAAGTTCTATAGTCATAATATTAAATGACCGGGCAAGTCATCAAGCCCCTTAAATATTAAATGACTGAGCATGCAGGTTAATGTGTGATTTTGCAGTTTTTGGCTTCCTCGGACATTATTGACTTTAAATAGTTAAACTTATAAGGGTTTGTCTCGATTTTCTTCCTTTTACTATCAAGTTCATGTTCTTTGGTTTTCTATGCTTCTCTTCTTTCACTCCACGCCAGTCTCTTACATAACCAACATCAAGAAAAGATAGGAAATAAAATATACATTTTTCCAATAAATATTGTCAAATCAACTTCAAATATGGACTTATGAAAATACTCCAATACTAACCACAACCAAAAAAATCTAAAAAAATAATATATTAACCAACAATATTCTAGCATATGCCAAGACTTGGTTCTTATACTGTTGTATCAGAATGCAAGGTGTGTTGTTCATCTCATTTATGTATTTGATTGTCAAACGTCAAAATATGACTGCGACATACACCTTTTTTGAACATCTTATAACTCCTCCGTTAATGCTTGACATGTCGTGTGCATATCATGATACATATATAATAGTCATAAGCATGTGACAATTGAAGGAAAAAAATCTACGTTGATGTTGCGATTCAATATTCTTTACGGATATGGTGTTATAATGAACCATATCAGTATATCTTTCCTTATATATATATTCATTATTAACAATTACGTCTTTATCATCATTACATGGGTGATAAATTGGATATCTACCTTTATACAAATATTTACTATCAGTTTGTATTTGCTGATAAATTGGATGTATACCTTTAAAACCTGTAACGGTCATCGAATCTTGATAGATATAAAACATATGTCGAGGTTCAGCACAGAATGATGATCGTAAAATAAAAGTTTAACCTCCTTCATCAAGATTCAAGCCAGCACCTCTCGTATCAGTTATACCAATATAGTTACCTGCTCGTAATGTTTGTTGGTTATGCCTGAGATGGGATTTGTTCAGTTGATTCCCAAGCGTCTACCAAGAATTATTTTAAAAGTTTTGTTGCTCTAATGATGGAGGAATACTCATTTGAGCGTTGACAAATCTGCAAACTATTAAAAAAAAAAAAAAAAAAAAAAACTGGGTTGTTCAAGCTTTGGTAACTGTTTTACGTCTGTGACGTTGCTACATTTACGGTTGCCAACCTCACTCACTATAAAGAAAAACCAAACATACAGTAAGGGAAAGTACGCATAATAACCACTCCGAGTTAAGATATTTGTTCCATTCAGTTGCAGTAAAATATCATCGGGAGCTAGATACTACCTCCTGGTAGTATAATCATGACTTCATCATTAACTATTGGAAAAGTGTTGCGTCATTCGTTTTTTTAGTTCATCTAAGCAGAGTTCTTTTTTGTATTTTTCTGTGTTCCTCTTGTTGTGTTCCTTTGTTGTGTTATGGTTGATATTCAAAATTTTGGAGATCAACAATTAAATAAGTATTTTGTTTTGAATCCGATCGTCAATGACAAAATCATAAATTAGGTATCATGTGCATATAAAAGAAGTGTAGTTCCGAGTGATCCTGTTCTGCAAAAATTACGTTGAATTTTTTTCCTTATTGTTACACCATCATATATGTGTTATTGAGCTTCTCTTCAAATTAGTTACTTTTCTATTAATCAAGTTATTGATATAGTCAAAGGCTTTTTTCTTAGATTTAAATTTATAAAGTCAGAGCTTAAAGTGACTATTTACTTCGTCTTGAGGGAGGATAGTGTAAAATGAGTTTTACTTTGTTACTTCATTTAATAGTTGTCAATTAGTTTTATTATTTTGATAGTTGTCCGAGTTTCTTAGCTAATTACGGTTAATTGACGAAATGTATACTGTTATGATATAATGCCAAATTGCACCATTTTTCATAGAACGTGCAATTGGGGGATATGAATTACTATCCCCATCTAATAGTGTCTTCTAAGGGGTGATTTTTTGGTATGGAAATACTAAAATACCCTTTAGTGTTTTAACTTCTCTTCTTCTTCTCCTTCTCTTCTCTTCTCCTTCTCAGCCTGCTCCTTTCTTTGATTTTTATTTTCTCCATCATCGATTTCTACACGGTGTCATCGTTGTTTTAAAAAAAAAATTTATTGCCGATTAATCTATTATATAAATATGCCTTCTTGAAAGAAACCTAATCATCGATTTTTTTTAAAAGAATTCGAATTCGTTTAGGTTAGAATCAAAAATTGTAACTGAAAATTTTCAGTTTCAGTTAATACCGGCCGGCATAGTTTTAGTATGAACACCATGCCGTTTTACTATGCGGGCACTAATTTTAGTATGAATACCATGCCAAAATTATTAATTGCCGGCATGCTCGATAGAAATCTATCAATGCCGATAGCCAAGTGAAAAAAACTCAAGTTTCTGGGAAATTTGCATAATGTGCCGGCGTAGAAAGTTAAGCAATGTACCATGCCGACACCACTACCGGCATGCTCGATAACGAACTTTCTGTGCGGGCAATATACTTACAATTTTAAAATTGGAGGATATTGTGTATCGGCATGGTAAAAGTATGAATACCATGCCGACTTGGTCCCTGCCGGCATAGTATTCATACATTTACCATGTCGGCACTGAGTTTTTCAGGCGTAACAATGGCGAATTCAATGAAAAAAATCAAATATCAATACATTAATACCTATACATGGGTAATTGGAGCACTTGTATGTTCAGCTTGTTTACTTTCCTGGGTTGGTTCTTCACCTAAACCTTCATGATCATAAATATTTTGATCTAATGATGTTCCATCAACAAATTCAATGATAATGATTTATACTAATCATCATCAAACTAATATATTAACTTAACTAACCTATTAATTAACCACTAAACATGATTAGTGAGGGGCAGATTAGGAATTAGTTAAAATGCATGGAATTAGTTAAATCACGTTTTTGTCTTTTTCCTCTATCCCCAATTAGCTTTAGTATCGCCCAATTGCGCGTTCTATTCATAAACATATAATTATCTGTAATTAAGTTTTCTTTTGTTCGAAGTGAGACATTTCATAATATATATATATATTATAACCGAAAGCTTATATATATATATATATATATATATATATATATTCATATATTTATATTGGATAACGAAATTCGTGTCTTATGGTATGTGTCATCACTCGTGGGCTCCGTTTTATTTGTTATCCAATCATCTCATCGGCTAAGCAAACGGTTTCAATCTGTTACATAAACATAATCAAAGCCACTTACATACCTATTATCCATTCAACAATTTATTTTTCGTAAATAGTTATTAATTTATGGAAGTTTGTGGTTTTGAATTTTTTTCAAGAGAAAACTTAACTATATTGATGGATAATTTTACTTCGGAATGATTAATAACCATACTCAATTTGCATTTAAAACCCATTCATAAGTCCAAATCTCTTGGTACTTTTCTTATTTTACCCAAAAAGATCACTTTGAAAGGTAAACAAATTCACCACAATTTCCTCTAACTTCACCATAACAGTTTTCCAATTTTTCCAATTTAGGTTATTCGTCAGCCCAAACATTGTGAAAGGGGTCCTTTAAGTTATGGTTAAAATGCATGCATCTAGTGGTCAGTGGCATGTCTTTTTCCCTTAGTTTGTATCACTTTACAAATGATATCCACAGAAAATATAGCACAATAGCTATCAGTTCAGTTACGTGCAACATGGATAATAGTTCTATTATGCAACTCTTTACAATTTATAAACGAAAACTTGGGTAGCGTCAGGCTGGTATTTGCATTGAATTTGATAGCATGGGCCTATCCTTGTATTTCACTTAAGAAGGGTATCTGTTCATTGTGTACAGTACAGAGTTTTGTATTTTCGACAACGTGCAACTTGTCCATGGAACTAACCCCTAAGAAGAAGAGGTTGAAACTTGTGAATCACATCTTCGGTTCATACGTTATCATTGAGCATCACCAAATCCATGGTTAACAATTTATTTTTGACTTCATTTTCTGAAGATTCCCATCCTGATGGTTCATGTTGTTCTTCCTCCCTATTGTAAAGCTCGCCAGAACAAATGTAAGGTCATCGTTCAGTTTCTGCAAATGGAAGGCCGCGACCACGTAGTAGGTGATTTAATGCTTTTAAATCATCAATATATTTTAAAAAAAAAAAAAAACGGTCGACTTGAATGCTTATTTCTAGATCCATCGTGTCGCTGGCCAAGAAGATAACTGCATCCATTAACCAAGTATGTAGACAAACAGATAACCCCTACGAAGAATAGAAAATCGTAACAATTCCCAATTTATCAGTTATCTCTGGTTGTTTTAGCAATTCATGGTTCACAAAGCACAGTTGACACTGGTGGAGTGAATATTTGATGCATTAACACCATTTTACCGGAAGAATTATTCTCATAAGAAGTGAAACAAATTGACGTAAATCAACGGGACTAAACCAAAATGAGTGGTTGCCCCCACGCCCGATACACATCTGCTGCCTCTCAAGAAGTTTGTATACTACATACTTAAGGTTCCATGTAAAAATCTAAATAATGAATAAGGTGGAGAATAGTGCTTAAACAAAAAAATAACCCCCGGCTATATAGTTGCTGGGAGCTTCATAGAGCAAACAAAGTTTTACTATTGTAGATAATACGGTTGACATTCACTTTCAACCACCACAACAGTGATAAGAAGCATTTATACTGACAAACGCAATTCACGTAATTGGTTAGAGTTCCCCAGGTTTTTTAGCTGAACTCATTCTTATAAGTTGACTGTCCGGGCACAACCTTCAATTAAAAGTGATGTGAGCAAGTACATATGTGATTCACCTTGGCCGTGACCTTCATCTGCGTGAACTTCACCATCTACTTCGTTGTTTGGGGATGTTGATGAATTTAGAATACTTTTTTCACTAAATCTTGTAACTGAAAGCATCATCCAGAAAATAACAATTATATGAACATGTTTTCGGATAATGTTTTGATGGCACGCTAAAATTACCAAATTCTCTAGGACTCACTTTTAGTTTATCTTCTCCTAAGTACTCCCCAGCTTCCTCTGTACTGCCAGTTCTTGATAGAGGCTCTGTTCTATCTTTTAGAACCTGGGCAAAGAAAGTAACATATGAGAAGGTAGAACAGGTAGTACCGCAGTGGAAGAAATCGAAAGAACCTAGGAAAAGAACAGGTTCAATATATCGACGTTTGTGCCAACCTAAGCTGTTCAACTCATGCCATGACATTACTTTCGAGCAATAGAAGGTACAACAATGATTTCAGACCTCAGGGCTAGCATTAACACCATGATACTCAACATTGTTACATTCTAAACCTTATACACGGGTCCTACGTCAATCGGCATGGTAATCTACGTACCTACTCTATCTTGTTGCTATGGTAGGGAACAATCAGGTATAATTGGGAAGTCGCAGCAACACGGCCGATCTCTGTAGGTGTGGCTGAAATCCTAAAAGAATAATTTGGAGAAACCAACAAACATTGGCTTGGAGAGACATGCTATTCTCCAAATATTAACCAACTAAAGGAAAGAAACACCATTCACCTATCCAATCCCATTCACCATCAGATCACAGGTAACTGTTTCTAACATGTCATGCAGTAATAATACCACGACACCTCGTTAATGTTTTCAAATGCTATTGGTGATTCTGGCCAAAAACAATAAATAAAATCCTAGAGTTGCTCTTAAGTGTTGAATGATCATATTCGAAGGCCTAAATGACCTTGTCTCATGTTAAGCATGGGAAGTATAATCCGTGTCAGTATGTACTCAGATTAATCATAGCTTATGAGTGACTACGAATAAAGTGCATTTGGCTTGCAGGCTACAAATGTCAGATAACAACTGAATATAATTTCCTACATCAATATAACTTTATTAATGGTATCACAGATTGGCCATTACAATATAATGGTCATTTCCAAGATCTCAAGTTGTAAGCCTTTCAGTGAAGTGGATAAATTTGCAATATTGTGCAACAAAAACATCAAAGGCAGGATAAATCTGATCCTTTTCTCTCAATATATATATATATATTAAGCTGGAAAATTGCAAATTCTCTTAAAAGTCATACTTATCATTCTCAAATAGCTATTTTATATTCTTTGGTCGCTATGCTACAAATCACGTATTATTATTAATATAAATTAAGAATATATGATAAACTGGAAACTGATGAGTGAGGAAGAAACATATATTATGATCACAATCAATAGTTCCTAACGATCCCAAACTTGAATAAGCCAGTGGGTTACCTAATTAAGGGATTGAAAGCCCTAGAGTTCAATTTTTTCCAGAAAACATACCGGACACAAATTAAGCACTATTTTTTGTTGCATAAATTTATGAGTCAAAAAGAAAATCACTCATGAAGTAGAAAGAAATTTCAGTACGAAAATCAACATCGGAGATTGACGGAAACAGAATAAAATTCATCGATCTATGTAAAATCAACACACGCAGACCTGTTATCCATCAAAAAGAAGGAAGGCGTACCTTGCACAATGTGAAGATAACTCCTGCTAACAACTCGTCTTAGAAATTTTTAATCATTCCGGAAATTGTTGGAGTCCACAAAAGCTAGCTTAATCTGCCTCATAAGTAATATTCCAAGGAGGAATTTGAATGGGAAAAAAGGTGATGCATTAAATAAGATAGAACCACAACCCTAAATTGAGATAAATATCTGACACCTCATGTGGCTGCAATGCTGAACAGAAATCCCTGGTTCAACACTTTGGATAGCCCTTCTAATAGAATCTTGAAGAAGAAACATAACATACAAAAAATAGCTCCAATCATACATCACCAATATGCCAAATTTGCAAGACAATATAGCATTATTAGACAGCAAGCTCATAAAATCGAGCAAAAAGAATAGCAAGCTCAAAAAAAATTCTGCAAACAATTCATGGTCTCGATATGTGTAGCGCATCAGTTGGTCTAAATAAACATACATATGGCGAGGTTTCATTACTATCAATTCCTGGAAGCATGAAAATATAATATTAACCAACAATGAGAATCCATATTAAAGAGAAGTTGGCAATAGCTTGCAGGGTGTAGCGTGATTTAGTTATGTTCACTCACTTCAGAATACACGTTTTTATTAAAACATCCAAGACGCATTAAGAACTTCCTAAACTGGAATTGAAGAACTAAATGAGAAGTATTATCCAAGAAATTCTTAATATGATAACAAAAGTTATCAACAATAGCATAAAAGATCCCAAACAACTCATAAATTTGTCATTACTACGCCGATATGTAGAAGTTTAATCACATGATCTCCGTGCCATCTGCAGGAATCGAACCCACAGCTACATGGTTGTAAACCATGTGCTCTACCAATTGAGCTAAGAAAGCAAGTAACACCATGACAAAACCCTCAAATTCACGGTGAATCATACACTTATACTACCTTCTAGAAAGTCTGGCTTCACATCTATGCACATAAAGTAGGAACCTGAGTATTTCCATCATCTTAAATCAAATTATCATCATGGGGAAGTTCAACCATTAATTGAAAAATGAGATGTTTTTCGATCATCTTTCTAAAAAGGAGGAGTTCAAACATTAATGCAATCCCGTTGCCTTCAAGTCTTTTCCTTCCAAGATGGCATGGTTTTTTGATGGAAGTACATATACAAAGCCCTAAATGTTCCTTAAATTTCTAGCTGAAGTGACTCAATCTTCAATAACACGATAGAAAATTATATAAAACTATGTTGTCCTAGCTAAAGGTCTGACAACAATAAGATACAAAAAACCTAAGCTCCAAGCTACTGGTGGCACATTGGCCTAAAGTTCAGCATCTCCGATGGATTGACCTCGACCAATCACTCCAGAAAAAATAAAGATGTTACTCATCTACGAAATAAATTTGAAGTCATCATAAAGTACAACTTAGTATCAGAAGAACTATTTCAGTCTTACCCCGTACATACCATCATTATATCTATAAAAAGAGATCAAAATAAGCTTAAACACATCCCATATGCAAGCATACGGAAAAAACATTACCTAGAAATATTTTCTCAAGATTCGAAAGAGTTGAAACTTTATTTTCATTTTGGCCTATAACTAAGATGAGTATGTCACAGGCTCACTGAAATTTTGGATAAATACACTTTTTACAAAAAAAATAGAACAAATCAAACAGCATTTTAAAAGGCATTGGATCATAATCCTAAACCTCTACAGTCTGAAACAGGTTTTGTGGCAGGCATGTTCATTAACAAAGAATTCATGATGATTTCTAGCTTTCTCTGTTTCAAACATTGCCTGAGTAATGCATTACAACATTAGGAATTAGATATAATCATTTTACCCGCTCCTTCCAAACCATTAATTTGAAGTCCATCTAAATGAATGGATTTCTTCTTTCAAGATAGGCCTAACTACATTTTCCAATATTGCTCCTAATGTAGCTCCTACAATTAGGTTGACTTCTCCTTTCTAAATTAAAGAAGTAACATCTTCTTAATTAGTAAGAAACGATCCATATCTGCTTTTAAGGTGATCAAGTCCAAGGTCATCAGATAGACTGATACATTAATGTAAAACTTTATAAGAACCCAAAAGTTAACGATCACAACAATGACCCAAACAGTATATGGGTATCAAGCTTTGTTTTCTGTGTACACTAAGACAACTAAATTCCCATTTCCAGAGGCCTCAACAAATTAGGACGGTCACCTGTTTTTTATTAGAGTGGGGTGCGGTAACGTGGACCCCGCATCATTAAGGAAAGTATGGTTCTGATCATGAAGCCTAATATATTAAAGACCTTGCATTCCAGAATACTAAATAAACCCACTTAGAGTTCTTAAACCATCAGTCTATCTATGATAGATATTTCTACTTAAATTTATTGATCACATGTAATCCAGTTTTCTCAATTCAGCATTCAGCCAATCAATTTAGTATCAAGCTCAATTGCAAGCATGAAACACAGTTCCATCAGAAACAAATCTTAAAACTAATTTTGACTAATTCATTTTATTTTAATAATATTTTTCCCATTAGTTTTATTCACAAAACCAATTATCGTTACTGAAAACAAAATAGAGAAATAAAAAGAACAGATGGATCCATGTTGGCAGTGGTATTTTGGAGCAGCAAAGATACCTTCCATTCAACAAAAACTGACACTTCAGCTTTAATAATACCAAATTCCCTTTATTAAAAATTGAATATCCACATGTTAATTTTTCATTATGACTTTTACTAAAGAATACAGCGTCACATACAATAATTAACTATTCTGCATGTATCACAATAAGGCTCGTGAAGACAAACCTGATAAGTTTATCGCCTGTGTGGCTATATCCTTTAGCTTGCAAATGGTTTCACACAACAACTTGGGTCAGTCACCTTGCCTCAAATGCACAACAGTATAGTCCGTATCTGAGCATATTAAGGATCTTCCTTCATCACTGACAACATACTAAGTTAACATTAACACAGACTACATATGGATCACCTTTTTTAAAACTTATTTGAAATGAAACCTCTAATGCATATTAAAATCACCACAGAGAAAATATGAATAACATATAATCCCACTTTGAAGTTCCAACATTATTTCAACTTGCAAATAAATGCGAAATTGTTAAACCACTGAAACCTTACTAAATGGCCATAGTTGACCTGTTCTCAAAATAGGACTAACAAAAATGTAATACATTAAAAGGTAGAGATAGAAGTGAATACCTTCTTAGTAATTGTGATGATTGAGTTATGTACATGTACATTGTCGATTCGGTGAAGACCATCGGAAATTAGTGGCATCCATCAGAAAGACCTACTGACAGACGATAATCTCCTAACAGTGATAGGCATGCATGATGTTCAATGCAGGTAGGCCTGTATGATGTTCAATGCAGGTAGACATGTTTATGCCACGACAGTCAGTGCATCCATACATTGCATCTCTTATCTCTTGCTCAAGATCTCTGCATTTAAAAGAAAAATAACCCAAATGATCTTTTTAATATATAGACTTGTAACTCTTATAAGAACCCAGCAACGGATTATGATGCATTACTGCCAATAAGAGGCAACGTGTTAAAAGTACTTCATTGCAAAAGTTCTCTAAAACCCTCAATGCTAATTGAACTTAACATGAACTTAGCATACAAAATATAGTAATATACTAATATATGTGTACTATTTATGGACCTGCGAATCTAAGCGAGTTAGAAAGAGCTCAGGGTGAGGGTTCCTGTTGGCCTCTCAATAAATGTGATGCGCTGTTCATTTGTGTGTCATATACTTTCACCCCAACATTATTAGCCAATGCAATCAACGCAGAGTTTTCCGATTCTTCTTATTATTATTCTCAAGTGGATGGATGAAAGCAAAAAGGCTAGCACATAAACATGTTACAGGAGTGTTAGGCTGGACCGATTAGTTGTTCTGTAAAACAAAAACAAAAACAGTATGAATTATATACATTCCATAATAATGGAAGGAGAGAGGATATGTCGATTTGAAGACAAAAGCATCCGTATGTTCAATTTTCTCTACATCAGATTAACGGCAGTGTTATATTGCAACTGAATAAGGCCACAAATACACAGGCCAATTGAGCAATAAGGGTTTTGAGGAAAGTCTACACTATAATTAACAATGTGGCAGTACCCTCCCCAGATCAACCCACTTCACTACTAACTTCAATATTATATGTTCCATTAGCCTCTACAAAGATCAAAGCATTCAAATAGTACGCACAAACTCCATTTAGTTAAGTACACAAAATATGAAATAAATTCACTGAAGTAACTTGGATTATTTTTTTCTATAAAACGACAATATACAAAGAAACAAATCCTAAAGATTTGTTCCCAATTTTACCTAATAATAAAAGAAAAAAAAAAAACCAATCGATTCTACTATATTGGATTAACAAAAGAAAGAATCCAAAAAAAAAAGGGTGCAAGGGGGGAAAAGTACCTAATATTAAGGGATCTTCTATGCCTGCAATCAAATACCTTTTATCAGAATAGATGTACTCGAGACAGACCTATGTGATTCGACATCAATTCCTGTGATAAATAAGATAAGTGGATGAAGGAGAAATCAAACAAAACAAATACAAAAAAATAAAAATATCGTAGGATTAGAGTTCTTACAGAAGTAATCATGTGAGGTTTTAAAATTTTAACCCTAACTTACTTTTACTGATTAATCGTTTGATTGTGGAGCTTAGGCATGGACATTGCTCCATGTTATCTGTTGCAAACTCTGCGGCATGGACATTGCTCCATGCCCATCAAAGCACCAAGAACTGTAATCAATGGGAGTGGTGTTGGACTGGTTGTAATGTTTATGACTAAGTGATGGATTTGGTGCAAGATTTTTACACCTTACTTTAATCTAGGCACCACCAGTCCAACACCCACACTGCCACCAACTCCAACAACATCACCACTTCAAAGCTAACCTTATTTATCAATAGCAATTTCTCACAAACCCTAGTTTCCCAAATCATAATTACATTTTTAATTTTTTTAACAAAAACCTCAGAAAACCAAAATTGAATTGCAACTCAACCCATAACTTCATGCTAAAAGAACCTAAGTGGAAATTCTGAAAATTCTTTAAGTACTCAAAAACAATCTGAAAATTCTAATCAATTCAACTTCAAAGCTGACCTAATTTATCAAAAACGTTTCTCGCAAACCCATAAGATTTTCTCAGTAACCTCAGAAAAACCTAATCGAAAGGCAACTCAAATCAAAAAGTCATGCGAAACTCTCCAGCATCAAACTCTTAACTGATCAAAAAAAAAAAAAAAAAAAAAAAAAAGTCATGCAAAAATAAAGAATTAGACCTAAAAAATAACTACTCAATTAGTTCTAATCGTTGGAATTGATACCACCGAGTTTCCCCAATTTTTTCACAATATCAACATTCAAACCCTATAATATTTATTGGGTTTTTCTTTTCTTTTGCATAATTATTGGGTGATTTAGTTCACTAATAATCTTGATTGACGGAGTAGTAATCCTAATCTAAAATCAAGAAGGAATTGAATTTATTTCCAGATATCATATTTCAATATACTCAAGCCTAATACATACCTTGTTTTGCAGATAAAAAGCAAAGGAACACATCTTGAATCTGATGGATCTTCTGTTGTTTGCACAAAGGAAGAAGCAGGGTCGTGTGAATTATTAACCCTGGATTTCTGAAGAAGAGTGCAAGAGATTATAACATTAGGAAACACTTGTATTAACAATTGTTTGGAATTTTAAAACCTCACATGATTACTTCTGCTTTTCTTCATCCAGTGAGCGAGTCCGGTAATGATTTTTCTCTTCATCTGTAGAGAAGAGGAGAAAGATCGAAAGAAGAATAATAACAGGTCAAGAAATTACTGTTATTTGAGACTATTTTAGTGCTCTTTATCCTACCCTGAGGAGCCTCTCATAATATTAAGACGTCTTTAAACGTCCCGAGAATCACCTCCTCTATTTTTGTGGACCCAAACGCCACCCTGTAATAATACTGGAAATTCCTGGCCGTCCAAGTCAAAGGTCGATCCGGATGACACCGCCGGATGATCCTCCCGGCTAAACCCTGTCTATTGATTGACTCTTTGATCACAAAAACAAAGACATCTTTTTGTAACATTGACTAGGTATCACCAGGGTCTTACGGTCCGGCTCAACCTCTCATTATTGTGTTAAGTTTACATAATATATTTCTTTACAATCTATTCATTAAATCGCTGGTGCTTAGTAAAACCAATTGGTATATCAGCCTGTTTAATTTGGAACTTAAAAAGTATTCCAATTTATAACCAATTTTCTTTGGGTAAAAGAGGTTTGACCCTCAATGATCTTCACATGTTATTGTTAATTTAGTGGAGATATTACTCTTTGTGAATTTAAGATACTCCTCGATCATGAAAACGCATATTAGATGGCCATTAGTGATGCAGTGTATTTCATAAAATAAATGTCGATAGGAAAAAAAATAATGTAATATTGTTTCTTCTTATCACCCAAAGATTGGTGTATATGCTTCAAGAAAAAATAGATTGTATAATATTTCAAACCGAAAGAATTTGGTTAGTTTATAGCAGATTAGTATATACTTAAAAGTGTATATGATAGCACTTCGTTTTGAACTGAGTTTGAACAATAACTCATTGAATAATACTCCCTCCGTCCCATTATTAATTGACCTAGTTTATTAAGAAAATCAGTTTTAAAGTAGGTCAATTAATAGTGGGACGGAGGGAGTATGATTCTATATATAAATTTGCAGAAACTCATTAACAAAATTGCGGCTAAAACATTTAACCCTTATAAAAGAGGAAAACAATAATTCCAAATTAAAAAAATAACTAAAATCCCTAAATAGGTATATATTCATACCAATTATGGTATGCATTTGTATGTATATTACGCTCAACAAAAATAAGAAAGTAGTAGTATGTGTTGATTAAAATAAGACATGAAAACAACCATAAAGTTTAATGTAGAACGTAGCATGACATTACCTTTTAATCATATTTGACTTTTGCTAGTCATTTAACCCGAAATCAAAACTAAATGTATTTAAATTGCGTTCGGCTTCCCCTATTGTTTCTTCAGTTCTATTCTATATACTATATAAGACCTTCTTTGCATATTTTCATTATTTCTCGATCCCAAATTCTATCCATGTTTACACTGTATTTTTGCTGTATATATTCTCTGAATGTTAATATCTTACATTCTTGACCTTTTTTTTCTTCTTCTTTTTCATCTTTGGAATAACAGTTCCTAAATTCTTCTATTCGTTCTTCAGATCCATGGTTTAAAAAAAGACTCATATTATGATGCTTTGCATATATCTATTATGTTACTTGTTTTCTAGGAGTGAAATCAATTCTCCGCCTATTTCTTTTAGTATTTTCTTTTTCAAAACGATGTTTGGAAATAAAAATTATTTATTTTTTTAACGCTGCAACGAAGTAACTATAGTTCTTTTGCATCCGGCCCCTCATTAGACTCTGAATATTTTATGATAGTTTTCCTCAATGAATAATCTTCAAGCATTTTACTGCATGTGACAATAGATGAGTTGCAAAATGTCTTCCTACATTGTTGATTTCGTCAGTGTCATCCAATTATAAGAATTGACGAAACGTATTTCCATTTAATTAAAATTATATTAATTTCTTCGATTAAGGAAATCAGTTTCCTAAGATAACTTAAATTGTTGATTTTATTTTTAAGTATTCGGATTCCAAAAATAGTACAACTAAGTTTACTTGGATTTTTTGGCGCGATATTGCCCATATCAAAATAGGCTAGTATTTATCAGTAGCCCATTAGAGATGACTCATGCATACCCGACCTTTACTCGATTATTACCAAACATTTTCCTTAAAAAATAATATTACCCAACATTTTATAAAATCTAATTTATTTGAACCTTAATACTACTGCTTATAAGAGATATTAAGTGAGAGGAATCCAGTAATGAATATGGATATGGAGTAGATGTTTGATTCTATCCTTCGAATATTTAGTATTACACTTTTATTTCCATAAAAAATGGATTATCTAATATGGAATCACTTAATTTATTTTAGGTTTTAGGTTGAGAATCTTGTATCTTGAATTGAAGATTGATTTAGCAAAATCCGCCAAGGAATTTTAAAGAGTGTTGCTAATATATGTTGCTTGGCTTGCTAGTAATGGGCATGAAGGAAATTACCTAGTAAAAAAGATGTTGACTTAGTTGTGTAGTATATCACACACTTTAGTTTAGACCATTGCATCGAGATTCAGAATTGTTGTCCTAAAATTTTCAAATATGAGCATCATTGTAAATAGGGTTGCACATGGGCCGGTACGGTACGGGTTTTCACACAACTCGGCCGGTACCTGTACCTTCTAGTGACTGGTTCCATGTTCTGAGTACCTGTACATATACATGCTCTCGAACAATACCTGTCCCGGTGGTATCGGTCCGTTTCGAGACCGGTACCGGGTTTTTACCTGCAACCTAGATCACTTCCACTGACAACTCGGTTTTATTCTTCTCTTCAACAGAATTCATCACTCACAACAAATAAAAATGCAAACCCAGTACTCTTCTCTGATATGAACAACAATGAGATCTTTTTTCCCTGATTTAACTTCCAAATTTTCTTATTCTTGTTGAATCTATCAACACCCTACAACAACATTGAAATCAAACTGGTTTCTCAGCTGAAACTCTGATTCCTTTCTGCTCGCGTCCACAGAACCCATTAGTTCATTGTAGCAGTAACTTCAAACCCTTGCCAACTATTCTCAGATCAACAATCCGTCAAATCCCTTCATCTCTCATGAACCCTTGTTGTGAATCAATACAACCAACCTAAAATTCATATCGAATACCCATGTTCTTCTTCATCTCAATTACAAAACCTAGATTTCAATTCCATCTGGATTCGAGAATTCTTCTCAATCATCTTCAATTAACAGCATCGAACATTTTCTTCTTTGTTCTGAATCATCTTCAATTAACAACACCGAAAATTACAACATCAAACATTATCTTCAATCATTATAGGTTTCTCTCGGCTGTAGAACGAAATTAAGGAAGAACATAAAAATGAAAAGTGAAACTTACATAAGCCTATATATTTAACCTAAAATGATCAGCTATTATTAGATAACCTTTAGATGAACGGCTAGGATCTAGGATATATATAAGATCAAGGGATAAGTTTAACCGGGCTTCTGGGTACCGGTACAGACACGAATAGGTTCGGAACCGTTCCTTATACCCACTTCTCTACTTGTTCTAGTTTTCATTCCCATTCCCTTTACCGCATACACCGGTTCCGGTACGATACCGGTTCGGGTTTTCCGATTCCAAGACGGTTCACCGGTTCCGATCTAGGTCTTGTGCAACCCTAATTATAAAGGTATTATAATACATGGGTTATTAAAACTGAATAATATGTTGTCAAAATCTATATTCTCTTGGATTCAACCATTATATTGTTAAACATTATTCTGATATTTAGAATTTTATATTCGTGTACCAATGAACTCATTTTTATTTCGTATTGTTTCAAGGGTCTGAGATGTTGTCAAGTGTGCTTGCGTTCCGGGGTAGTTGGCGCATATTATATATCTAAATGATTTACCTTATCCTTGCCACTATTACTAATCCTGTTAGCCCAACCTTTTTGGTTAGTGGGTTTAACAGAAGTTGCAAGGGAAGACAACTCAGTGAACTCATATATTTAAAACTAAGTGCTGATGGGACATAAATGTATTTAGCTTAGTTAGATCCTTTATTGCAGACATTACCAAGGTATACATATGTGCTTATTTGGCTTAGTAAAATCCTTTGTGATGGACATTATAAATTTGCAGTTTATAACAATGGAAAACGATATTGTCCTTAAGTATGTGCCTAATTACTCCAACTCAAAAACTAAAAAATGCATATACCTAAGCAAATCCATATAATAGTTGAAGGTATGTATAAAGTATTCCGAGTTTTCTAGAACTTTTTTTATAATTTTTTGCAACAGCGTAGTAATATTTGGTAATCTCATGGTAATGTTGCTACTCAAAGACAAAAATATTATTGTTCGTGTTATCAAAACTTTGATTTTCAAGCTAATCATCAGGTATGAACTTATCCTAGTCTTTTTTTCTCAATCTCTAACTTATGTTGCAGATATAAAGTTGTATCCCTTTTAACTATATTGAGTTACACATGCTTAGTTTCAGATTAAGGTTTAGATTTTAGACCTTATGTCCATAATAATATGATTGTTTCAACACATTAGGCGAAGTCTCTTATCGATATCTAATTTAATCTACAACGTGTACATAACCATTTTGAAAAATATGCAATTCAGTACAACCAATGATTTTGCAAAATAAAATTTACTTGATGTGTTTGGTATTCATGTAGTTAGAGTCATGAGATGGGTGATTAATCCAAGATATTCTGTTAACTGGGAAAGTCTTGTAAACAAAGTTAACCTAATGCGTCGATATTTTACACTTGGGTAGACGTTCTAGCCTGCTTAGGTTTGTGCTTATGTCATAGAATTATTTGTGCGCTCAATATATATGCGGAAAATAACTTAAATCATTTATATCTATGAGAGTTTTAAACTACAATAATAAAGCAGTTTTGTAAAATTAAACTCTCATTTATAATCCAGTTAAACATTATTGGTGAATGCCAACAATGTTGGCTTATAGTTTTCTGCAGTAGTATTAACCTTGTCCATTGACTTAGTTGCATCATACACGATTCTTTGTTGGCCTGGAAGATGAATAGACAATCGAACTTCATTAGATTCTTCCTGATGCATTGAATGATAGTATAAACGCCGGGTAACCTTAAGTGGACCAATGTACCATGCATCAATCTACTATTGCACCCCACTCACACTCACCGACAATTAGTGTTGCATGATTGTGTCCTTTATAAATATATTTGTATTTGTATTTAACATCCCTTACACCCCAACAGATCTCAACATTAGTATGGCAGTTGAACATCCTAGACAAATATGGGTTGTACTGAACAACATTTGTGTTGTTCGCTTTGTATCCCCTGCGGACAATCAATTCCTTCCCATTATTGCGACGGTGATATATTGGATATCATATGATGTATTCTCTCGGTATGTTTCATCGGATATCATCTGTTGCATTCTCCATTCTTCAACACATGAAGTCCACATCACATGGATCATGTACCATACATTTCTTAACAATCTCAAATAAAACTGGATCAGTATTTTTATCCACAAATTCGGCACACACAAATTTATCAACATATTTAACTGTCTTCATTCTTTTCAGGTTCACCTATGAATATAAACCATGTTTCTGAATTCAAATTGGCAAAATGTGATGTTATTCCAGTCTTTGTCTAATTTTTGATATTTTGTGAACTTTGTGTGTCTTCTCCATTCTTCAGCACATGAAGTCCACATCACATGGATCATATATATGATCCTATTGTAATGATCTTTAATCCAGTATTTTGTAGATTCATAAAACTCGATCGAATACAATATTGTGAAACCGTGGTATCGTACATATATTGTTCTCCACGTATTTCCCCATCCAATTTTATATTTTTCATAGGAATCCATCGGTTTTCTATTAAGGAAATAAGGGTTCCATGTGTAGGATTCTTTAATTTGCTTTGACGTACCCAACATTAGTTGATTGATCACGCTTTGTTCTTTATTTATTGCACTATTTTGATCCAAAGTTTGAATTATCTTGTTGTGAAAAGCTATTATTGTTCTCAAAAACCATATCTTTTATTATTCTCAAACTTTACTTGTTGTAGTACGAAAACGCTATTATTTTCCGGGTTTATGTAACAGTAAACCTTGTTATTCTGTTGGTTTATACATCCTATTTTTTATGTCAGCTTGTGATTCGTATGCTTGAGTATTTACGAAATTCTAAATAATTTTGGAAATCGTCTAGTTTAGGAAACTATGTAGATTGTACTTAAGTATATTTGTGTTATGCACGTGTATTATGTAAACTTTTCTTTTTCACCTCGTAAGCTAGTTCACTAAACCTGTAACTTGATTTTAATCATCGAAATTAACAAATTTCACAAAGTCACACGACAAACAATTACTCGATAAATTCTTTAAAAAAAGGTTATTCATCGAAACCCAGACATTGTGTTTATATGGGGTAAAGATAAAGCTATAGATTCTGAAGCTAATCCAGTTGTGTTGGCTGTGAATTATCTTTTTATCTTTAGTCTGTAATTCTTGTGTCCCGGAAGTGCCGGAACTCTTTAAAAAAGTATTACAGATATGTGATAGGTACTGGCACTGCAACCATCTATTCTTCATTCCATTGTTGATTCTCCACATGTGCTTGAATTCAATTTGATGCAACCACTTATCCTCTATTGCACTGTTAAATATCCAAGCATCTTGAGAAACTATACTCGGTTATTGTGAATATTGCTTTTCCACCTTAGTAAGTCTGATTTGTTGTTGGTAGTATTGATCCTGTAACTTGATCTTACTCATGGAAATTGAACAAATCTCACAAACCATAGGATTAACAGTTACTCGGAGATGAATATCTTTCTCCTGTTGGTTACAGCAAGCAGTTGGAGATTGACTGAACTGCGATTAGTGGTCTAAGCTGTTGGGATCACACCTGAATCTGGAGCTTTTGTAAGATTGTCGAAGTTTTTCACTATTTTCATTCGTTTCACTAAGCTATCTTTCTTGCTCAGTAAGCAAAATCTTATAAAGATACTCGATCAGTATACCCTAAGTAAGATTGTCAACCGTTGTTAGGAGAATATTTTAATGCTTTTTCTCTTCCCTGAAAACAGTTGTTTGCTTTGAATCTTCATCAAAACAGAAAATAATCCAATCGAATAAGAAAAAAGGAAGTCAAGAACATTGGAAGTAGGATTAATAATGGAAATGTACACCTGCAATTTCTTTAGTTCAATATCTGGTTGCATGACAGGGCAATTAGAAGATAATCGGCCATCTTTGCTCATTTAACCTTTGAAAAGACAGAGCTTCTACTCTATCTATCTACATTGCATTATCTACCAATCATACATGATCCCAATATCAATGAAGGTGGCATTTAACATAACAATAACATATCAAATAGTTGTTACATGTCTAATATTACAAATAAATTTCATGATTAAACCTTTTATTATTACATAATTAACAAAATAAAGATACATTGTAGCCTAACCAGAAACCAAGGCCTTAACGTTGTCGATATAAATAGGCACAGAACAAATTTAACATTGAACTAAAAAAAAAAAGAACATGCTCTAGAACTTTGAGAATAGAAACCTGACCATGTATGCATCTGATGTCTTATATTATCGCATGAGTTTTTAGAAACAAATAACCAAGGATACCACTTATAATCATGACCACAGGTAGTGTAAATCCCAACTATTCACAATATAATATGGCTCTATGCTTATGCTTATGTTAAAGTATGCTTCGATCTTATATTTAATTATGAACCATCTAATATATCCATCCATATCCCATTTCATTGTTGTTGTAGTTAATATTTCTTTTTCCTTACTTTATATAAATTACAATGTCATACGTTGGGTTGGCCTAGCCATGTCTAGAACTGAGATGCTTGTGGTTGAGATTCTGACGAATCAAGCATCTCTTATTTTTACATGATGACTAAATAAATTCCACGATGAGTATTACTTTCACCTTCATGCCAGCATCACACAAGTGTTCCGCAGTAAATTGGTTTCCCATCTCTTGATTCATCACTTTTCGTATTATTATTGCTCTCTTCCCAACAAAAAACCTGGTCAGTCTTCATCAATTTCTTGATCCCCAACTTTGTTGCAACTAATCTTATGATATACGTAAGCTCTACTTGATTTAGAATCTCTTTGGGATACATCTGCACTTCTTCGTCATAATTTTTGGAAGCGAAAGATGTAGAATTCATGCTTAAGTATACACACTATCCTCCTCGAAACAGGGGCACCATGTTCCTATTTATTTCAAGGACTTTATTAGTGTGAGAGACATTCTTCTGAGATGATAAAATCACTCTCGATTGATAAAAATAGATGAATCTCTTTATGAGTAATGATTGTTCCCTGAATCCCCCCCCCCCCCCCCCATTAATGTGATTCAGAAGATTTCATAGGTGCCGGCTTTCTATCATGCCTGCGATTCAGCCAACAATCCATATATTAGCACAAATCTAAGATTGTTATGTATCTATGTGATCAAATACCCAAATAACTCAATGTTCCTTTCAAAACAACAAAAGATAAATTGAAAAGTATAACCTTACCACCAGTTTACTCTTGAGAATGAAAACAATCCTACACTCTTTGTAAATTTGTCGACGTGTGCTTCGTATATTTATATATATATATATATAAAAACATTGTATACATAAGAGTATATATATAATGCATCCTAGATGACTGGATTTAGGTTTTCTAATCTACGGTATCTAATAAGTATAGTATTTTCTTAATGGATTTGGATTATCCATTCGACTATCCAAAGAGAAGAAACGTGATAAACTCAAACATGAAAGTGAATGTTGGTCACATATAATATTTTTAAAATTCTGGATGAATTCCAAAGTTATCTACCATAAGAGAAGACGTAAGAACCACAATGGAAGCTCCCAATACACATGGAAATTTTGCATGTTTAGCTTAGAACTTTCTGACGACAATTTGGTAATCTCATATTTTGTCTAATCCCCAAGATTTGTTTTAGACTTAGGACTCAAATGAATACCCAAGATTCATTACATTCTCTCCTCTCTCGAACCCCTCTTTCCTCCTCACTCAAACCCTAGCGCCTCCATCCTTGACTGCTCAGATTTGGTCCTAAGGGACTGGATCTGAGCAGGTATGTACATTAGATTATTGGGTATCTTACAGAGGGTTAGATGGTAGCCATGGATATCTCTTCAATTTTATGGATTGAAGAAGATGTCCCCTTTTCAATTTCTATGCAAATCTCACCTCAACCTTATCTCTGAACCTTTTAAGTACTAACGGTGCTTCAATCTCCCAATTCATTACTTTATCATCTACATAATCAGTAAAATCGTACTTTAATTTTCATCATCAAAACCATACTGCAAACACCCATAAATCAGTGAAATCTTGCTTTAATCTCAATTGAAATCTTGCTTATACACCCATCTCATACATGGTTCATCTCCCACACCCATCCCTTACATCTCCAACAACCCTGTCATAATCCCTTTCACCCATCTTTCATTTTCTTTTCGGTTCTAAACCGACATAGGTGTTGGTCTATGTAGAAGAAAATGTTTATATTTCCAGTTTTTCATGGTATTTGTTTCCGTTGATTTTCAGATTTCAACATCCCTTTAAACCATCTCTCATTTTCTTAAGAAGAAAATGTTTCCAATTTCAGTGGTTCATGGTGTGGTTCATATCCGTTGAGTTTCATATTTCAAAATCAAAATGAAGTGAGAACAACATATGTCAAGGCTACAAAATCAAGTGAGATTTCTGCAATGGTTACTGATGCAACGGTGGACTGCAAATGGCGGCGGCAGTGATGTTGTTTCACTTAGGGTTTACATCTCATTTTTACCGTAAATGGGTTGTTTCCATTCCGTATAGTCTACTGTGATTGTTAGTAACCGGTCTTGGGCTTTGATTAGGTTGTGTCTCTTGGGCTTTATTTTTCCTACACCTACTCTTTCATTTGGAAGTTTTAGTTTAATCTTGTAATCCATTCTTATTTCTTCAATATAATCTCCATTTCACGATCAAAAAAAACTTTACATAGAATTCAAACTAAGGTTAAAAGCCTTGTGTATCGGATTCCTTGAGGGTCTTAGCGTTTGCCATCATATTACTGCCAATAACTGAAATGAAATTTCAGTTTTAGTTTGTTTAATACTCTTTAACAACATCGCAACGTGGTGTAAAAAAGAAACAAATTACCTCCTATACTGATTAGCTAAAAAGGAAACCATAAAAGTCACTAATTAATGGAAGATGTACTTTAACAGGACCTAAAGACCATAACCCTGCTCATACTGTAATGTCAAAATTAGCTACCGGCATTAAGACAACCTACCATAGTAAGCAAACCAAAAAGTCTGAAAACCCTGCAAGCTCTTTGTAATATAGTTTTCCACTGCCAACAGAAACAAACTAAGGAGGCATATGGGGCCTTATTGCCTTGGCTGGGAACACCATGGGGACCTTTGCAAAGCTTCTTCACAAATACTCGAGGCTACACTTCCTTGTATGAGGCCTCATAACTACCAGTCAAGTTTGAAGAGCTCAAGCGAAAGCCTGATTTCAATTCAGCAACCGAACGCAAGTATCCAGCTGAGAATTGTTTTTCTGCTGAAATAATGTTGTCGAGAGAACCTGCAAATACTGAAACCTGACCCAAGCAAGTGTTCGAAATACCAAAGAAGCGTGAAGCCTACCCGAACACCATAAACGTTAAATTATCATCCACAATTGACAATGGGGAACAAAATGAAATTTCTAAATAGCTCAAATATGAGCTGTGCATCTATCATGTATTAATGTATTAACCAAGCAAATGGAATGTGCTTCTATAAATAACGCAAGTGGGAAACAGGTGGAAACCGTGGTTGTTCTCAACTGATACCGAGTTAGTATTTACACATCTAATTTCACCATTTTCAAAAGCAGCATAGATTAGATGTACAAATACTAACCCAGTTCAGTTAGCCACTGCTCCTTCCAAACTTGCAAAAGAAATTTTGAAAAAGGCAACGTTGTTATGTGTTTCATTGTTTTGCAAACACTTGGAGAAAAGATTGGAGTGTTAATTAGAGTTAAGACTGTCTTTATTCAGGCCGAGTTATCAATTATGCGCAACAACATACACTAATCAGTTGCACTTTTCCGTTGAAATAAGCCTGAAAATGTTTCTGCAAGTTAAATAAGCTGACTATTAAGATCCGAATTTCAACAAAATGCACATGGAAATCTCTACAGCCAAGTATTACCTGGACGAAGAAATGGATATAATTGCTTAGTCAAGCTCCAATTTCTAAGATAACCAAATGCATATAAGACTATATTTTCCAAAGTGAGCCCAGCAGATCCTGTAAGAGAGTTTCTGGGAGATCAATATCTTGAATTACAAAATAAACTTTGAATGCTAAAATTACACAGAAAAAAATTACGTTTTCATGTATTTTCCCTTCAAACTAAGAGAAAAAAAGTTAGGAATAATTACCTCCAATAAATTAGGATCAACATGGCACCCGTAAGCATCAATATTACCTCTTCCCTGATCCATCATGTCTTATTGCATTCTATACAAAAGTACAAAAAAAATTAACAATACTTAAGAATGCAAAATTCGCAAACATGCAACAATAAACACAAAGTTCAATAGATCCAATGGAATTAGAATTATAATAGACAACACATTTCCAGAATTACATGTAATAAGTAATGGAGTTACCTGTTTTTTTATTTCTCCTTCGGTGGTTGTATAAACATGTCCCTGTACGAAGATAATGCCCAAATCTGGTCACTGGGTCTTACGGGATGCTGTAAACTTTGACTTTGTTTTCTTTCGAATCCTTGATTCTGTAAACCACATTCACTAAGTTTTAACGACTCTCTATCCTCCAACTTTGACTTCGTTTCCTTTCAAATCCTTGATTCTGTTAACCACATTCACTAAGTTTTAAACCACGCTCATGTTGCATAAGATATGCCTTCCTGGTAGCTTTTCTGGATCACCTATCTCTCTTAGGAATCTTATGATCTTTTTATGAGCTATACTTTTCAAAGCAACAAATCAAGTATAATGTAAGTGGAGTGATTCAAAGGAAAATCAAATAAGATGCCAATGCCAAAGACTTCCTAAAACCCTAGCCATGTGTCGTTTAGGTCGTCATTAAGTTCAGCTAGGCACTGCAAAAAAATTATTTAATATGTATGGTTCACCTTGAAGTAGAGTGAGGAAGACATAAATGACTCCAACGGGCATACATGGTACACTCAGTGGGTTATATAGAAATTTTTTGGACATAGTTTGCAGCAATGGACAAATACCTAGGAAAATATTTAACCGAATTAGGTTAGTTATCAACTGTATAATTGCATTAAATTAATATGTAATGTTTATTCACAGTGACCAATGAAGGAAACAGCCAACAAAGAATAAGCAAATAAATACTAAATAAATTCAGTTACAGAGACGATTTTCCCTTTCTATAACCTATGTCATCACGTAGTTGCAGCAGATGCCGGTGACTGCATCACTTGTATCCATAGAGAATGATGAGACAAATCGATGATACATGCAATAAATTCTCTCGCAGAAATTAGAGAAGAAATTGTACAGTGAACCTGTTTCTAATGACCTATTATCACCTTCTATATATCATCAAATTCTAATTAACGAAAACTTTAAATTTGAAACGTTATCTGCGGAGATGGAATACTCATCGTATAGGCATAGCAACTCCAAAATGTTGTTTTCAAGCGTCTGAGAAGTGAGTCATACATATGATATTAATCCAAACAGATGCATATAATATACATGGGAAAGTCTCTTTCAGATCAATCTAGCTAAACCAAGACGCAATTAATGCATTAAAAAAGACATTAAAATACATTCACTAAAACTAAATCAGCTAAAGCTTGTGCAAACTGTGAATGTAAACAAATGAGGGTGGTTAAAAACACTAAAGAGAAAATTCTTCATTTTTATGAAAGAAGAAAAAACATATTGAAGCAATCATATGAACTGAAAACCACAAACACGACTTTGACCAATATATATACTGGAAATAATGTAAATAAACACAAATTAAAAGCTACTCAAGAAGTAAACCTCATTAGGAAACCAACCTAATATATCAAAGTGAAGTCTTACCTTCTCGACCAATCCGCATCGCCCAAAGATCCTTCTAGCTCTTTTACCCTCAACATGAGCTATATTACTAAATGAGAGCTGCTAGCTGGTGGTGCAAAGGTTCAGTAAGCATTGGCTCTAATCGTTTATCTATTTTACCTTCCCATCAGTCCTATCTGAGTCTGTGGCTTCGCATTTCTTCTTTGGTTGATGCAATTGCACCTGCTTTTGTATCCAAAACTGTTTAGCATATCAAGAACAACAATCAATTGTGCAGAACTCATTACAACTATTCCAAACATTGAATACCTACTCTAGGAATATCTATAACATGAAACATGATAATTCGTCAGATGCCTCTACATGGAAGTAACTTTTGTTTGACCATACAATAATTCATTCTTACATTGTGGAACCCTGTGACTATAAGTTACTGCTCGAAGCAAGAAAAGAGGCAAACAACCGCACTACTATTGAAAGTTGCAATGAAGGATTGCCTACATTTTGCACCCAATAAGAGAAATGATTATTTGTACAAAAAAAAGGAAGTTGTGAGCTAACAGAGAGCTTGAAAAGATAGTAATACCTGACTCTACTTGCTACCTAAAAGGCAAAACAGAACGTCTAGAAAAATGACACAGAGGTCATATTTGATAATGTAGTATTTCAAGAAGAATTTTTTAATGACCCTTATTTTTCCAGTTACAGAGTTACCAAATCATTTGAATGTCCACTATATGTCTAAGAAAAGTTAGATTACAGTAAACATCAAGATGGTGAAGAATTGATCAAAAAATAAAAAGATGGTGAAGCCATTTAATGTACTGCTACCAACCTAGTGGATGGCACTTAATAAATAGAAATAAACTCTAACAGTACTCACAAACGTATTCACAAACATGACACGTACACTTTACTTCCAAATTCTTACTAATGACTATACTATTTTAACCTATAAAATTTACTAAGACAGACTCCCATCAAATGGCACCTAAGGTCCAACATACCGCCTGCAAACAATTTAGAGATTCAATTATGTTCTGGCTAATAACATATATACCCTGCAATGCATATATCTTATTGTGGATATCCTCAATTATGCATATTCTAGCAGTTAAGCGTTGGAGTCTATCCTCCAAGATAGATAAAAATAAAAACTGTAACTTTTCCAAAAAAGAATGAACCCGAACCAAAAAAGTCGAAACTGATCCAATAATTCAATGAAATGAGTGGATATAATACCTGCAACTTGCATCCGCGGGAATAATAACAAACAATACAGCAGCATTCAATAGTCTCAAAATCGAATTTCTCTTTCCATTTTCCTAGAAAAAAGGAAAAAGAGAAAGTTAGGTTACTGTAAAAAAATAAAAGCAGTTCAGGATATAAACGATACTAACATACATCATACATTTAATCAGTAAGAAAACTAAAGACTTATTTAGTTAATAGTACTGCCAAAAATACTGCAACTGTATTTTCCTATGCAATCTCCTCCATGATGGAGAATATTCACATAACAACTTGGGGCACAAAGGATGTCGGTGTATCTTCTTTCCAAGTATCAAATGGACAATATTGGGGACCCTAAAGATGGCCAATAACACTAACTACTAAGTTAACTTGAAACCATAAACGTTATCAATTACAACTACAGAAATCCAGTGGAAATCATTCTGTATCAAGTCAAGATTACCATAGCCTCGGAACAAACCACAGGAATTTAAAGTACCTCATCGAGAAGTTATGTCGGTCTCTGACCTGCCTCAGCCACAGCCAATGCTTCCACCGGACTCCCGTGTTGAAAAAGCCAAACTAATATGATCTTCCGCATCTCCGCAAAGAATAGTACTTCAACAAAAATGACCATAAAAAGCATAATCTTTCTGGCATCTAACAACAATAACAGACACAGGAGCACTCGTAAAGATCAAAATTCATCATGTCACTGTCCTTGGAAGATTAGAAAATCTGTTTTATTGAACACCAACGTTTCACATTGGTACCTTTGACTCACCTAGGATTTGCAATGACGACATCCTTTGGAAACGCCATGTAATACATCGGTGCATCCGCAGCACCCCACTGACCAACACATAGCTGTTACCTGCATTTCCATTCGAGCATTACAACTGCTAGAATAAGGACCATATACACATTTAAACAATGACAATTGAAAATATTTGTAAAATAATAAGCTTAATTCCTTTTTCATGAAGCATGACCAAGAGTATAGTCCTCAAATCAAAGAATATGAACTTCGAAATCCAAAAGAAAACAAAAATTAAATCACATGAAGCAAAACAAAGTTGTAATACCATCTCCAAGCTCAAAGAAGTGTATTGCCCTTCTTGATAGGAATAAGAGTTTCGCCAGTACCAATACCACTCTTCCGTAATTGGTTGTTTGGGTTCTGAATATTGTCAATGTTATATACGTTCTTCTCCATCAATAAAATCACAAAAACAAATCAAAACTTAGAATAAGGAAATTAAATCATGTATTACAGAAGAACCAAAATCTATAAGGGTTTAGTTTGTTAATCTGGGTTATTGGTATTGCATCTTGGATTGCTATTTCCCTCTTTGTTAATTCGCTAGACCTGACCTGGCTATCGAACCCTACCATGGTAATATCTGAGACAGACTTCAATTTTCCTATAGCATCTGCACAAAAAACTCTGATTGCTATTTCCATCTTTACCATTGGTGTTGGCAGATTCAAATATCTCATCTTAGTGTAGCACTGAGCTGCAACCTGATTCGGTCACTCGACATAATAAGGTATCCAATCCAAGTCTTTCTCAATACGTACTCTGACATACTATTACATAAAACATAAAACTAAAATATGGAAATAATCTAAATTGCAAGTCAACTGAACTGTATGCAGCAAATCAGAGACATACATCTTCAACATACCTTGAAATTTGGCTAGAGGAATATTTCAAATGCTTCTTATGACCTCAACTCAAATTTATCTTCCGGTTGTCCCTAAATACAACAAAACAACAATAAGAAAAATATTTATTAGAGAAGCTGGTGCAGGTGTTAGATGGTAAATTCCCTAGCTTCACAAATAATTTAATGATAAGTACATAATTGCTACAATTGTTAAGAACCCACTGATACTGTACTCCTAATTACCAAAAAAAAAAAACATATATTGAAAGCAAAGAGGACAGATAGAAATCAAATTCGTACCTGGTTGAGAATTCTTGTGTTGATTACCTGTTAACAAATCAATAAAACAGTGAGTCAAGATCACATAATAGATGGGAAAGAAAGATATCAGAAGTGAACAGGGAAATGGAAAAAACCATACCCGTTTCAAATTAATCAGTATGATATGCTTGTGTTTTACTGTTGTTAAATAGGAAGTAACACCATGTGTATATTACATGTGAACTGGGGTTTGTAAGTATAGGTTCGCCTGCAAGTTCATCCATAGCCTGCTACTGTTGGAGCTCTGCCACCTGTAGCTGGAAATGGCTCATTTGGATTCACCTTCATCATCGGGTTTACCATATGTTGATGCACTTCCAGCATGGTCTTTACCGACAACTCCATATTTATCTGGTCGTCGTGTGAAAGGTCCTCAAGACTATATGCATGTTGTTCTTAACTGCACCACAGGCTGGAATACTTACAGTGTTAGTAGCTAATCTCTCAAAATTAAGATAAAATATTGATTTCGACATCCTAGTATTATCTTTATGCTTTCTGATATTTTCTTTATTTAGATCTGACTTTCTTATTAGTTGAGATTGTTGCTGTAAGATTATCTGTCTACATGCTAAACTTCTTCCATAGATGGGCTTGTTGTTTGTTTTCTTTCCTAGGCATTCCAGTCACAAAGTAAATCTATTTCTGGAGGTTGATAGAATACATAAGAAAAAATCAAGAAAGTGTAAGGATCAAGAGAACCTTATTTCCAGAAACCCCAATAAAAATCGAAAAGAAGAGAAAAAAAATAGCTTCATTAAATGAAACCGTATGTTTCAATTTCTGAAATCATTATTATTACCAAAACCTTTTTTTACCTAGCAAATCCCTTCAAGTTCAACATAAGCCTAATACGTACCTTGTTTTGCAGCATAGGAAGTATTAGTCACGTTAGGTCCCTCAAAAAATGCTTTCCTCAAATTTGATCATACCTAGATTTAGATTTAGTCAAGTACTGAAGTACGCCTTAGTATTTTGCAGAAATTTAAGATCAAAAGAAAAATCCTTACAGTAGTGTTTGAATTGTACAACTTGAGCAGTCTTATCCAGAGATAAGACTTCAATGTTCCTATAGCATCTGCACATAAAAGTTCTGTCAGGGTGCACAATGTATTACCCAAGAACACTGCTAAGCGCCACAAAATCAACTTAGCGAAGCTTGTGACCTTCTCGTACGTTCTGTTTCCTCTCTACATGCTTGAACTTCTTCCTACTTTCTTCTTGCTACTTTAGTTGCAGACGGCAATCAATTCCATCACAAACAATAATTAAATTTACAAACTGTAGACATGAAGATTGTAATAGTCCTCACCATATCCATGTTGAAGTATTCAGTCAAGCAGTTAGTCATAGATCGAGTCTTTAGTGATGAATAATCCTGGTGTTCAGGGAAGTAGTTTTGTTTACTCAGTCTTTTCAGTTAGATACCACCAGTAGTAGTCGTGTTTGTTTTACTTTCCTATTTTCTAGTTCTTGTAAAGCTATATATAGCTGTCTTTGTTTCATCTGAATAATAACAATTCTTTCAGTACTTCGGGTTCTCAAGATTTGGTATTAAGAGCCAGATCAAGGGCTTGTTTGTAAGACGCAGCAACTTTCTAAGTGAGAGGGTGTGTTCAGAGTGTCAGGGAAAGCAGCAGCTTTTCTTTTGAGTGAGAAATTAAGAAGATGGCGACAGAGAGCAATTTTGTGCAACCATCGATTCCAAAGTTTGATGGGTATTATGACCATTGGTCTATGTTGATGGAGAATTTTCTTAGATCTAAAGAGTATTGGGGTCTAGTTGAAGATGGGATTCCAACTGTAGGGGCAGGAGTTGCAGCTACAGAAGCTCAGGTGAAGGAGATCAAGGAAGCAAAGCTGAAAGATTTGAAGGCAAAAAATTATCTTTTCCAGGTTATTGATCGAACTGTTTTGCAAACTATTCTGGACACGGGATCGGCTAAAAGCGTTTGGGATTCATTGAAGAAGAAGTATCAAGGAACTGATCGAGTACAACGTGCACAACTACAAGCTCTCAAAAAGGACTTTGAGGTTCTTCATATGAAAATAGGTGAGTCTGTAAATGATTATTTTTCTAGAGTTTTAACTGTGGCCAACAAGATGAGACAACATAAAGGAAAAAATCACAGATGAAGATGTAATTGAGAAAATATTAACATCGATGACTCAAAATTTCGATTATGTGGTTTGCTCAATTGAGGAATCAAAAGATCTTAGTACTCTCTCAATAGATGAATTGCAGAGTAGCCTATTGGTGCACGACCAACGTATGACTGCTCATGTTGAAGAGGAACAAGCACTAAAGGTTACATATGGAGAATCTTCAAGAGGAAGGGGACGTGGTAACTTTCGAGGAAGAGGAGGTCGATGAGGTCGAGGTAGAGGAGGTGGCAGGTATAACTTCGATAAATCTATAGTCGAATGTTATGGTTGTCACAAACTTGGACATTTTCAGTACGAGTGTCCTAATCAAGTTGACGAAGAGAAGGCTAATTATGTGGAAACAGGAAATGAAATGCTTTTGATGTCTTATATTGATGAAGGAAAAACAAGCAAAGAAGAAGTTTGTATGTGGTATCTTGATTCAGGCTGTAGCAATCACATGTGTGGCAAGAAAGAGATGTTCTCAACTCTTGATTTGAACTTCAGAGAGACGGTGAAGCTGGGTGATAACTCAAGGATGAATGTAATGGGAAAAGGCAATGTCGTAATGATGGTGAATGGGATAACACAAATTATTACAGGAGTATTTTATGTTCCAGACTTGACAAACAATCTGTTAAGCCTTGGACAACTAGCTGATAAGGGTTTAACAATTGTCATACAGCGTGGAAAATGTAAAATATTTCATGATTCAAATGTCTTCAAACCGGATGTTCAAGTTGTTTGCAAAAATCAAATCAAATGAGCAAATGTGTTTCTCTCTTACCGAAGACTCAACTCAGCTATGGCATCGTCGATACGGACATCTCAACTGCAAAGGACTGAAAACTCTTCAACAAAAGGGCATGGTAAAAGGATTACCACAACTTGGAACAATGTCGAAAGTATGTGAAGTATGCTTACTTGGCAAGCAACACAGACTTCCATTTCCAAGGGAAACAACATGGAGAGCTACTCAAGTTCTTCAACTCGTACACGCTGACATATGCGGGCCTATCAGTCCTATTTCGAACAATGGAAAGAGGTATATTATCACTTTCATTGATGACTTTAGTCGAAGGACTTGGATATATTTTCTTGTGCAAAAGTATGAAGCCTTTGGCGTTTTTAAATTTTTTAAGAGTCATCTTGGAAAAGAGAAAGGTTCATTTATAAAAGTCCTTCGTAGTGATCGTGGTGGGGAGTTCACCTTACACGACTTTACTGATTTCTTCAGTGAAAATGGTATCCAAAGACAGTTGACTGCTGCTTATACTCCATAGAAAAACGGCGTCGCGGAGAGGAAGAATCGCACCATTATGAATATGGTTCGAAGCTTGCTTGTGGAGAAGAATATTCCCAAAACATTTTGGCCAGAAGCTGTGAATTGGGCAATTTATGTGCAGAATAGGAGTCCAACACTTGCTGTGAAGAACAAAACCCCGGAAGAAGCTTGGAGTGGGGTTAAACCATCTGTTAATCATTTTAGAATCTTTGGTTGTATCTCATATGCTCATGTTCCCGACAGTAAGCGCACCAAATTGGATGATAAAAGCGTAAAGTGTGTTCTTCTTGGAGTTAGTGAAGAATCAAAAGCATATCATCTATATGAACTTGTTTCTCAAAAGATATTAATAAGTAGAGACGTAGTGTTTGAAGAAAACAGTAGCTGGGAGTGGGATAAAACTCACGAGAAATCTATTCTTGTCGACTTAGAATGGGGTGACAATGAAGAAGAACCAGTTGTTGAAGCTGAGGCAATTGAAGAAATTGATCGACATGATGTTGATAACACTGAATATCACTCAAGTAAAGACTTTCCATCACCAGTTCGTCAAGGAAGAGAACGGCGGCAACCTGTGTGGATGAGAGATTATGTAAGTGGAGAAGGATTCTCTGAAGGAGACGAAGAAGAAGATGAAGCAATGCTAGCAATGCTTGCTTCCTCAACAGACCCAACCTATTTTGAAGATGCTGTGAGAAGTATGAAGTGGAAGAAAGCTATGGATGTTGAGATTGAAACCATTGAGAAGAATGATACTTGGGAACTAACTAACTTACCTGCTGGAGCAAAGAAAGTGGGAGTGAAATTGGTTTACAAAACAAAACTTAATGAACTTGGTGAAGTAGAAAAGTTTAAAGCTCGTTTAGTAGCAAAAGGATACACTCAAGAACACGGCGTGGACTATACTGAAGTTTTTGCACCAGTAGCGCGGTTGGAGACAGTTCGGATGGTGGTTTCTCTCGCAGCACAAAAACAATGGGCTTTATACCAGCATGATGTTAAGTCGGATTTTCTACATGGGGAGCTCAATGAAGAAGTTTTTGTCGAACAACCTCCTGGCTATAAGATGAAAGGTCAAGAAGAAAAGGTATACAGACTAAAAAAGGCTTTATATGGACTAAAACAAGCTCCACGAGCTTAGTATAGTCGCATAGAATCCTACTTCGCTAGGGAAGGTTTTCTGAAGTGCCCCTATGAACACACTTTATTCATCAAAGTGGGAGAGGCAGGTAAAATTTTGGTTGTTTGTCTTTATGTTGATGATCTGATCTTTACTGGAAATGATGAGGATATGTTTGTTGAGTTTAAGAACTCAATGATGCATGAATTTGACATGACTGACTTGGGCAAAATGAGGTACTTTCTTGGAATAGAAGTAGTGCAAAAATCTGAAGGTATATTTATATGCCAAAGAAAGTACACGGAGGAGATGCTAGAGAAGTTTGGTATGAGTGAATGCAATTCAGTCCTTAATCCAATTGTTCCAGGCTTTAAACTCACAAAGGACGAGAATGGAGTAAGGGTGGATAGTTGTCGTTACAAGCAAATCATCGACAGCTTGATGTATGTGACGGCCACGCGACCTGATATTATGTATGTGGCGAGTCTTCTTAGCAGATACATGGATTGTCCCACAGAGCTTCACTATAACACAGCTAAGAGGGTACTAAGGTATTTAAAAGGAACATCTGATTTTGGTATTTTCTATAGAAATGGAGGAGATGAGAAGATGACAGGTTACACTGACTTTAGATGACCGTAAGAGCACATCAGGTTATGTTTTCATGATGAGTTCTGGGGTTGTGTCTTGGCTATCGAAGAAACAACCAATTGTCACTTTGTCAACTACTGAGGCAGAATTTGTTACAGAAGCTTCATGTGCTTGTCAAGTAATCTGGATGAGGAGGGTTTTAGAGTATTTGAGTCAGAAAGCAAGTGGTGATCAGACAACTATCTTCTGTGATAATAGCTCGACTATTGCATTGTCAAAGAACCCAGTTTTACATGGCCCTTGCAAGCATATAGATGTCAGGTTTCATTTTCTTCGCGACCTTACAAAGGATGGAGTTATAAATATGGTTCACTGTCACACCCAAGATCAGATTGCAGATACCATGACAAAACCCTTAAAGCTGAATGTGTTCGAGAAACTCAGGGGTCTATTAGGAGTTTGTGCTGAACCTGGTATAAACTGAAACTGAATTTCAAGTTTTCAGTTTAAGGGAGGAAATGTTGAAGTATTCAGTCAAGCAGTTAGTCATAGATCGAGTCTTTAGTGATGAATAATCCTGGTGTTCAGGGAAGTAGTTTTGTTTACTCAGTCTTTTCAGTTAGATACCACCAGTAGTCGTGTTTGTTTTACTTTCCTATTTTCTAGTTCTTGTAAAGCTATATATAGCTGTCTTTGTTTCATCTGAATAATAACAATTCTTTCAGTACATCGGGTTCTCAAGAATCCATTAAGCTGATTCGAATATCAATTTACAAAATATGATGTCTTTCCTCTTCTAGATAATTTGTATTTAAAAATCAACATCAATCAGACAAAAACCATAATCAAACCCAGAAAATTAAACAAACAGCTTAATCAAAACCTATCCGGAAAAAAAACAGATACAAACTACTTCAACACATGAAATTTCGGTTGAAATTAAGACAAAAGCTTGGATTTGATGCAATCTTTTTTTTGAATTAGGGTTTTTGCGAGAGAAGAAAAGTTCTCGGAGATGCAGAGAGAAAAAATAAGGGAAAGTTTGGTAAGAAATTCGTTTTTTATTAAAGTACGAAGAATATCAGGACGGACTCAATCTTTCCTGACCGTCGAAGTCAAAAACCGTAAACTTCCTGGCCGTCCAAGTCAAACTCCATCCAGATGATCCCGACCGCCGGATGACAATTTTCAGTAAATCATGTCCACTGTTTGACTCTTTGATCAAGGAGACAAAGTACACCATTTTTTATAACAGTGACTAGGTATCATCGGGGCCTTACGGCCCCGGCTCAACCTCTCCTTATAGTCTTAAGTGTAAATACATTAAAAAAGACTACAACTTGACTAAGTATCCAAATACAACTTAGTCAAATATATTTCATATTTATCCCTGATTAGTTTTAAACCAATCATCGTTACTGAAGACCGAAATAAATAAATCAAGAGAACAGATGGATTCATGTTAGAAACTCTAAATTAGTTTAGTATGTGATGGTGATAACGATGAGAGGGCAACAAATAAAGTGACATTTTTCTCTATATAACATATTCCAATATACTTAGAGAATGATTCAGAACATAAGTGCTCAAATTAGGTCAACTCTTTTAGGTCTTAGTATGGGAATCTTGTTTGTAAACCATACAACAAAATTTTGCAAATTAAATTTTTGAAGCTCGTATTTCTGACATGTATCCAAGTCTGTACAGATGACCTTGGCATATACATCTCACCATTCCATTTTAAATTATTTGATGTGTGGGATTTCAACTATTGTCTTTGAACCTAGATTCCATCCAAGTTGATATTGTATTTTCGGTGTAAATGTTCTTTTAAACACCTTAGTTAGGATGAATATATATATTGGAGTACCCTAATTTCAGTTTTGGTTCCTTCATACACATGCTTCAAACACCTTTATTTGATTGAGAAGATTGTCAAGGTATTTATTTGAATGCTATTTCGTTTTTGTTTTTGCTTAGTTTATCTGATTTATTCTGAAAGGTTATCCACGGAAACATCTGCCTTTTGCTTCTTTCTTATATTTAACTGCCCCTGCCCGAAGAGTCAGTTTTTTCTCTTCCACTCCTAACGTATTTGACTTTACCTTCTTTAAATTGTATGATTTATACTGGATGATACCAAGATTAGCAGGGGGGATACCATTACCACCTGGCAACCTGACAGTCAAGATCGCTCAAAATTTCTTTCTCCTGCATGAAATGGTATTACCACTGCCAAAAATGTTATCTCCTTTATAAATCATGAAGTTAAATTTCTCTCGTCATCTTCTACACATTCAAATGATGATCTTGTGGCTCTGAATCTAGCTTCCATCTTTTCCTGCTTGTATTGGTCTGACAATAGGTACTTTACTTTGGTTAGAGATAAGGAATGCAAAAACAGGTTCGAAAAACGGAAATGATTGATTTACCAAAGAAATCTCCCGAGATTTCTCCAAGTAGAGAGAGATTGTCTACACTTCCAGCATTTATCCGGCTATCCCAATGATAGAGCAGCTGGCCAGACTGCCGTTGGATCCTTCTTTGGAGATATCTCGGTCAAATTCTTCGATGAGTTTAAAATTGTTCTTGGAAATATTCTATAACGTTTCATATCATCCAAAGCAGTGCAATGATAATTGATAGGCAAGAATAGGCGAAATTTAAAAAGTAATAGTATTTTTTTCTTTCCACAAACGAAGGAAGTATTAATATTTAAATCCTTATATCAATTCTCTTATTATATATGTTACACCCAGTGGGCTTATAAATTTGAAACTTCTTAACCTCGCCAACCCACTGTCATCCCAAATGTGGTCTAGGTCTCATAAAGTCATTCTGGACATTTTATTGAGCTAAAGGACACCGTTCTATAATCATCTAAATATGCACTAATGAAACGATGGTGCCTTCCTCAATACCCTACTATTATTCTGATGTTTATAAAACTGAAACTGCCCTGGAAGATCTACTTATAACCTCACTGTCAGTGATTGTCTACCCAGATGAGCTAATCACCGGAACCAAATTAGGCTTATTAAATTGATAGATTTAAATCAACAAATTAAGTTCCAAGGTGAAGAAATTACACAAAAATTTAACATTTAAATAAAAAACCTAATTATTATTATTTTTAAGAAAACAAAGATATTAGCTAGTACTAAACATCAAGAGCAGTAAGAAGAATTAATAATTATTATAGTGCGGGAATAAATGCTATAAAACTGCTCACTTCCAGCAACAACAAACATCTGTGTACATGAGTGATCCAGGTTGCAGTGATCGAATGGTGTTTGACAAATCCAGATGTTTCTCAACCCATGGTATACAACCCCAGTAGAATTCAAAATAGTGAAAAAAGATGCTCGTCACTCATGGTTTGAACCACAAAACTTTACCTATACAGTAGAACCTCTATATAAGAATACTTCATATAGGAATAACCTCCATATAAGAATCAAAAAAATTGGTCCCGACTTGGGCCAGTTATATTTAAGAATAAACTCCATATTGGAATAAGTCATATTTTTTTCTGGTCCCGTCTTAAGGAACTTACCTCCATATAAGAATAATTGACATTATAATATTAATAATATAGGTCTCGGCATACATCACAATTTAAGATGAACAGATTCTTGTAACCATTTTGCAAGATCATTTTACTTCTAAATTGGTTTGATACTTTTTTTGCACAACTCAATAAAATTTTCCATTTCGTGGTTGAATTTTGTGTGGATTGTGTTATATCGCAAGCTTCATTTACCCTTATTTGCATAACTAAACAAAATTTAATTAATACTTTTATTACCCATGTACATTATGACGTTTCCTATTTATATGTATGTACTTTTCCTAGGTATATATAACCAAAAAAACAACAACGATGTTTTCAAGGTAGACCTTCATATAAGAATAACCTCTATATAAGAATATTTCTCTGTAGTCCCTATGATATTCTTATATAGAGGTTCTACTGTATAACTACGTCAACTTTATCACACAGCAACACACTTGGTATTTTGGGTTTTGCTGACCTGGCCACCTGCTAAAGCAAATGGTAACAATTCCTCGTGACTCCAACGGGCCAATGGTTTCCCCAAAGACAACACTTTTTTTTTGAGGAAAATAGATATCTTACTTGGAGCTTTACTATCAGCTAAGTTGGAATAACTTATTTTACCTGGCCAAGCCTAGCTGAGAGATATAAACCAAGGTGCACCTCTCCTGTTTGGATCATTTACGCTGGAATAGACAATCCTAAATCGATCCTGCTACAATTCTGCTCCTGAACTGATCCTGCTACAATTCTGCTCCATCATGCCCTTTGGCTAAGTCATGAATATCGAGAGGGAAATGTCATGCAAGAACAGTGAAAAACAGTTCTATACTTCGAGACATGAGAATATCGATAGAGTTTGAAACATGAACGCATATGTACAAATTTGTACCTTAGTCGGGACTGGACTTATTTCATATCAAGAAGCATCAGAAATAAATTTATTGGACATGGCGTGAATCGAACACGTAACCTTCTGACTTGGAGTCAGATGCGCCACAAATCCGTGGTTTAAAGAAGGTCAAAAACCTTGCAGCAGTTCATGAGCAAGAGATATAGCGATAGGAATGATAAGGTGTTCTATCCCTTGTGGGAGCTCAACCCATCCAGTTTCACAGAAGTGTAAATTCCATAGCAAGTAAGAGAGTCGCCTGCCAGAACTGCCAGAACACAAATGACTGAACTACGGATATAAATAGTAGACTACAAAAAATATCAATATATAATCTCTAATATCAAGATGAAGTACAAAGATAATTTGCAACATTCATTGCTCGGGTTATTATAAAAGTAACACAAACTGTTTAGGAAAAATAGAAATTCCAAGGACAATATAGTCATGCTAAAAATCTGGCGTTAATGCTTGTACCAACAGTTTTCAAAATTACCTGCACTTGGGACAATGACACATAAAATAAGCCAACAACATCTATGGTGGAGAGAAGTCCATGCAAAGCCCAGATCTGTAAACTCACTACTCGGGAGATACCACTCACTGTTGTATCTCCATCCTTCGATACTTGCCTCCACTTCCTTAACAAAAGGTATCCAATTCTAGAGACTACCAAGGGATAGATACCACTATAACACCAGTTTTGAGCTCAAACCATTTTTCAATGGTTGTTGCCCAAGAGGTATGCCAACCTGCCATGCAAAATTGCCACCTCTATCGCCACCAAAAGAACTCTCATCAAACATATAACAAACCCTGATAAGCGAGATTCGGCGAAATAAATTAAGAGAACAAAACAAATGAAACACGGAAGTTAATTGTAAATTACCTTCTAATATTTCTTTATGATATGAAGATATTAACAGCAACACATACGTGAGAATTAGTACGTATTGAAAAAGTTGATTTCATGGGATCTGAACACCAACAATACAGAAGTACATGGACAAATGCACTATGTATGCCATCCGCTAAAATCTTCATATTAGACACATCCGCTAAATAAAGAAAATCTGTCTGAATGGAGATGTAATGATCTGCAAATTAAAGAATCAACATTTTAATGTTTTTTCAGGCATTATATAATCAGAATTCTCCTTAAAATTCGGCTGAAGGAACTTGCTATGTGTAAGACTAATTATAAGGAAAACTGAAACACAACCTTAATTGCAGGATTAATCGAATGCAAACCTGAACCGTGGGTTAATGATCGAGTTCCATAACTATGTAGATGGTATTCCTTGAGTTTGGCCAATTCTTTAAGCCTATACCTATCCATAACATAAAGACAACCCTTATCGTTGACAGATCGTAGATCTCCCCATCTTCATCCATCCTTCTGAATCCAGAGTTGATGAGATCCCTTTTGCTTATTCGCTAACATAACCCATATAAAGATAGACAATTGGTGCCGCATTTAACACATAAATGTCCTGATAACAAACTTCAACACTAATTTTCACATGACTCTAGCCTCAGAGGCGTCTTTAACAATGAGGATACCTATCCAATCCCTGTCTTCCCTCTGCCACAACTTTTGCTCTAAATGAGTAAGAACAGAATTTGTGAGAAAAAGTTCTTCGCCCATGGCATTATCGATTATTATCATAGAGACTTTGACAGAGTCAATAATGGATCATATTAAATTAACATCAGCTACACATAAATTAAAAATGACACTATAAGAAGAAAAATGAACAAATAAACTGGAAAAATTAAAAAAAACAGGTATGCACAGTGCTTACAAATTACAATGAATAAAACCTTTATCCCATGGCGGTATCTTTACTCTCCATCGAAACTGCGGCATAAGAACCATTATATTCCAAATCATTCCATGCCTCGGACCAACAAAATTCAACCGTTCAATCAATTTTCATCAACTTGGCCTCCAAGTAACAGTATTGCCTACTCTTGGGTCAAAATTCTGCACCATGCAATTATAAGTTCAGATACAAATACTTAAAGGTAGTTAATTAATTGACGTTTAAGAATTTCCATGTTATGGAAGCAGCTACATATATAGATCCTTGTGAACCTTTCCAAGTAGGACTCACAAAATAGTTTCAAGTGCGCATAAATCATAAGAAGATCTCCAGAGAAGTCTGTTAGTATGTTGTCTTAAAATATCATTTTAGGTGATTCATTCCACTGATTTCTTGTACTAAGAGGCCAATCACAATGAAACTATATTCATACAACCCATTGACTGAGCAACTAAAAGAAAACAAATCAAGTTGAACGGATTTAATCACAACTTTGTCAGCCATTTCTTTCAGATTTTTACTATGGACAAATATTCACTTGGCTTGTAAATTTTATTAACTCTCAAAAGTTCATTAGTTGCAGCTATTCCACAATCACTAAAATACAGTGGAGACTTAGATTATGTTTGTTACAGCTATATCAAAAACAAATTAATGAAGTACTTTTCTGTTTGCAACATGGATTCATAAAGAAAAAGATGTAAAAAAGTGAAAGCTTAGATCCCTAACTACTGACAAACCCTTGAAAATGAAGAAGAATGGATTGTTTTGTGGTATCCTCTCTATATGCAGATAAACTTTATGGCAATAGTGAAGAAAAAAACACCAAAAGCATCAAAAATATATATTATTTAGAGGCTAAAGAAAAGAAACTACACAACTAACACAACTCTAATATCTCCAGTGTCAGTCTCAGACTTGTACTTGTTAACTAGCTAAATTGATATTTCAAATTTAGTGAGGGAGATAAGAGTCAAAACCTTGGTGGTGGCACTATATTGTATAGAGAAATTTGAAGTGCCGAGCTATTAAACAAATTAACTATTAAAGCAATCACGTCATCAAGGCCTACCTATTTTCATGGCAAAAAACAAAAGGAAAAGGCAAATCGTCCTATGATGCAGTAGTAAAAGGTGAACCGCGATATGCCTGGAGAACTCAAGGAAAAGGCGAACTGTCCTGTGATAGAGTAGGAAGCTGGACCACAGGCAATGGTACCAATAGATAGTTTTTAAAGAATCAAAGCTACGTCTTGTGATAGAGTGGGAAGCTGGACCACAGGCAATGGTACCAATAGATAGTTTTTAAAGAATCAAAGCCAACTGCAAGATGTCTGAACAACTCTCGTTTTTCAGTAAATGAAATTGGATCCTATTGATGTGAGACACACCCAGTAATGAAATCTTCAAGATTTGTGTAACAAAAGGGTATTACTTTTCATTGACGTATCAGGGTCATATGAAAGTTATGCGATACTTTCTGACACACCATGTAAACTATACATGGATTAACAGATTGGAAGTGTAGAAATTCTAGTGGTTCTTTACTTTCAAAATTTACCTTGGAATGCAAAGGAACTCGCACATATGAAAGTAATATTAGCTGGAAATAAATGGCTAGAAAGTTATCATCTCTCATAACAGAAAAAGCTTTTCGTCGCAATGAAGTTTCATGGGAATTTCTGAGGTCAGTACCTGAGCATCCAGATATAGATATAATAAGAGCCCTAAGACTCTACAGAAGGATCAATCTAAAATCTTTGACCGAAGCAAATTCCCAACAGAATCTAGATATAATCCTTAAAAACGTGAACTTATGAATCTAGCCACTTTAAGATATTAATCTTCTTACCCACCTCTACTATGCATCAAGAAGAAAGTTACCATTGGAGCCAAGTGTTGAGCTCAACAACTTTTGACAGATGAATAATGTAAAAATTCATGGAAAAGCAAAAAAGTAGATCTTGTGTAGAAAAAACCAATATTGATTTTGGAGAAAGAGTATTGACACCTTGGGTGGAATGTGCACATTTCCGCATTATGCAAAGTACTGATGCACCAAAAAAAAAAAATCACTCAAAACTTTACAATTGAAACTAAATGAATAGAAAGAGACGAAACAGATAATAACCCAACAAAAATTTAAACGGAACGAATTCTTGGCATTATTTGGCTGAACTGGAAAAAAGAGAGCTACTTATAATCCACGCACAACTTCCCAATTAGTTTTCTTGCAATTATTTACTACGAAACCAAATTTGCCAGAAAAAGAAATGCAAGCAGGAAGAAGAAGATGAAGATGCTAATTCACTGTACTCTAAATATGTGATGGAAGGCGTACATGAACTCTGTACCATACTTCATTATCGACCAAATTAACTGTTTAAGTCTAAAGTGTACTATATAACCTTAAACAAAATAAGAATAAGGAGATGACACCAATATCTCCAGGTAACTAATCCTCTTAGGGATAACTGAAATGCTACTAAACATATTTTCAAGAGTACACAGACTTACTTTTTCTAGAACCTATATGGCAGCAATGTTTGAATAACACGACAAATTAGAATCGGTAAATAAGGCAAGTCAAGAAAGTAAATTAATCGAGATACACCAAGAAGGAACTGAATCTGGTTGAGTTCGCTAAAAAGATTCATCTATCTCCCATGAGGAGGGATTTGAGTATTAGCAGTTAAGTGGAGAATGTCCATGATGGTGACCCAAAACGAATTACTCAAACAATGAACATAATCTTGATTGAGAATCCTTACCAATGACTTCCATTATTGCATGTCAGCAAACTCCTGATCATCAACTCCGAGCAGGTCTCCTCCAACAGCAATCTCTAAAACTTCTCTCCAAAGATAAATATAATGCCATCCGTGATGTGTTGTGCTATCCCTGACATCAAAGAGTCACAAAATTTCAAATTTGCGGTCTAGGACCCTGCACCCTGTGCATTGTATAATTCAAAGACAAAGATACAGACTAAAAAAAAAAAAGCTTGTCATAAAAATAAGCAAAACCGAGAGAAATCACCTCTAATAATGTAAAATTAATTAAGTAAAGATCAGACGCAAATGCTATTGTAATATTAATGTCTAGAACCAAAATGCATTGTAAGTAATACATGCTTCAATTGATGGTAGTTCTTTGTACAACAAAGGGAAGGTATAATATTCTTCCGTTTCGGTTTTGTTACCAGCTGTTAGCTATTGGCCACTCTTTTGCCACACCTTTGAAGACTTGCAAACATTTGCCATTTTGAGGAACCTCAACAAAATATTCTGCAACATATACATTATAGTGAATAGACGATTAGTGTGTGGAACTAACCTGTTTGCTAAGGCACAGAACTCCAACATCCCTGACCATACTTAAGCGATATGGTTAAGAAGTCTGTCATGTTCTTCAGATGAACCCTGTCTTCATGCCAACCTTGAAATTAGTTGAGCATTTCAAAGTGAGTGTCCGATATGTATTCTAAATAAACTGGACATGCCTGCTACTTTCATAGAAAAACAAACCTTATTAACCATGGCAATGAGAATGTGCATGCATGTATGGTCACTCTCAGATCAATCCTGGCTGAAGCTGAAGCATCTACTTTCGGAGTAAAAGAAATAAATGCAAGTACATTATTTAAAAGGTAACGACTTTATGAATATTCACCTACATTTGTGTCATATCGCCTCATCATCAGCTTTGAAATGCAAAAGAGGTGCAACAGGGACAAATACTTCTTGGTTGTGATGGGAGAATAATATACATTCGTTAAGATGATGTGCAAGCCGTGGCAACACAGCAAGATATTAAAGACTCAATTTGAAGTCCTGAGCTATTGAAAGATTAAATATTAAAGCAACTACGTTAACAATCGATATCAAAGCCTACCTATTTTCATCGCAAAATAAATAAATAAAGGAAAAGGCTAACCATCCTATAATGCAATAGGAAGCTGGACCACAGGCAATGGTTCAAATAGATAGTTTTTAAATAACCAATTGTGACTACAAAAACATGAGCGAAGCTAGATAATTCAAACAACTCGGAATATCTGCTATGGCATTGGAGCTGAAATAGTTGCAACAAAGATAAGTCACTAAGTTAAATATAGAGAGAGACCTTCTTATTCCTCCCATCTCCTACTCCGAATCATCTTTCTTTAGATGCATAAATTCAAACATATAGGATACCTAGACTAATAACCTCACAATCAAATTGGCAACATTGCTGGCCGCTTCAAAGTCATCTTTTAAGGATGGAAACAGAGCAAATGTGGGAATCTAAAATTTAATAGTGTCACTACATCAAACTAGTTAGATGGATATTTATCTCAATGCCACTAATTACATGGTTGTGTTGTGTAGAGAAAATAAACCTTATATGTACGAAATCAAAGGCATGCAATATAAAAGAACGAATAACGGAGTGGAAACTAACCTGAAATAAAGATCAAATCTTTTGGTTCGTTAATTCGTTTGCTAATAGTAACATCTCAGAAGTAAGGTTTGGTCTATTTTTCAATGGAGGTTTGATATACAAACCAACCGGTACGCTATGAAGACACGTAAAGCTAAAAAGTCTCGAGGTAGAAAAAAATTGACTACAGGTTCCTTTCAAATGTAAGTGACAATTATGAATTAAGTAATTAAAACATGAGCAACTACAACTTTAATAGTGTAATTTTATTTCATTATTCCATTTCTATAATCATGACCCTAGGAGACACTTAACAACCACAACTCAACTAAAACAGGCGTGTAAACATATATTACTCAATCATCTCTATTGACAGATAAAAGACAATAGATGACTGCTATTATAAGGTGTTGCATAATATCATATAGTTTTTGTCAATTTACTCAGCCAAGTTGGTGCGCAAACCATGGAACAATGAGCATAATAGAATTGAAACATGGACTTCACATGATAAAACCAAAGTTCGCGTAACGTATCAGCAAGAGTACCTTGAGAACCTGGATAGATCTATAAATCTTTGAACAAAAGTTCTAGCATGGTTGTGCCCTTTTCAATACGCTTGCGGTACAAACACAGATAACTGAAATTCATTAGATCACTGAATTTCATAAGGCCAATTACCAATACAAAAATAATAATAATTCAAATCAAATTCAGGATGCCCTGCCTATATGGGTTGTGTTAGATATCAGCTGCACAATGTTCTGCAAAACCCTAGGTTCATAGCTTGTCACGAAGAGTACCTTCAAACCTATGAAAAATAGCAAGAATCGATTCACAAAAGTAAAATACACTATGAAAACACTACAGTTACCAACCCAAAACATGTAAACATCTCAATTGGATCAAACCCACAACCCAAATAATGAAAGAAAAACAAAACTGTGACACGGGGAAAAAGTAATAAGAACACACATCAATTGGATGATGTTGAAAAACAATCAAAGAGGAAGAATCGCAAGAAATAATCAATAGAGAATCAAAAATTGAGGGGTGCTGCTTTTGCGTTTCAGATGTAGAGAGAAAAAAATAAAGTTTTATATGACAGATGAAAAACACCCATCAAACCCAATGACCACAAACAGTGAGAATATCAGCCCCTTCATCGACGGTCCCAGAAAGCCTCGAGCATCACCTATGGTTGAACTTTAGTTGCTGAAATTTTGAGAAAGAAAAAGTGTTGCTTTTCTTAGGAACACCTCTGGTCACTTATTTTTTTAATTGATCAATCGGTGCAGAGAATGGAAGAATATATCAACTCTTCAAACAAAAACTATCTGAAAGAATTGAAATTTTGACTTTAAATACCCACCTTATTGATAGACACAGAAAGACATTTCCCAGCAACCAATAATGTTGATGTAATGTATACAATATACTCTCGAAGAATTTCACACAGTCTTGTTGGCAACGGTCAATTCAGGAAAACATTGTCCCCATATAAAGATTTATAACACCAACACCTATTCTACGTACTAAAAACTACATTGCAAGCATTCAGGATTCTTTAGCTGCGTACTAAAAACTACATCGCAAACATTCAGGATTCTTTAACAGACCTTAAGTTATAGAGTAGATGATGAACATGCAATAGATGTTGCTTTGAATTTTTTTGAAAGTGTTCTAAACAAAATCATCACTTACTTGTTGGGGTGCCAAGAAATTCTATGATGTAGTGTCTCTTCTTATCCCATTGAGAAAGCGCGGAACTATTTACGATGCCTTGATTTTAGTTAGGCTCTCACGCTGCAAAGGAATTTAATGGGAAGAGCAAAGCCTTACTGCTACTAAACCATTTCAGGAATTAGTAATGAAGATGCACGTGATGCGTACCTGCACAAAGCACTGAGATAAGGTTAAATATGCTACTGCCTTGGTTTCAATCAGTTTAAGAACAAATACAAAGTCCACTGAAAGAAATCTCTTTTAACTTAGTCTTATATTGAAGACAATTACTGTATCTTACGAATTTAGTTATGTGCAAGCACACATTAAAGTAATAATGATTGTGGGCATTCATAACTATAAAACATAGAGAGGCCCCCGGAACAAACTTTTCTAAAAATACAACACTACTGCACTAATACAAACTTTATGTTTTACTTCCAGAATGGATTTGCCAAGAAACAACGAAACCCAAAAATTATTATGGCTGGATTCTATGCATTACAAACTTTAAAACTCAAGTCAATAAGAATCTCCTTTAGTGTCATGAAAACAACCAAAAATAACTTCAATTCAAAGCAGAAGCAAACACAATAATACCAAGTACAATTTTTGCTCATACCAAGTACCTCAAAATATTCACCACCCCTGAGGCTGCTCTACAATGTAACATTTTTGCTCGAACTACATCTGGAACAAACACAATAATAATAAGTTGGTGTTTTTGCTTGAAGTTCCACTGCAAGCAAACCATATCCAAACTACACAAAACAGAAAACCTACCTTCAAGAGGAAATACTCTTCATTTCACATTTAACATAATTACATGGTGCCCATATGTAATACACTGTTGACGTGAAATCACTCCAAAAGGCACTTTAATAGGCTAATACATTTGCTTCCGCTTTACTTGAGCAATTGTTGACCTGTGCAGAACAAAAAGTAAGTTAGCAACCAAAACTTCACTTAGATATTTTCTAGAGAAACAGGTACAGGATGCAAACAGCAAATCAGCATTACTGGGTTTACTTCATTGTCGAACACGTATCAGTACTGTGTAAAGGTTAGTTTGAGTCGTCCCTGATGGAGATTTGCTTCAGTAGTGAAAGATTTTGGAGCTCTATCTGGAAGAATCGACGTTACACCATTAAAATATCTCTGGATTTACCACCAGATATCAGTACATCCCCTGATTAAGGCTACTTCAGTATCTCCATGCTCTGCATAAATTTCATAAGTCTCTTCAATTCTAAATATATTTAATGCATACTCAAATCAATTAAGTCCACCCAGTACCGTTTTCATTCATACTCAAATCACTTTTAGATTTGCTCGCTCATTATAGGAACCATCTTACACTGAGTGCCATCCAAAATCTCTTACCCCTTGATCATTAATTCTGAGAAGCAGTGGTCTTAGCACCACTATTGCATAGTATGAATGCGCTATCGAATAAAAGTCAAATCGGTAGTTGGGTCATTATCTATATGCGCAATGAACATACTAAATTTGTGTATATGTCCCAATGCCACCAGAAACATCACGTCCTCGGGGAACACGAATTCCGACAGAGAATGTAGTAAGTATTCAACTTCTTATTATTGAAACGATGACGAATAATTTTATTCACAAACTTCTTAGTATTCAACATCAGAACAATTATATTCACGATCTAAAAATGAAAACGTTGTTGTGGTAAAACTATTTCGGATTGATTTTCACAAACTTACGGAGTTTCAAAGCATTATAAGTTTTGTGCTGAAGTTTCTGGTGCTGTCACTTCAAACCTCCTTACTGTGGAATTTATCATCAAAGCAAAATCCCTGTGGAAGAGCTATAAGGTTTCCACTCACCGTTACTATCGATTTTTGCCTCTGAGCTATAAGTTTTCCACTCATTAATCAGCTTGTAACCACATCACCAGTTGGAAGATTGTTGTATTTTTCATCTGCTAAACACATCCCGCTACAGACCTTGCTGCCCACACGGTAACCCCGAACTGAAGAGTGAGCATGGGCTTCCCTTGAGATCTGCACTAACTGTAATGCCTGATCCAAAGCATTAAATAGGGACAATGTTTGGGAATGTAAATTTTTCTATACTGAAAGCAAAATAGGATAACAAATCACATAACCAAGACTCCTTTAGTGTCATGAATACAACCAAAAATAACTTCAATTCAAAGCAGAAGCAAATTATAATTTGATGTCAAATCACACAATTACTTAAGTTTCAAGAGGTTACTCGCACCTATTTTGTAAAAAGATCATAACATTCACCGATTAAATAAAAGAAGAATTGACCAAGCAGAATTAGGTCATGACGAAAAGAAAGCAAATGTGAGAAGATCAAAATAAGAACAGGAATTTGTGTTTACCAACCTATTCTCCATCTTTCTTCTATTCTTCACATCTCTTATCTTCAAAAAAAAGAAGATCAAATACCTATTTTGCTTTTCTTCTCGGTATGGATTGCCGTTGTTAGGATACCATACCTCGCTTTGCCCGTCTCTCCCTCCCTCGCTAACCAAACCTCAAATAACAACACTGAAAATAAATTTGTCCGGATCGGAATTAGCTGGTTCCATAAAAGGCATTCCCAGTAACATAGCCTATCATTCTTAGCGGTCCAAGTCAAAGCTCGATCCGGACTCTGTGGGCCGCCGGATGACCCTCCCGCCTCAATCCTGTCCATCGATTGACTTTTTGATCAAGGAGTCAATTACCACATCTTTTTGTAACTATGATTCAAGATTTATAAATATTTGGTTTTTCAATCTTCGGTATAGATTTAAAGATGTTGCAATGCATCTGGGCCACGGGTGTGTGGCGAAGCTCCGCCACACCAATAGGCAGTTCCTACTGGACCCGGTGCATAGCACGGATTACACACTAGTTCTTACCTAATGGGAGCAACTTAACCAATAAATAAAAATGGAATAATGAAGTAGTGAGTGACACGTCGATATAATAGTTGGTAGTAATTGATTAATTGAACTAATTTTCAATGAACAATACAGTTAATATATGGAATTTAGGGTTAAGAATTGGGGTGTTCTTGCACCAAACAATTGGGGTGTTGAACAAAGATTCAACCTGAATCCACCTAAAACTTATAATTGAAACTACCTCTATGACAACAGCAGCATCAAGAGAGTAATAAGACTCCCCACCAGAATCCATCATAAAGCATAGAAAGATAAAAACAAACACATTGATCACAAACTACATATACTTTTTCTTTTTTTTGAAAATTAGACGTCTTATAGAAAACTAGTTAGATGATTAAAAGCTCATTAAAGTTTACCTGGACAGGGATATTTCCCAAGTAAGCTCCCAATACACCAACTTCAAAGGAAACACATAAAAAATAAATGTAAAGACTTCAAAAAAAAAGTTGGACTTACGATGTTACCTCATTAAAACCTTGACAAGGAAACCCCAAAGTGGGAAGACCCTGACGAAGGAAAGAGTAGAATTGTCCAAAAAAAATAATAGAAATTAAACTAACTACAAAGATAAAATTACAATCATAATTCTTCAGGATCATAGGAAATCTTCGTTCTCCATCGGTTCCCAATAAACTGTCTTCTATAGCTGGCAATATGTATGACGCCACAAGCAAGTTGTGGAAGTTGCTCCTGATAAAACTATCAAACTACAAATACTTAAGATCATCAAACCCAAACTACAAACAGTAAAGTGTTTTAAGTCTTGCAATATAGACATCACACAAGCTCAGAAAATCTAGAAGATGCATCACCCCGTGAACAGCTTACACCTCAGATCATAATGAAGACACGTAGATGCATCACCTCCCAACTCGTGAGAACTTAAGCCCACCATGAAAAGCTGAGACATAAGATGCATCTCCGTAATCGTATATTTACATCTGATAACTACGAGTTGATACTTGGTGGTGAATTATGTTTTTTTTTTCCTTTCAAATATCTAGTTTTTAATAAAAAGTAAAATGTAATAACAAATAACAAATAATGTGTCTGATATTGAATGAATAATACATTACGTAAGGAGAAAGGAAGAACTGAATAAGTTATTACATCACATGTTTCAACAACCATAACAAAGAACAGAAAATTAACAAAGAAATCAAGGGGCGAACGATCAAAATATGCAACTCTCTCAAAAGGATCAATTGAAGTCACCATAAATTGCTAATTACATCTTTGTCTTTTGGCAACTTACTTATGACATGTTAATTTACCAATCAGAATAACTAGCCTGCAGGATTTAATAGCACAGTGCGTTTCCAAATACGTATTGTTGCACATAATGGAAGACGAGATGATGTGAGGATTTCTTTTATTCGCATTGCTCAAATGGCAAAAAACTCCAAGCCAGGGGCTGGTGCCAAAAATACAAATGCTAAACCGGCTCTAATAACTTATACGAAAAAACAATCTAAGGCAAAGAAACTAACCCTGAAAGATCAGAGCGTTCAAATAGAAATTAAGTTGAAGCATGTTAATGAAGAGGACAGTCCTTCATAAGAGAATGAGAGGCTATATCCAAAACAGATACCATGTGGAATTGAGAGATTGGCTACCTACTATTTTAGGTAGTCTATCCTGGTTGCGCAGGTAAGAAGTCTTGTGAAAGCGAAAGAACTACGGCCTAGTATGCTGTTGCCAGGGATCCTTCTTGCAGGAAGGGCCAGAAGTGGGGATGCCCTCTGCATAAGGAAGACCTGACGGAGGCATTACTGGCGAGCCCACGGGCCCATATGTAGTTCCTACGGCAACAACAGGCTGCGGATGTTCCAACTTGCAGGCGATTCAAAATTTAACGATTTCCAGTTCGCATGTAGTATGGACGAGCCTTCCTTTCCTGTGAGAGCAGATGCGAATTTGAACCATAGTCTATGACCTTGTTAAGACTGATCACACCACAACCTTCTACAGCAATAGCAGAAGTGAATCATAGGATACAAGTATAAGACCTAAAGCAGAAATCACATAAGCAAATGGTAGAATTAGACAACTGACGCATGGGTAGACCCAACATGTTCAGTGGACCAGTCTTTCATCATATCTATGCCGCGGTTATTATATTTACAAGTTGCACTAGGTTTGCAAATACGCAGTTCGTAAAATATCGAGACGTACCTGTTAAAACAAAACTAACGAGTCGAATGCCTTGTAATGGTAAACATAAGTGTGCTAGTAGTATCTCATTTCGACAGTATAGACAGGAGATCACCTACAACAAATACAAGAATTTAGTAGTTACCAAAATAACACGCCTAACAGTCTCGTTATCCAGCTCTTCAGGGAGTGCACCCGTGTCGGGAAGCCTCTATAAAAAGAGAAGTATCTTAAGCAGTTCAGTTCAAATAACGGCTGTAGGAAATATGGGATTATGGGACTACAAGAAGTATAACTGGATCGCAACATGAACACCTGACTTCAAAGAAATATAGACGGACTCACGGACATTAATGAAGGGCATTCAAACCCATAAACGTTACAATTTAATCTAAACCAGACGACCAACTCAAAGAACTGGAATTTTACGTTAAAATATATTGATATATTTGCCCCGAATAAACAGGAGGACTAATGTGGCAATTACTTACATAACCACACAGCGTTTTCCTTGTAAAAAGACGGGCACACTTAGGTTCACTAGGACTATCTATAAGAAGCCGAATGGAAAGCGATTATGTTAAGAATTTTCAGTTGCACATGGTTTCTACAAATGGAAGTATAGGATAATCATCACAGTGGAAGCAGTTTTCCAGCTATAATAACGTAACCGTACTTATAACCTCACTTCTTAGGTTGTATATGTGATTATGCACAACACATAAAACTATACACAGTATCATTCCCTAATATCTTCAGATACTACACAATCAAAAATTTGATGCGCATATCCGTCCACCAATTCTTCAAAGACAATTCGCATGTATATGTATGCATTGCCAAAATAATCATTATCCAGAAGAAATATAACAAAAAAAACTACACCAAAACAGACTAAGAGAATCTTTGTAATTACCCAAAACATAATGTGAACCCCAACTCAGAGTAACAGTAATTCATAATAGTCCAACGGCCGAAAGATCCTTATCTTTTATTGCAACGAAATAAATATCCAGGAAGCGTACGAATATGTTCTGAAATTACCTTCAGGATATCCAAAGGTGGCAATAGCAGCAAACGATACACCATTCTGAACCTGCCAACGAACAAGACAAAGTAGAATGTATCTTCAATTTGTAAACCCTTTTTTCTCCAAACACCACCCAAAACTTCTTCTACTACCACTGCAACCGTAACTTACAAAATTCTTTTCATACAGGTTAATCAAAATCAACATCTACTCCTAAAATGCTTCAAAAAAAAAAAAAAAAACTCTACTCCTAAAGAACAAAAAAAATACAGAAGTGGAAAGACAGAAAATTGAAAATTTTAAAATATACATACATATATATCTCTTTCATCATCCCCATCCTCATACTTCCATTGAATTAGATTAAATTTTGTACAACAAGAGAAATAATAGAAAAGGTAAAATAAAGAGTACAACAATTGATCAGATCAACTCCAAGAGGTTCAGGTTCAAAAAGAACCTCATATCAGATCAGATCTGACTTCAACAGTTACAAAGAGATCAGAATTTTTGATATCAATGAAAATAGTTGAAGATTCATAATCAAGCCCTATCTCAAAGGGGATGAAGAAGCTCATCATAATGAACACTAATTTATAATTAACCCCACCTATAATCTGATTAACAACAAACAACAACAACAAGAAGCTCACCAACAACCACAAAAGAAAAAAAGGATAAATTTTTTCCTTCCTAAAACTCCCTCATCAATTCATGGAGATAATCAAATCAAAGACACAGAGCTAAATCATCATCACCGTTATTTAAATAGTCAACCACAGGAGGAGGAAAGTTAAGATCAAATGGTAATGGTTGTTTGCTCCTGATATTAAAAGCAGAAGATGAACTAGATGCTGCAGTAATATCATGATGATTATCACCATCAATCACAGATGAAGAAGAATCACAATCACTGTGACAATCTTGATCAGGATCAACTGGTTGTCGATGAGGCCGCCGTCTTCTATGCTGCTGCTGCTGAGATGGTGCATGATGAATCAAGGCTGGAGAAGAAAATCTCGGACCACTAAACGATTCAACAGTACTACTTAAACTACTACTAGTTGGTCTCTGAATATTATTAACTTGAGGTTGATTGTGATTTTGCTGATGGTATTGCTGATTATTATAAAAATTGGTGCTTTGTTGTTGTTGATGATAAATTGTTTGATGTGGATGAATGGGTGAAGATGGGAAATTGGTTTTAGCTTTAGGACCCCTTAAATTACGAGCAGCAGTGTCGTAAGCTTTAGCAGCATCCTCAGCTGAATCAAAAGTACCTAACCAGACTCTAGTTTTCTTCCATGGATCTCTAATTTCTGCTGCAAATCTTCCCCATGGTCTTTTTCTAACACCTCTATATCTCATCTCTTTCACTTCTTCTTCTTCTTGATTTATTCTTTCATTTCCTCCTACCATCATCACCACTTCAGCTGCAGCAGTAGATCCTCTTCCTCTCCTCATAACTTACAAAGAAGTGAAAACAGAACAGAGAGAGAGAGAGAAACAAGAAAGAAATAGAGAGAGAAGGGAACCAGAGCCTTGAAATCTGCTCTTAATCCACAACTCCTTCAGTCCTCCTCCTTAACAAAACCTCTTCCCTCTATCTCTCTCTCTCCCTCTGATTTTTTTCTTTTCTTCTTTTCTCTGTTTTTCTTTCCCTCTCTATCTTAAGAGGTTTCTGGTGCTTCTTTCTTTCTCTCTTCTTGCAAGATGGGTTTGTCCCCACAGACCGACTAGATAGCCTTCTTCTTCTAGATTTGGCTTTCCCTTTACCCGGCAATGACTATAATACCCTTACTCTTGAAAATGACGAGAAAATTGATGGGATTCTGAGTTTTCTACTTTGAAAGTTCTGGACCACGGTCATCTAGTTTTATTACCCTTCTCTCCTACAACTCTTTCTTCTTCTTTCTCTTTGAGCAACTCTTTATCTGAAGTTGCTACATCTGCCTTTCAGATTGGAACAAATAATTGGGGGATATTTTTATTAATTGGGGATATTTTTACTGTAGTTGTCGACATGGTTTTCAATGAAATCGGCATGGTCGATGGATTGTCGGCATTGAAAAACCATGCCGGCAGCTACAATGAAATATCCCCAATTAATTGTTCTCAGATTGCATTTGAAGATTTTTCACGGATTAATATTATTGTCTTTTTAATTTCGGATAACCCTATAAAAAAAAGAACTACAACAACATCCAGATTTATTACACCAAATCTATTGAATCTCTATTTGCTGGAATTTATGTTATTGCCTAATATTCCAAGGCTTTGCAAAAATGATTATTTTTGATGCAGTTCTAGAATTAGAAATCATATATATTCAGAAGTTTAAGGTTGCATCGCATTCTCTAAATAAAAAAGTATCAACAAGAGATACTTATGCGATGGATAATTTATGTTTTCTTTTTTCCAATAAAAATATTAATTAAGATGTTTTATCTATATTAAACAACAAATTTAATTATCAGTTTTACAGTTTTTCAACGTGGCACGTCATTCTGATTAACTAATGATTTTCTTCTATTTACTGTTAATTAGGATGATACGATATTCTTACTAGCTAACTTGTTACTTAGAGCAGTTCATATGGAATGAACAAACTCAGAGTTTGTTCATTTTGCTCCCACTATGGAATGAACAAACATAAAAAAATGGATGTTCAAGTCAACAAAATTGTTGATTTGAACACCCAGATGGAACACCTAGCGCGCGCCTGTGCTAAAAGCGGGCGTGCTTGCCACAAACGCTGGCGTGTGTCACAAAAATGCCAGCGCATTTACTACGAACGCGCGTCGTCAGTTAAAACGCCAGCGTCTGATCCAACAGCGCCAACGGCTTAATCTGAACGGCTGACAAATCTTGTGATCTAACGGCTATAATTTTTGAATTCTATAAATACTCCTTATTTCAACTCTAAATTCACACATTATACACATTCTCCACTCTCAAATCATCTCAAAAAATGTCTCCCAGAGTTCGTGTTAGATTCACTCAACAAGAGGATTTAGCTATTTGTATAGCCTATGTTTTTCACACAGAAGAAGCTGTCTTAAGTAATGTAGCCGAACCGATGTTGGCTTTCTGGGAGAAAGTTTACAGAATGTTCACCGCTGAAACAGGGAACATTTATAGGCGTGATATTCACGGATTGTCGCATCGTTTTAATACAATTAGTATCAATGTATTGGAGTTCATGGCTTTACTAATGGAGAATCACAAAAATAAGCTCAACGGTGAAGTCGAACATGAAGTGGAACCCAGAACTCTAGCGATGTGGCCAGCAACTCACGACGGTCGTCCTTTCGACTTCCATGCTTGTTCCAACATTCTTAGGGTGCTCAACAGATACAATCCCCTACTCTAGGAATTCCACCACCCGCCGAGAATTGACGCCTATGTAGTAGTTGTTTTAATCTAATGTATTTCTTTTATTTCCATGTATGATGTGGTTGTTCAATGTAGTACGTTTTTATTTATGATATTAATATTGATGGTGCAATGTTTAATCCAGGAAAAATTTAGATTACTGATGTGCAAATGTGATGATAATCGTAATAACATAATATCATAGTGAATCAATTTGTCCTACACCTTCAATCAGCCCACTCCACCAAAAAACACCTGGGACATTCCCAGAAATGCCTTCCATATGTGTCTTCAGAAGAAGAAGTCTGCAAATGTATAAAAGTCTTGCAACCGGGCTTTGAGCATCCACTGATTCTCCGCGGACAAAGTTTGCATTCGTGATCTCCATATCCACAATGTTTGAAGTGTAATAACTCCTTCTTCAATTTGGCTTTAAGTTAAAAAGTTTTTGCAGAGTGTTGCAATCTTTTTTTCTTCTTCTTCTTTTTTAATCTTCATAGCATCATCTAGCATATGTGGTTCCTCTGTACAATTGGGATCTTGACATTGCAAATACCTGAGCTTTTCCGGTTGTGATTCAATCACCATTCTGATGCGTGAACAACCTTCCCGCGGACACTTTGAATACATCCAAGGACATTGCATAAGACTGTGGTTATCCAGGAAACATAATGGACAAACCTCTTTTGCTTCGACACATAATATTTGCTTCGCTTTGCCTTTAGAAAACATGGTGGATTTTGAGAAAGAAATCTGTTGGTTTGGTTGAGAGGCACCTCTAGTGTGTCGTATTTATAACAAGAAAATAGGCGTTGGTAATTCGAACGGGCGGTTTTAGTAAAGTCGCACGGTTTTACTACAAACGCCAACTTCTATGATAATTCAAACGGGCGCTTAAAAGAAAGTCGCGCGTTGTTACTACAAACGCCAACGGCTAAATATCCAACGGCCCGATTTTGTCTCTCGACCTATAAATCTCTTTCCTCTCATCTCCAAATTCACATCTTCTTCTTCTTCTTTTTTGCTAAAGCTCTTAATCTCTCCCACTCTGCAGAAATGTCTGTTAGAAATCGTGGTCCCAAGTTTACTGAAGAAGAGGATATAACTATATGCAAAGCATATTTTTTCCATAGGGTAATCACTGGTGTCCTTTATCAAAACGTTTATTTTTTGGATAACGTTTTTTCAATGTTCGTCTCACTGACGGGAAACCCAGGAAACCGAGATGCTTGTCGATTGCGTGCTCGTTTTCAATCTATTAGGCTTGCACTCCAGCCATTTGTTGCTCTGGTAATGAAAATTGATCGAGAAAAGTTCCTCGGTGTAACTGAAGATGAAGTGATCCAAACAGCTTTTGAAAATTGGGAGGATACTCACGGTAAACCTTTTCGTTACGAAGGGTGTTTCAGAATTCTAAAAGATGGTCCATCTCAAGCACATCGTTACTGCACTCGAATGCCGCTCCCGGTCTTTACAATGGAAGAAGATGTTTCTCTTGTTCGATGTTGGTTACATCGTATGATGAGACCAATGAACCATGACAATTTCTGGGAAAGAGTATTGGGACATTTTGTAGCATCGCAGAACGAAACCATAAGAAACAATAAGAGCTTAGAACTAAGAATTGCATTCATCACTAAGGAAGTCAAATATTATACGGAAGTTTTGTGGATGGTTCACCGTAGCAATTCTGGACTTTCCAACGAAGAACTGATGAGTATCTTATTACCTTTGTCCTCATGTACTCAACTGCATCATAAATATCTGAACTTCTTGTTTGTTTTACAGAAAACCATCGCTCAGACCAAGTTTACTGAAGAAAGCGGAAGAGAGTTTAAGCATTTTGAATGTTATGAACTCTACAAAGAGAATGTCGCTGGATTTGATGTAGTTTGATGTTTTTTTTGTGGTTTATTAAAATGTAGTTTGATGTTTTTGTTGTGGTTTATTAAAATGTAGTTTGATGTTATTTGCAAGTTTAAATTGTAATAAATTTCGCTTAATCTTAAGTGGAAATCTATTTTCATTCATTGTTGCCAATTCTTTTACAAGATATAAACTTAGGCAATAATAAAACGTACTAAACAACTTCAATAAAAATCGAGTACAAGTTTTGGCCTCCTGTTTATCTTCATTTGACGTATCTTCCATTCAACGCGCTCTTTGACAGTTTCGCCTTTGTTTTTGAATTTTTTGTTGTTAACTTTCAAAACTGGAACTCTTCTTTGCCTTTTAGCGGAACATTTTCTTGGAGCAACTTCAAAAACTTGCACTTCCCTCTTACAATTTTCAGTCTTTTTAAAATTCATACATATCTTAGAAACATCGGCTTCAAGTTTTGTATCGCAAAAAAGTGTGATCGCCTTTTCAGACATTTTAGAAGAGAAAATTCAAGAGAAGTGAATTTGGTGTGAGTGAATTGTTTGAAGATGGTGGTAATTTATAGAGGTAAAAAGTGAATTTCGAATTTTAAAAAACTACCCGTTGGCGGGTGTAGCAAAAACTCCAGCGTTTTATCTTCAAGCGTCGCATTTCTTCTTCCTACGCCAGCGTTTGTTCCTCCTACGCCAACGTTTTTCCTTCCAACGCCAGCGTGTGTTTTATGATCGCGCGCCTGTTTATCTAACGCCCTTTGGTTTACCATAGTGGAAAACCCGGTTTGACCATCCACGTGGCTCAACAAACATTTTTATTTGGCCATTGCCATAGGAATTGCCCTTAACTAACTTATTTGTCGGTGTTTTAGTATAAAAGTTTACACGTGTACAATATTCGTGTAATCAAGTATGACTCTATCATCCAACTAGGAATACCCCAATTTGTTAGGAAGGTTTAGGTCTCGTATTTGAAGTGTTTAATACTTAATAACTTCTCGACGTGGATGATCCAAGTTGCCATGAGTGGACTTTGTAGGTTGTCGATGTGTGAGCATTGTAACTATCAGTTAAGAACTTTGATGTATTTTTATGATGTAATATGCTACATAAATATTGCATAGTTACACTCACTTGTAACGGATACGGTAAATCGACGAGAACCAATGTTTGATTCATGGCTAGCTACATGGTATTAAGCTCGTAAAAGAAAGAAATTCCAAGGTCTCGAGTAAGTAAGTATAAAGCATGATTGTAGAATATCAAAATCTTGATGCCTGGTATTTTAACCCTCGGTATAATATTTAGGGGTAGGGACGGCTAAACGTATATTCTGGTTTTAGTGGATGAGTAAACTTTGAAATTGGTTGAAATCAGGGCCGTCTCTGACGTTTTGACGACCTTATGCGAAAAAACTCTGAACGCCCTTCGATGCAAAAAAAAATTCCACGTAGATAATATTTTTTCAAGTGAAATCTATTTTATAACACTGCAGTTAAGAAGGTTATTACCCGCAACTTTATTACATGGTCAAACTGTAGCATAAAATTTTTGAAATGAAATTGAAAAATCTAAGGACTGAGATATTTCAATAAATAGATTGAAACCGCAAGCCAATTCTCTTCACTTTAGAACTTGCGATGTTGTTTTTCTGGCTCTTGGTTGTTCCGTACATGCCTACAATTAAATGAAGAAAAAAGCTAAGGTAAGGATACTCAAACAAAACAAAAACAAAATGCTCCAATCGATAATTGAGACATATCTAAACAGTGCATTTGGAGTCCCATGTTCCTTAACTAAATGTATACAAAAATTAAGCTTTTATTATCTACACTCAACGCGGTATGTATTGTATCTACCAGAAAACCCATTTAAGGACTTCTGTAAATGTTAAGCCACCAATTTGGGCACGATCAAGTCAAGTGTATAGGTAGGAGTTCCAAATTGATTTTCTTAACTAATCCAGACTAAGTACTATTAATGTATCAAAGTAAAAGAAGTAAAATTATAAAAAAGAACATATAATATAAGATACTGACCTCTTGTTAACTTTGTGTCCATGATCATTAAAATTTCGAAAAGGCGAGGCAATATTAGTATATAACTAGGGAACGAAAAGGCGAGGCAATATCTTTACGACCGCACCTTAATCAAGTTGTAGCTTGATATTCATACTTCGATAGCATCTTGAAAAATCAAAGAAAATCCAAAATCCACTCACGTCGCCTATAAAAAGATGTTGCAATCAATTTTAGTCAGTTCACTGTTTGCAAATCACAACTAACAACAAGTAACAAGGATTGATTCAATAATGAATTATATCAAATGGAAACTATCTGTATGGTGTATGTGCTAAATGAATAATCAATTGTAAGTCTATGATTATGAACATGAAATTTAACATACTAGGTACATTCAAAAATTTAACTTAAGTATATTTACTGAGTGGAATTATCTAAACAGTAAACATAAATTCTAGTCAAAGAGAAGGATTTATGCTAAGAACTTATCACTTTCGAACAATGAATCATGAATGCAGTTATGCTGAATTAAACAAACCTTGATAATAATACCGTATGGATTATGATTTATTGATTTTTTCTTCCCTCACTCTCGCCTTCTTGCTGCTTCAATTGTAGTTTGAAATCCCTTAGGGTTGAGCGATTAAGAGAAGTTATAGGAGAGGATGAAAAGTTAACTTTGTAGTTTCCCTCAGATTTCTTTTCGGTCCGTGTTTCTTTAGATTTTGAACTACCCAAACATATTGGGCGATGAAATATAAGTCCACGGTAGCTTAAAAAAAATCCGCCTTGTGCAAGAGCACAAGATTACGGGCTTCAAAGCTGGACCTGGTTGAAATGTGGATTATTAACGGGAACAACTAACTAATGTTCATACATGATTGTCACTTATCATAACATGTTAATCTTTTTGTCCTTTTTTTTTTTTTTTTTCTTCTTCTTAAACAATAACCATTGACACCACTGCCTTCAGAAAGATACTTCATTACAACTGCCACCACATGCATTCAATACCAACACCACCATTTCACTCTCATTATCATCCTTTAAAACCTAAACCCTCTATTATCATTCCATATGTTTAAGATCGTGTCACATTTTATAAATAAAAAGTGCCAACATGGATTTATTTTCTAAAATATTTTGCTAGCAGTATTTTTGTTTTTTTCTCTTATGATATAAAAGTAGCAATTGGGATGTTTTATTCTGTATTAAAAGATAAATTTAGTTATTGTTTTTGTTAGAGCATAGCCCGGTTGAATCCACCAAGCGTTGGTATGTCAAGTTTGGTTGTCATATTTTTGTGTGTCAAAACTCATCTAAGAGTCGCTTGATTATGTACTAGAGACAACTTCGTTTAGGTTAGACTAGAAAGTCTAGGAATGTTGAGACATACAAGTATTACTCGAAGACCTAAAGAACGTGAAGAAGTAACGAGCTACAACGACGACATCATCCTTCCTCTTGAGGTTAGTAATATTGACTTGAACTGTTTCAATCCTAAAGTATCTTTCAAGTCGTGCTATATTGAAAACATTACTGCGAAGCTGTGTATTGGATATATTACTCTAGTAGTGAGACATGATCACATGATCATAGTATTACGGAATTAGACTATGAAGTATAACGCTTATCTTTTGAACTTTGTAGATATGACATCGACATAATCTTATGAATGTTGTTATGATTATGTGAATGGGTAATGGTGAAGATTTCATTCTAGGAAACAATGTTTTACATTTGTTTAAACGAAGTACATTCATGAACTTGTTTTATGAATCGAAAGGGAAATCGTTAGGCTTATTGGTACGGTTATTCATTGCAAATCTTTGGATTACCAATATGTGTAAGATGGTAGAACCGATCGTAACTTTGTTATGTATCTTGGTACAACTAATCATAATGCCTGACTTATGATTTGGTATGACTAGTCTTGATTAATTAGTGTAACCGATCCTAAGTAATCACCTGAGATGGTATGATCGATATTTTTAATTGGTGTGACCGATCACAGAGTGTTGTGTAATCGATCCTTGTAATTGGTGTAACCGGTCCTAGTAATTGGTATAACAGATCCTGGTAATTGGTGTAATCGATCCTGGAAGTTGGTGTGACCAATCCCAGTGACTGGTGTGACCGATCACAAGCAATACCATGAGTATATGGTAACCGGTCCTGGTAATTGATGTAACCGGTCCTGGTAACTGATGTAACTAGTCCTGGTAACTTGTGTGACCGATCACAAGTGTTTCCATATTAGGGTATAACCGATTCTAGTGATTGGTAGAACAGATTGAACCCATGGATGTGATTTGATATTTGATCAATCACATAGTAGTCTTGGAATACATGTGAACCAATTCTAAACTTGTTTGGAAGTGTGGTATAACCGATTCCAAGAATGTAAATATGAAAGATGATTTTCAGAGAAAAGATGTCAACATACTTTGAACACGGAAAATAACTCTTATCATTTATTGTTCAAAGATATTCCCTAGTACTCAAGGAGATCCTGTACCGAAATTAATTGAGAATCTTTTAATTAAGGTTTTCGGTTATATATGATTTTAATGACCAGCAATTAAATGCGTATCTCTAGAGAATAAAAATTAGTAATGTGCATTTACTAATTATAGATTTTATATTTAGAGATTTCAGAAAATATTGGACAAGCATTTCCAGGAATTATGAAAACCGAATTTTGCCATTTACTGTATATCTTGAGAATATTTTCGGTTTTGGAAATTCCTTGGTATCCAAACATCCTTGGTCTATAAATACCTAAGTTTGCATTTCTAGCAAACTATCCTAAGATCCAAGCAAACTTTATCTTTTTGTTGTTTCTGGTAGAGCCGTCTATTCGGAGAGGAAAGTACCTTAATTAGGCGAAATCTCTTAAAACCGCTCATTTAAAGACTTATGTGGGATCAAGAAGCTCTACGAGTATCGTTGGTGGGAAACTAAATAATTGCAGTGTTATTAGTTTTCGATTGATTTGATTGACTAACGGTTGTTGAAACTTTGATTGCACCTAGTTTGTTTATTCTTGAGAATCTTCTCTTCTGATATAAGATTCACTTAAACTAGATCGAAGTGTCGACGGAATCTTTAGAACTGTTTGTAGATCTAAAGACATCTTATGATAATCCATTATTAACAGACTCCATTCTGTGCGTGATTGATCACAAGAGATTCAAGTGGTGTTGTGCAGGTTTAATTGAAGATTAAAAAATATTTGAAGACCAAGAAGGTTTCTTATTGGTTTCTCATATCTTTGTGTTGCACAAACCTTGATCGGCTGGGATCCAACTAGAATCGAATTTATTCGATTGATTAGTTGCGTGAGATCGACATCACTTTATAGTTTCTTGTTGGAATCTATATCGATTGATTGCAAATCTAAACTTGACTACTTTTGTAGTTATTGGATAGATTGATCTAACCAGGCGAAGGAGTTTATTAGCTTAAACGGAATAGCCTTTCCGTATGACTTGAGGTATCTTATCTTAAAGAATCAATAGAGTTGTTACCAAACAGATTTGTTGTTCCTTTACTGTTTGGAATATGATCCAAAAGAATTGTTCCAGTGCATGCACTCATCGAAGTCAAAAGCACATGGATACTGAGGAAACTAAGTGAACTATGGGTAGTTGTTTGGTCTCAACTATACGAAGTCGGTGTAGATTTTGTATAGCGGCTTAATTATGAGAGTATTCAATTTTGGACTTGGTCCCGGGGTTTTTATGCACTTGCAGTTTTCCTCGTTGACAAAATCTTGCTGTGTCATTTACTTTTCCTTTCCGCAATTATAATTGTTGTTATTATAATTTAAAGTAAATTACACAAACGTTAACTCCGCTTTACTTGATAGTGATCCTATAGAGTTTGGTTAAGTCCGAACCTATTATCAAGTAATCACACTTTGGTTGTCGTATTGTCTCGATCTCGTATCCATAGACAATCACACAAAGTGTGAATACTGATTTGTAGTATTGTCTCGACTTTGTCCATAGACAATTACTTTCGGTAAGAGGACTTATAGGTGGATAAATTAAAGATTGTGGTGTATTTGGGTACCCTCGTCTTTTCAGTTTTTACAGTCTTTTAACGTGGCACGTCATTCTTATCAACTAAAGTTTTTTGTTTATTTATGGTTAATTCTAATAATATTTTTATTGGTTAACTTGTTACTCAACTAACGTATCTTTCAGTGTTTCAGTATAAAAGTTTACATGTGTGCAATCTTTGTTAATCAAGTGTGATTCTATCATCCAACTAGGAATAGCTCAATTTGTTAGGAAGGCCTGAATCTCGTATTTAAAGTGTTTAATACTTAATAACTTCAATTCAGATGTTGGCTTCAATTTGCCAGGAGTGGACTTTGTAGGTTGTTCATGTGTGAGCATTGTAACTATCAGTTCAAAAATTTGATATATTTCCATGATGTAATATGTGACATGTGTTATTAGAGCATTGCTAGGTCGAACTCACAAATGTTGTTATCTCAAGCTTGTCGCCGATATTAGATGCATAAAAATATATCTTGGTTTCTAGTCTACTAAAGTCAAGTCTCGGAATATGATTAGAGTATGGTAGTTGAGTATCAGATATCACTGAATAACCCTCGAAGACTGAAGGTCAAACGAAGACATTTGAATAACTTCATCAACAAAAAGGTATGTGAAGACCGAACCATCTTATTTACTCATGACATTTACCATTATATCTTATGAGATAATGTCATATGATTTTAATAGATTTAATATTGCAAAGAAGAAATTTCGTGTCAAGATATCTTGATAAATTTCTCGAAATATGATTCAAGCAATGGATGTTCTAGTTTCTTAACAATCTTGGTTAAGAACAACTTATTGTTCATGAACTATTTTTGTTTCAAGTTGATCTCCCAAGCAATGATATTTATTATTTATGGCCATTGGGAATGTTTCGAATTGCTTAAAGAGAGTTTTCAGAACTTACTGAATTCTGGACGCAGGGTAGGTACGCATACCCAGTACGTGTACCCTAGTAATATTAATTATGGAATGAGATAGGTATGCATACCCAGTATACATAGCCCATGGTTTTGAGTTCATGAATGGGAGGGAGGTACACGTACCCCTGGGATCTGAGTTTGCGAATGGCTAAGGGTACATATACGCAGTATATTTACCCCAACATCCTGAGTTCGCAGATATCCCATAGGTATGCGTACCCCTGTGCATACTTATCTAGTATCGAGCTAAGTAGATGCTCATAAACTATTTTCACAAATACGTTTGGCAATTGCTACAACTCCAATAAACACTTCTAAGACAACTTTTTTCACTAAATCACTCTATGTTTGTGAATCATAGTTTAAGTATTGGGTGTTGTTGAACACCACTTATGCTTGAAAATTCAAAAGGCATATTTTTAAATAAACTACCATTGTACACGGTTCCAGAACCCTGAACCATAGTGTATATTGTTCTGTGTAATTTCAAGGTGGAGTTCTCACATGCTCACATGAATTTTCTAATAAGAATTTCTTCTAAACTGAGAAAGTTTTGCTTGAATCTTAAGTTATCTTAGCTTGAATTCAAAGCTACCTAAGCCTTGAAAATCTATAAATAGAGACTCTTGCACTAATATTTCTTAATCCCTTGAAAATTTTTGTCCTAATTATTGCTAAGCTAGAGTCGTCTTATATAACCTAGGTTTTTCGTAAACTATATTCTAGGTTACAACTTAAAGACTTCACTTAGGGATTCATGAAGCCATGTCAAACTATCTTTTACCTGATAGTTCTTGCATCCTAATCTTGTTCTTATTGATCTTTGAAGTTTTCATAATCTCATATTAGAAAATATAAAAAATCACAAAGTTCTCTTCCTATCAGAGTTTTTGATTCTTTGAGATAGATATCTGTTTGCGGGTAAAAACGACTCACAGGTTTTCTGGTAAAACGATGGTGGAGGAGACAAGTGCTCGCTGAAGCAGGTGCTCGAAGTTGCAAATCGTCTGAACCTCTAAACAACTGTATTGCACGGGAGTACTTTGAGTTCGAGAGACTAATCTGTAAGACCATGGCTTAAACCAAGACAATGGCCGTTCCAGGTTCAATTCGGTCACAATAGGAGGAGAATGGTCGGTCTGTAGGGAGGAAAGCTGAGATTGTGTGGAGATCAATGGATATTGATCTGTAGGTGATGTGATGTGTTGAACTGTTGTGAAGATGATTCTCTGTGTAGACGAGAGAAATCTTCTGAAAGTGTTTGATAACTTGACAGTGATGAATCTTAGTTGTTGTTATCAGATCATAGGTTCAGAAACCTATTTATAACAGCACATCAATCTCTTGTAAGTGGTGACAGTTAAAGGAAGTGGAAAGATGGAGAAGTGGGAGATCGTGTAAAACCCATTTCCACTTTACACGGAAGACTGGGTTGATCTACCATCCACTATTCGATTTACTACTTAACTGTCAGCACGAATTACCACAACTCTCATCATGGATGTACCTCACACCGCACGTGTTGTAGGCCGCCAGACCGAAACCCTAGTAATATCCCCCATGTGACGTGAATTGATGTCTCATGTGTGAGTGGTCAATCTTTAACCTAAGACGATGAGTCTTATGATATGAACCAACGAAGTTCAATATTATGATGGATGAAGCATGGAATGTTGAAACAATAACATGCTCTGCAGACCATGAATGTTGAATTAGGTCACTGATGACTGTGTCATATCACTATGCTAGTTGAAGCAGTAATGATAGTCAAGTGACTTAGTGATGGTTTTACGAGATTGCTGGATCGATCATAAACCATTATGTTGGTGCACTGAGCACTTGTGAAAATAATCATCACTGAATGATCATTGAAGGTCTTTCTCGATCCATGTGTCATGAGTCAGTCGAATGACGAGGAGAGATTATAATATTAAAATAATGGTTGACAGAGGAACCAAATATTGGTTAATGAACCAATAAACTACTGATAGCTGGATCAGTATTAAATTCTCAAATATTGATAGCTGAATCAACATGAGAAATACTGCAACTTGAATATTGATAGCTGAATCAATATTGGCGGTTCTGAACCCTGTTGGCCATGACCCATTGCTAGCTGAAACAATTAGTGTATTTCCAGATGGAGCATTGATGATTAAAACAAGTATTGCTAGTCAGAGAAAATATTGCTAGATCCAGGAATAATTGGTAGTAAGACCAAATAAAAATTAATTAAAAATATTGACCAAATATTATTTAATTATTTAATTAAAATATTGATTGTTGAATCAATGTTAAAAATATTTGTGTTTGAACATTTTCAGAATTATGCTAGACAGAGCATTCAGTTCAAAACCCTAATTAAACCGATCTAAAAAAAAAAACCTAATTATGATCAATGGATGTTCAGCTGAGAATCAACCAATGGATGAGAGAGGGACCGACTCTATGAGTGATGGACCAACCATGTAATATATAGATGCTAGACTGAGCATTTACAAAACTCCTCTGCTGAGCAGTTAGTGAATGATTAATTGTTGTTTTATCATTATTAAATTGTGCTTGACTGAGCAATAGGTAGTAGAACCTAGTCATGGAGAGAGGAGAGACCGACCAAGAGGTGTAAAACCGGCCCTTGGTGGTCGTGGGACCATCTAATGGTGAGTGGATCATCATTCCCAGTTGCAGGAAGGAGTTTGAATAAAATATGGACTCTGGATGATTAATTAGGTCAAAAATCATCAAAAGATGTGGGACCGGCTTTTGCAAGCCAAAGGGAAGACCATGACCGGTCATGGTGGCATGCCTGTGTCGCCATACCCTCCGCGGACCAATCTTGAGAATTTTGTTATTTTATGATGGTCCATCGAGCATTATTTCATCCTTGTATTAGGAATTTGAGTTTAACTGAAACTCTTAATAGTGGTGGAAGGACCACTATTAAATGTATTAAAATAATATTATTTTAGTATTTCTCATGGTGGTATAAGGACAAGTCATCATGGTTGCGGGACCACTTGCTTTGCTAACCACATGATTCATGGAGAGATGCGGAAGTTTCAGGAGTTTTGATTGAAAGGGGAATCTTTGAAAGAGCAAAACCCTAATAATAATAATAAAATAAGGAAAAGAGAGGAGGGCCGGTTAGAATCGGCGGCATGGCCGGCCGGCTAGCAGTGTGGGCCCATCCTAATGGTTCCTTTATTATTTTTTTATTTTTTTATCTCTCCTCCCTTTCCTTCTTTGATCAGACTTCCAATCCTAGTTCTTCCATGTTTTTGGATGCTCCTTTGAGCATTATTACTAAATACACCCATGCCTCTGTCTCGGGGGTGCCCTAAATGCTCGAAAGGTAAATATCCATTACTTTCCATGGAATTCGACCGAGAAAAGCCATGGATCATGAGTAGGTGAATATTTAGGGTTTAATTAGTGTATAATTTCTAGGAATTCAATCTGATGAATACTGCGACTGGATTTAATTAATTCGTTACTCTATACTAGCATGCAATATGTCTAGGAGCATATAGATATGACGTGATCAACATCATATATTATTCTGGGTTAATTCAGACACCAGGGATGAATTCCGAATAAAAATGTGCTGAGTCTTTCAGCTTTAATCATGAAATACATGGAATATTAAAAGTTCTGCCTCAGAAACCCTAATATCGCTATCATACATTATTACCGCCATGGTATTACCAAATTGCGATTCACTTTATGAAGATACAAATTTCTTATGATTCTGATACCGATCAGAGATACATAATTTCCCGATGTGATTTTACGAATACGACCTTCGTCAAAAATCCACCATCAACAATATCTAAACTCTTATTTGATTTGTTTGGATTGTTCTTGAGAGGTAGTTAGTAATTCATGCTTCTTAGTTAATTGAGTTTAAATATTTAGGGTTCGTGAGGTTTGCTGGACTTTGTCTATTGCAAACAAATTAAAAAAAATAGATTGAAAAATCAAATAGGATTATCTGCTAGAGGCAGATTAGTATCAAAAGTCTTCACTTAGGTTGAAGCAACTCTTAGGATGTAAAGGACGTCAGCCAAGGGAATCAATTGCATAGAACCTTGCAAGGTTTAAGAGGTGTAAGAAGTACGACTGCAGATGAAGTTCTTAGAGGGTTAATTCGGTCTTAACTACATTCCAGTCTTAAGTCTGATAGTAGGATAGTGTTTATAGAGGCTTAATAAAGTTTGGTATTCAAAGCTTGACAAGGTCCCAGGATTTTTCTGCAGCTGCAATTTTTCTCGTTAACAGAACTTCAGGTGTCTTGTGTTTTTCCTTTTCCGCATCATCTTAAATCCGCAAAGGTCACTACATGAAGCTTTGTGAGTAAGAACTGTCTGATTAAAATATCGATTGTAGTTAGTTAAAAAACAAGCATCATCAACCGACATTGGAAAAAATAAATAGAGAAATATATAAAATAACAAGTGAAGGGAAAAGTCAAAAAATGCATACCGGATATAGACTAAAGGGCAAGTCGTTCTAGCTTTAACCAAGTAGTTATTCCCGAGGAAGAAGACTAAACGATTGAAGATACAAATTAAACTTAGAATTAAGTTATTCCTAATGTTGGCTTTCCTCCGTTTCCTTGGACGATAAGCTTGGAAATACATATGGGTTAAAATGTGGATATCATTATCTACATAAGCATCGATAGACCCAAAGCAAAATAAGCCCAAGTCCGAGTAGTTATTTTAGTTTGATTATGCATAGCCCTGGATATGTACTAGATCATGGAGGATTTGTCTCCATAATCACTCTAAATAAGCCCCTTAGCGTGAAAGCTAGAGGCCACACTGTTTAATATATGAGATCTAGGTTCTATTCCTAAGTGTTGTCAGTAATGCTTTATAATTTATACTTTGGTGTATGTTATCTACACTATAGCTACTATATTTTATTTTATTATATTAATTTATGTATTTCGAGATACATGGAATAATAAGACCAATCATCATTCAATGTTATAAATATTGTATTGTGAGGATATTCGATTATACTCCCTCCGTCCTAGTTTACTTGCTTAAAATGGTTTTTGCACACAGATTAAGGAAAGTAGAGAGAGGAACCCCCCAAACTAGTATTTAAGATACATATCTAATTTTAGTTGGAGAAGAAGGGAATAAAGGATATATAGAGAGAGGAGTATTTAAGATGTGCATGGGAAATAGAATTACACAATTACACAATTCTCAATACCATGACATGATGGATTTTGATCATAGGGAATCGGACTGAGTTGTGCTCTGCGAATCGACGACCAACTCAATCTCTTTTTTCTTCATTTTTGGTTTCGATTTCAGCGTTATTCGTCATTAATTCAGGTGATCTCAATCTAAATCTCAATGATTGGAGGTAGAATTTTCTTCTGGTTTTAGTTATCAGTCTTTATTTCAGGTAGTTTTCATCAAAATTTCATGGAAAATAATTCAAACCCAGAAATGGGTCCTTCTATTGTCGATCTTAATAATTATGTGAATCTTAATGTTGAAGAAAGTCCTTCAATAGATCTTGTTAATGGTATTGGAGATAGATGCGTTGTTTAGAAATTTTCTTTAATTGGTCGTCTCGATTTACTTCGGATGAAATTTTCTGATGTTGTTTTAAATCTGAAATCTCAGTGGAAATTAGTTGGTCAATGCAAAATTATACCATTGGGGAAAGGTTTTTTCACAATCAAATTTGATGATGAGAAGGATCAAAGCTATATTAAAGAAGGGGAATGGGAAGTATTCAACCAAACGTTATGGATTCGTAATTGGATACCGTATTTTCGTCCAGAATTACATAGAACATCTTCTGTAAGGGTTTGGGTTCATTTTCCTGGTCTTAGGTTGGAGTATTGGGATGAACAAACTCTCTTCACCATCAGTAAAGCATTAGGGAATCCAATAAAAGTTGATCAAGCAACACTGAACTTTGAGAATGGATTATATGTAAGAGTTCTTGTTCAAATTGATTTAGCAAAGAAAATACCACACAAACTATGGATTAAAACAAAGTTTGGTGGTTTTATGCAAGCTGTATTACTTACAAAGTTGCCAAAGTTTTGTCATCGCTGTAAAATAGTTGGACATTTACAAACTGAATGCAGGGTGAAGAAATCAGCTGAAGCAGAAGCAAGTAAATAACAAGCACAACAAAGGGCTTCTTCAGCTACTTTTATGCCAATATCTCCAATGCAGAATTTATCTGAAGAAAGGAAAAATACTTCATCTACTTCACATGTTGCCACAACAACACCAAAAACATTACCTCAAAAGGGAGTTAAGTTTGATATTTGTTATACTCCAGTAACAAAAATTTATCAGCACACAGAATTACCTCAAAATCATAATGAAAACCTTAATCTATCTTCAGTCAGATTTGAATCTCTTAATTCTGTGATAGAAGAGGAAATTGAAATACATATGAGTGAAGGAAAAGAGAATATTGATCCAACAAAAATTCTACAAATTGTTGAGGATAATGCAGTGGAGAAAAGTGTCATCAAATATATCAATGGCAAAGATGGGTCAGTATCAGAGGAAAGAGTTCCAACTACTTCTTGGTCTACAATTATCCAAAAACCATCTTCATCTAACACAAGAACCAATCCAGATGAGCAACAAAAGGAAGCTACACCAAAGGTAAAAACTCAGCAAGCTACTATTAAATACAACTTTAGGAAAAGGAGGTACTAGGGACCTCCATTCTTTGCAATGAAAGTATTATATTGGAATATCAGGGGCCTGAGAAGACCTAGGGCTCAAGATAAACTGAGGTCTTTAATAAATCAATTTCATCCTTCTTTAGTCTTTATAGCAGAACCTAAAGTAGTTTGCAGTGCAAATTTTTGCAATAAATTGAATCTACCAGAGATGCACAATATGGTGATTCATAATTCAATATCAAATAAAAAAGGAAACATTTGGTTGTTTTGGAATAAACACTTGCCTATACCAACTGTTGTATCAATGTCAAGTCAGATGATAACAGTCGGCATTGGAGGTACTCTGGTTTCAGGTGTTCATGCCCATGTTGGTGAAGTGCAAAGAAGATTTTTGTGGTCTGAGATGGAAGTAATAAGTGATTTACAAAAACCTTGGCTTGCCATTGGTGATTTCAATGCTATTACAACAGCTGAAGAAAAAGTAGGAGGAAGGCCATCTAATACAAGAAACATGCTTGAGTTTAATACTTGTTTATACAAATGTGAATTACTGCAATCTCCTAAATCTGGTTTGGAATTCTCTTGGTCAAATTGCCAGGTGCAAGTAGAATATTATGCAATCTTGACAGAGCAGTTTTCAATAATTTGTGGCTACAAAAACATGAAGGTTGGGGATATAAAGTTGGAATGAGAATAGTTTTTGATCACTCTCCACTCTTGGGGGGATGTGTTAGTTGTCCTAAACCAAAAAATGTTCCACAAGTTTCATAAGATTTGGATTGATCATCCTAATTTTATGGAAGAGTCACTAAAAGCTGGTCTGAAGAGGTTATAGGTGATCCAACTTTTGTGTTTCAGAGCAAATTAAAAAAAACTAAAAAAGGTATTGGTAGAATGGAATTGGAAGGTGTTTGGTAATGTAAATGTGCAAATTAAAGAAGCTGAAACAGAAGTTCATGAAGCAATGAAGAGATCTGATGATAATCCACTTGATGAAGAGCTCTTGAACAATTTGGTAAAAGCTGAAAATAAATTAAACTCAAAGGAAGTGCAGTTAAGTACAATATTGAAAATGAAAGCTAAAACCAAATGGGTCAAGGAGGGTTCAGCTAACACAAACTTCTTCCATACAAATATGAAGGTAAGGCAAGCTAGAACCTTATCAGTGAATTGGAGAACAACAATAATGAAATTGTCACAGATCAAGGAAAAATTGCAGAAATTCTCATAAAAAAATTTTGAGGAAAAATTCAAGTTTAAGGAAGTGGATATTTCAAACTCATTGCTAGATGTCATTCCAAAAGTAATAACAGCTGATGACCAAGCAATGTTGGATTCTGTCCCATCTACTGAAGAAATTAAACAAATTCTTTTTGAAATGGATCCAGATAGTTTTCCAGGTCCAGATGGTTTCTCTGGTAGCTTCTACAGAGCATGTTGGCAAATAATTCAAGAAGATGTAGTAAATACAGTACAATTCTATTGGAGAAGAAGGTTTATCCCAAAGGGTTTAAATTCTAATTTTCTAGTGCTTCTACCAAAGGTTGAAGGTGCAAGATGTCCCCATCAATTTAGATCAATTGGTCTTAGCAATGTGAGCTTTAAATTTTTTTACCAAAATCATCACAACAAGAATGTAAAGTCTTATGAATAAACTCATTTCTCCACAGCAAGCAGCATACATTAAAGGAAGAAACATACAAGACCAAATAGTTCTTGCTTCTGAGATGATAAATGAAATGAAGAAGAATAGAAGATGTGGTAATGTTGGACTTAAATTGGACATATCCCAGGCTTATGATTCGGTGAGATAGAAGTTCTTATTTCAAGTGTTAATAAAATTTGGATTCTCAGATGATTGGTGCAAGTGGTTATGCACTCTGTTTGAATCAGCTAAAGTCTCAGTAATGATAAATGGTGGACCTAATGGCTTCTTCTCAGTTGGTAGGGGGCTAAGACAAGGATACCCCCTATCTCCAATACTTTTTGTAATTATGGAAGATGTTCTTAGCAGAAACATATCAAAATTGGTAGTTGAAGGCAAGATAAGCCCAATGGTAATAAGAAATGGGATTCATCCTTCTCATATGTTCTTTGCTGATGATGTCTTTATTTTTTGCAATGGAGCAAAGAAAAGCATTCAGAATCTAATGAAGCTCTTAGAAGAATACCAGAAAAGCTCAGGTCAAATAATAAACAAAAGTAAAAGCAAGCTCTTTGTGGATGGAACAATTGCAGCAAGGACAGTGCAAATTACAGAATTGGTTCAAATGGAAGTAAGTACTTTACCTGACAAATAATTGGGAGTAATTTTACAATCTGGTAGAGTAAAAATTTCAACAGTATGGCCAATGGTGGAGATAATGCAAAAGAAATTGGCTACTTGGAAAGGTAAATTGCTATCATTCAATAACAGACTAGTTCTAATAAAGTCAGTACTCTGTATTATACCAATCTATAGTATGTCTGTATACAAGTGGCCAGCATCAGTGATCAAAATCTGTGAGAGGATAATTAGAAATTTTTTATGGTCAGGTGATGGGGAAACTAGAAAATATAAAATTATTTCATGGAAGAAGGTTTGTTCTCCTTACAGTGAAGGAGGTTTAGGATTACAAAGACTAGAAGTACTTAACAAAGCTCTACTGATGAAAATTCTACGGAGAATAATGAATTCTTGAGCAGAATGGGCTTTATTCATAAAAGCTAAATTCCAAGATAAACAGCATCAATGGAAGAGCAACTGGTTACTTTCATCAATTTGGCCAGGTTTAAAATGTGCATGGAATCACTTAAAGGAGAACATAAAATGGTATTTAGGAGATGGTCAAAAGATATCCATTTGGTTTGATTCTTGGATATGCAATGTTCCTCTAATAGAAGAAGTTGGATACACTGACTATGTTAAAGCTCACATCAACATGAAGGTGTCAGATTTAATTCTTGATGGAAAATGAAATCTATCTGAACAGATGAAGCAAATACTTTCATCTTACACATTACCTGAAATTGGTATAGGACATGATTGCTTAATCTAGAAAGGTGATATAAAAGGTAACTTCACAACTTCCTCTGCAATTAATATACTGAGAACTAAAGAACCTCATTTGCATTGCTATAAGAACATATGGAATTCATATCTACATCCTTCTATAGCAAGCAACATTTGGAAAATTGTTCAAGGCATTTATGTTGATGACTCAGTAATGATTGAAAGAGGTTATGAATTAGCTTCAAGATGTTGCATTTGTGAAGAAGACCAAGATAATATGCATCACTTGTTGTGGAAATGCAAATTCAGTAAAGAGATTTGGAAATGGGTATGTTCTGTATTCAATTTCAAAATTCCAACCTCTTTTGAAGATATGTGAAGTACTGCAAAAGGTAAGAGTCCATTTATTAAAGAATGCTGGATTACTGCTGCTTGTGCAATTGTTAAGGAGCTGTGGTTCCAAAAAAACAAAATGTGGTTTAAACAAATAAAATCAAATACTCAAAATTTTAAGAGCAGAATTAAGAAGGCAGTGTATGAAGGAGGGTTCAGAATCAAAGGCAACAAGTGGAATAATGACTATGATGATCAGGTAATTCTCTTTTTTAATCTGGGACCAAGAAGAATTAAATATCAATGCATTAAATCTTGCTTCTGGATTCCACCAAGTGCTGGGTTTGTTATGTTTTGCTGTGATGGAGCCTCCATTGGAAATCCAAGGGCAGCTGGTTTTGGTGTAGTAATAAGAGATCATTTGTGTCAAGTGATGGGAGCTATCTCTTGAGGCATAGGTGTTGCTACTAATTACATTGCAGAGGTATATGCAGTCATTTGTGCAGTTGAGTTGGCTGTATAATGGAATATTCAAGACATAATCCTTAACTCAGATTCCAAAACAGTAATAGCTGATTTTGCAGAAAACAGAATGCCATGGTTTGTAAGGATGAGATGGCAGAAGGCAATAAGTAGCATTCAAACAATAAAATTCTGGCACAGTTTCAGAGAGATTAATTTCTCTGCAGATACAGCTGCTAAAAGGGGTGCCAAAATGGCTGCAGGTCAAAGGCAAGTTTTTTATGGAAGGCCAAGCTTCTTAGCAAGAATAGAACTACCCAAAGTTGAGTACTACAGATTTTGCTAAATTTTCCTTTTAAAGCCTATGTAGTTGGCTTTCTTTTTTCTTCATTTATTGTCTTGTAATCTTTTAAAACCATTTTTTCTATTAATAAAATGAATGTGATTCAGAAGAAAAAAAAAACCATGACATGATTCCAACATAGGGGTAAATTAGGATAAAATGGGGAAAAATATGAAACTTAGCACTAAATTAGGACAAAAAAAATGCCCAATTTAGGAAAGTAAACTAGGACGGAGGGAGTATATATGGTTACTTCATATATTTATATACTCCTTTTGTTCCAATTTAGACGATGTTGTAGAGTTTTTCACGCAGATTAAGAAACATCAAAGAGAGTAATTTTTTTCCAAATCTGCCCATATTAACACCTTCCTAAAAATTTAAACCTCCTAGTTTCTTGTTTATGGATTCTAGTATAAATTATGAATCCCCATGTAATTCAACTTGGGATGACCAAATATCCTAAGATAATAGAAAATAGATTTAAAATCTTTAATTAGATTAATTATCTCTCACTGATAACAAAGACAGTGAATGTTATGTTGTGATCCCAAAGCAGGGGTAAATTAGTGAGAATTTGGAGAAAATAGTTAAACCCTCATCTATTTTGGAACACACAAAAAACCCTAAAACATCATCTAAAATGGAACGGAGGGAGTATAATTTAACTCATAGATAAAGATGGTGCATGAACTTAACGCCATACACCTAATGTAATAATAGATCATGGGCTTGTTCTCATGAGTCGTATATGTATATATATATATAAAAAAAAAACTTAATTACACTCGAAAATAAATGATACTGGAATAACTCAAGTCAGTTTACAATGATGAAGATTTTTTTTGATAATCTTCGAGTGTGATGTATATAGTATAAGAACTACATTGTACCGCTAACTATCTGGTTAGATTGTGGATACCATCATCTAAGTGTAAACGGGTAAGCCCAAGTCCATTAAATAGAACAATCCGGAATATGTATGCAACTTAAATAGCGTATATTGATCCCTTGTAATACCATATTATGAGGGATTTGTCCTCATGATCTCTAATTACAAATAATACCACTTAGCCTTCAAGTTAAGGGTTATAACTTAATAAGAAGAAACTTTCTTATAATTTGTGATACTTGATTATGTTTTTTAATTAATAAAAACTACAACATAGTCATTTTATGGAATAACTGTCGTAATTTCGGACTAACGATTGCCAAGTTGGTCCATCGCAGCGATGTCATCCACTTTCAGGACCGCCCGTATAAGAAATTGGTATCTGCATAAAGAAATCAACGAAGATATAGTAAAACTAGTCACTTCAAGCACCTCAGACGAATTCTACCAACGACGGAGTCTAGAAAAGCATACACCAATATAACAAGAGTTCGCAATCATCGAACTTGTCTCAAATGAACCACCTGTCAACTGGTTAGAAATGCAATTCATTAAATAACTTGGCCACACCGAAGATGTTACCCATACAATCATGGAAACACAAGATGATACTTTGTACTTTGTCACGGTACGACGGGCCATATACTGAAGCACCAGAAAAAGAACCTGATTGTCGGTGCCCATTAAAGTTATGCAGAGATTATTAGCAACAATCGTAGAAGCCTATCTCGAATCGATGAGGACACATCAATAAAGCATAGGCCTGTCAATATATGTCCGATATCCGGAATCCATTTCCGATTATTCGAGATCCTATAGGATTTTATCCGTTTTACCGGATATCGGATACAGATATTTATCGGATATTTCTTCCTTAACATATCGGAATCGGATTAGGCTATATCCGTTTGCTTAATATCCAATATCCGATATCCGATATTTCTTCCTTAACCTAACTTAGTGCTTCGAAGTTTCTTACTTTCTTTAGCATTTGCTTGTGTTTCTTTTCATGTATGTGTGAGCGAGAGACTTAGAGACATAACTATTTAAGAGTAATGTTTTAAGACTGTTTATGTATGAGAAATGAAACTTAAATTTCACCTCTGAAGCTTTACAGGTTATTGATTTTTTTTTGGTCAGAAACGGATATTGTCGGATATTTATCCGATATCCGATAGCTTAACATATCGGAATCGATATCTGATTTTGATATCCTATAGGATATTATCGGATATTAAATATCCGATAGTGCTTAACCTGTCGGATATCGGATTCCTTAATATCCGACGGATATTCTTCCATTGACAGGCCTATCAAAGCATAAATGTGATCCCTCATTGGAAGAGTTCCTTGCTTGACGTGGCGAGCAAGTACACAGGACGAAAAGGGTGAATAGAAAAGGCACAAATCTAGTGACATTGAAAAAAAAAAAAAAAAGATCCTAGAAACGTTTTTATGAAACATATCAACATGGAATTCTCACGGCCCACACCTTCCAGAAAGTAGATCCAGTAAACGCCATTCGCCCGCCGGAAGTAACCTGGTTGGGCAAAAATGATGTGTTTAGAGGCTTATGGTTTTAAGTATTCTCGACGGGCTGAGGAGCAACACCTAGGTACAAATAGATGTATATGAGCTAATTCGCGTGTGTTATCCTGCAATAGAGTATAAGCGCAAGGGTACTGCTGAACTAATATATGTTGTATGTTACTTTAAAGTGACAGTGACGAAACAATTAGGTATAATCTCTTTATCTAGTGAGTATTCGTTCAGGACTAAGTCGCGAGAATTTTCTACTGGTTCATAGTTTACTTGTTAATAAAATTTGATTTGATTTTTATTTATTTATTTACATTTTGTATTATATTGTTTATATTTATAATTGAATTAAAATATAGGTTGTTGATATCCTGTCTTTCTCATGATTCATTATCTCTCCATAAGATCAAACAAGGATTGTCTACGTAGGTCGATAATCTAACACATGGCGGTGTACTTGCTACCTTCATTTTTTTTTAATGTATTATGATATTATAAAATGTTGTTGTTTTGATCATACAAATGTATTTGTCGGTTACTTTAACAGGCAACCCACACCATGATATCCAAAGGATGCAATGATCTTTTATCCAGGACTATGTCGGAATTCAACGTATATATCTTTGATAGTTAAACAAAGGTTGTGCCTGAAGAAGGTCCAATACTTCGAATCAACAAGTACCGCCCCATACAAAATCGATGTTAAAATTCTTTGAAAAAGTGGGGGTACAACAACCTCACCTAATAATTCGTTTAGCAATCTGTATGGACTAACTCCAAGATACTTTTAAGAGAATCAACTAGACAGTCAGACTCAATCTTAATAAAAGTATATCAAAGAGTTATATCTCAATTTCTCGATTCAATCCTTACTCAAGCAAATAGAAATCTGCAAGTCTAATTGAATACAAGAGAAATTAACTTGAACGGTACCAAAGACCAATGTTCAAGTATCAATCAATTTTAATCAACAACCAAAGGTCGGATTTCCCAATTGATTGATTCAATGCACAACCTGTGATATTTCAATTATATAACAAAATATAATGCGGAAAAGAAATAACACAGACACCAGAAGTTTTGTTAACGACGAAACCGTAAATGCAGAAAAACCCCGGGACCTAGTCCAGATTGAACAAACACTGTATTAAGCCGCTACAGACACTAGCCTACTACAAACTAACTTCGGTCTGGACTGTAGTTGAACCCCAATCAATCTCACACTGATCCAAGGTACAGTTGCACTCCTTACGTCTCTGATCCCAGCAGGATACTACGCACTTGATTCCCTTAGCTGATCTCACCCACAACTAAGAGTTGCTACGACCCAAAGTCGAAGACTTTAATAAACAAATCTGTATCACATAGAAAAGTCTACAAGAATAGATAAATCTGTCTCCTACAGAAATACCTACAAGTTTTTGTTCCGTCTTTTGATAAATCAAGGTGAACAGGAACCAATCGATAACCCGGACTTATATTCCCGAAGAACATCCTAGAATTATCAATCACCTCACAATAATCTAAATCGTATGATGGCGAAACTAGATATTGTGGAATTACAAACGATGAGACGAAGATGCTTGTGATTACTTTTATCTTGCCTATCATAGAAATTAATCTCGAGTCAATTATTTCAATTGTACTCAATACGATAGAATCGGGCAAGATCAGATCACGCAACTACAGAGAAAATATTTGGGTCTGGCTTCACAATCCCAATGAAGTCTTCAAGTCGTTAACCTACAGGGCCTCGGTAGAAACCTAAGGTTAAAGGAGAATCGACTCTAGCTTATACAACTAGTATCACACAGGAGGTGTGGGGATTAACTTTCCCAGTTGCTAGAGTTCTCCTTTATATAGTCTCCAAATCAGGGTTTGCGATCTAAGTTACCTTGGTAACAAAGCATTCAATATTCACCATTAGATGAAAACCTGATTGGATCCAAGCTAATATCTTTCAACCGTTAGATCGAACTTAGCTTGTTATACACAAATGAAATATACGTCATTTAGGTTTGTGTAACCGTACCTAAACGTGTACAAGTCGTTGGTTCAACAGTAGTTAACCAAATGGTTAGCCATATGAGCACTTTCATATCAACCTTATTCATCTTAACCATAATAGTTCAAATGACTCAAATGAACTAGTTCAAGAGTTGTTAAATTGCTTAGATCTCATAGAAGTATACAAGACACAATCGAAGCAAAATTGGTTTGGATTCACTCGAATCGATTCATGAACTTTATAGCCATGGTTTGCAAATATGCATTCCTTAGTTTATATAAATTTAAGTTCACGAATAAACCAATTTTAGAAAGTAACACACTTAAGTATGCATACAGGTATGCGTACTTAAGTAACCGGATTTGAGTTTGTTTTAGTTTCCAAACTCAGCAAAAATTCACGGACGTGAACTTTCTGCCAGTACGCATACTTAGGTAACCGGATTGAGTTGGTTTTGATTTCCAAACTAAGCAGAAATTCACGGACGTGAACTTCCGCCAGTATGCGTACGGGTACGCATACTTAACCAGTCTCCATCAACCATTTAGTACACACACAAGTATGCATACATTTGGTTCCCGGTTTTGGACTTATACACTAATGCGCGAACACATTATATGCTTATATCTAAAGATGGTTACATGTTCTAAACTCTTTATTTCAATCATTGAAACATTCTTAGAGGATGTTAAATAGAGGTTATTCACACACTATTTTTCATCAAAGCAATTTTCAAGATATTGAAATAATCAACATGACTTTCGTCACTGTAAAGATGAACTTGGCCAAAGCGAAAGCTTACCAACACAGATTTCGAGAGCGAGATAAACTCGGCTTGAAATAAAAAATGTGTATAATCGAAGTATATATAGCAATACGACTTTTGTCTTAAGATAGGAGATAGAGTAGATAGACTTTTTGAGTGATAGATAAGTTCAAGTCTCCACATACCTTTTATTCGATGAAGTTCCACCAGTTCCTTGAGTAGTTCTTTGTCTTTGTATGATGAACGCCGTGAAGTCTAGAGCTCAACTACACTTTCTATCCTAATCCGAGACTTAGCTATAAGTAGACTAGAAATCAAGACTTATCGTTTTGGCAAATAAACTTGACAACAAGCTTGAGATAGCAACGCTTGCGAGTTCGACTGAGCAGTGCTCTAACAATCTCCCCCTTTGTCAATGTTAGTGACAAAACTATCAATATATATAGAATACAAAAAATAAACTTTGCAGCTTCTCTTCCACATGCATGATCTCCTTTGTTCTTCAACATTACTCGAAATCTTCGTCACTTCCAAGTACTCCAATGATTCCAAAAGTTGTAAGTTCAGCATCATCATTGTTGAAAATCCGTAGCCATAACAATGAGAAAACAAAAGCTCTCAATCATTGTTACACAGTGCCATAGTATTATTACACAGCATCAAAGTTCAATTGTATCACAACTTTGACAATAATACTATGGTGATACGTATCACTCCCCCTTAGTCAATACTCCACCTCACATGGAAACCACTCCCCCTTATATAATGATCCGAAAACCATATGTATTTGTAGTGTGAACTACACATTAATTCTCCCCCTTTTTGTCAATAAAATTGGCAAAGGTACGAAAACTAGTGGGATCCTGATGAGATTTCCATAGAAACATTTCATGACCAAAAGACATCACATATAAACTTTTTAGATGCAATCATATAGCCGAAACTAAATGCATTCATCAAGGAGTTTATAAAGATAAAAGATAACCCCTATAATATTCCACAGCCGCACTCCCCATAAAGAATTGGCAATAAAGCACAAGTTCAAATAAGAACTCTCCCCCATATAATGTTATTCCCGAAAGAACAACAAGAGCGACCTTACTTTCATAAGAAAAGAAGGATTTCTTTGGACAACAACATATCATATAAGAATATGAAATTGTATCCAAAATATTTAATTGAATTAACCACAAGAGAACCCATGATTAATTCAACCAGAATACTCAACCAAATTAACCACAAGAGACCCCATGATTAATCTAATTGGAAATGCTCAACATAAGAAGAACTTACGGAGCCACACAGTATATACATAAAAAATATGGATCAGGGAAGATCAATACTGCGGAATAAACAAAGATTCATTCTATCTTCCATCACTATTTGCACAATGACATACAATAGACTTAATCTTTGTAAACAAAAGCTCATCCTTTCTTCCATCAATATTTGCATAATGACATAAAAGGCTTAACTTTGTTTTTGTCAAAAGTTCATTCATTCTTTTATCAATACTTGCATATCGACATACGAAGGACTTAACTTTTGACAACGTATGGGACAATCATAGTTCGCGGACGCAAACACACATATCCCATAAAAAATTGCAATATATAAAACCATAAAGATAAATACTGCAAAAATCATCTTCCAAACAAAAATAATTTAGAATTTAAACAAACAAATCTAAAAACATTGAAGATGAAAATCGTTGGACATAGCTATGTGTAATCACAATAATGGCTATTCCAAACTCTAGCTATTCTTCTTAAAAACACAAGAATAAAATTCTCATAAGAAGCTTTCCTAGACATTGAGACCTCTGAAAAAATATTTATCGTCCCCGAACTCCTTGTCGTCAACAGCCATAAGAACATATGGTTCGTGAAGAAAGGAGTCAATTCCAACAAATCTTCTAAGTTGAAGATGTCGAACCAGGGCCTTCTTAATCTCTAGAGTTCTCAAAACACAAGCCTTTATTTGATGGATCTCCTTTCTTGTCTCCTTCAACTCTTCAAGAACATCAGAAAACTTCTGAGAATTTGAAGGAACAGCCCTTGGCTTCCTCACATTCTTTCTTTTTCTTTTCCAGGTTGGAGGTAACGGAGATCTCTCTTTTTACTTCGTGATTGATGGCTTAACAATCATATCAACATCTTTTCCATCGGAAGACATGATGCTTGGAGTATCCATATGAGAGGAAATCATAACTTGAGTCTCAACAAGCAGTCTTAGGATAAAAAGAGTTTCAGGGAAGGAAAAAGGAATGTAGGGTTACGGAACCTTTACACACTTCAAAGGATTCACGTACGCACAACTCTTACCCTATCAAAGGCAGAATAGTCAATTTTAACCCTCTTTTATTGATTAACAAGAAAGTCCTTTCCGATATCAATTAGATATGAAAGGCGATATGAATTCCAGACTTTACAATGCTCTTAGAGCAAAAACAAAATAAAGACAAAAAACAACTAAAGAATTTTCTTTTCTTAAAGCCCGAGGTGTGCAACATCTTGTCTCTTTTAATCAGGCACATGAGACAAGATGCACAAACCAACACAATTTAAGTTGTGCTGGGATGAACAATAATTTGTCCATCATATCCCTTTTGATTAGAATTCATAGAACCCCGTTTCTCATAGTTTTTAGACCATAACTTTCTTTCCAATGGTCTTGTCTTATCCTTGGAAACTAACTTCTTTGACAATTTACATATCTCTGCGGACTTTTGAACAAGGTTGAGCTTGTTTGCTAATCGATTTGCTTTTCGTTGAAGTTTGTTGACATGTCTTAATTTGTGTTTGTACTTGTAACACTTTGATAGCTCATGACCCTTGAGCAAACAATATGAGCATGTCAACCTGGAATATGATTCAGGTATCCGAGATGTGCAAGCTACTAGACACAAGGTAGAACCTGAAAAATTAGACAAAGAGTTTCCAACGGAAAGAACAATTTTTTCTTCCATATCGGTTGAGTTTTCTTCTGAAAGAATATCACGATTGATGTATGTATTGCTACAATTATCAAAATCAATATTTTCACAAAGAAGTGCAACACTTGACTTTTCGTCTTTATTAGAATCATAGTTGTCAGACATTTCATCAAGAGTTGCAGCAAGACCTTTGTTTCCAGTGTATTTCTTTCGATTTGGACACTCATTTGCAAAATGACCAAAACCTTTACACTTAAAGCACTGTGGCATTTCCTCGTCATCAGCCTCATCAGCATCCCTGTTTTTAGGAGGAATGCGATTGTGAGGTTTAACTGACGATCTGGGTTTGTCTCTTGAGAACCGTTTACTTCTCTTCAATAGAAGATCTCTAAACTGTCTTGTGATCAATGAGACTGAGTTGTCAAGATCTTCATCTGATGAATCAGCCTAAAAAAGATCATCTTCAGAGATGCAAACACTTTTACTTTTCTCAAGTAATTTAGTGTTCTTCTGTGCTTTAAAAGCAACATCCTTCCCAGATTTGGATGTATGCTCATGATCAAAGATCTTTAACTTCCCAACCAGAGTGTTTCTGGAAAGAGCATCAAGGTTATTTCCTTCAACGATGGCATGCTTCTTAGAATCGTATCTAGATGGTAGCGATCTAAGAATTTTCATCACAATGTCCTTTTCAGGAATAGTCTTACCCAATGCAAAAGATGCATTAACAATTTCAGACACTTTGTGATTAAACTCATCAAATGAATCTTCATCTGCCATACGAAGGTTTTCCCAATCGGAATTTAGGTTTTGAAGCCTGGCTTCCTTTTCACTGGTATTCCCTTCAAATACGGTTTCTAAGATATCCCAAGCATCTTTAGACCGAGTGCACGTAGTCACATGGTGCTGAAAATCTAGAGTAATGGCATGTATGATAGCATTCAAACCGTCGGAGTTTTTCTTTGCATCAAGTATCTCAGCAGTGTCATATGCACCAATATCTTTCGGTAGGGTTGCATCTCCTACTGCCACAACGGGAGCATCATAGCCATTAACTACATAAACCCATGATTGAAAATCACGCGCTTGAAGAAAGGCACGCATAACAATTTTCCACCATAAGTAATTTGAGTCATCGAAGACTGGTGGTACATTTATAGAGATAGCACTTCTGTCCATAGAGTCAGATCGCTAAAAACACAGACTTATAAGGTCTTAAATGTGTTTGTCAGCTCTGATACCAATTGAAAAAATGGGGGTACAACAACCTCACCTAATAATTCGTTTAGCAATCTGTATGGACTAACTCCAAGATACTTTTAAGAGAATCAACTAGACAGTCAGACTCAATCTTAATAAAAGTATATCAAAGAGTTATATCTGAATTCTCGATTTAATCCTTACTCAAGCAAATAGAAATCTGCGAGTCTAATTGAATACAAGAGAAATTAACTTGAACGGTACCAAAGACCAATGTTCAAGTATCAATCAATTTCAATCAACAACCAAAGGTCGGATTTCCCAATTGATTGATTCAACGCACAACCTGTGATATTTCAATTATATAACAAAATATAATGCAGAAAAGAAATAACACAGACACCAGAAGTTTTGTTAACGACGAAACCGCAAATGCAGAAAACCCTCGGGACCTAGTCCAGATTGAACACACACTGTATTAAGCCGCAACAGACACTAGCCTACTACAAACTAACTTCGGTTTGGACTGTAGTTGAACCCTAATCAATCTCACACTGATCCAAGGTACAGTTGCGCTCCTTACATCTCTGATCCCAGCAGGATACTACGCGCTTGATTCCCTTAGCTGATCTCACCCACAACTAAGAGTTGCTACGACCCAAAGTCGAAGACTTTAATAAACAAATATGTCTCATACAGAAAAGTCTATAAGAATAGATAAATCTGCCTCTCACAGAAATACCTACAAGTTTTTGTTCCGTATTTTGATAAATCAAGGTGAACATGAACAAATCGATAACCCGGACTTATATTCCCGAACTACAACTTAGAATTATCAATCACCTCACAATAGTCTAAATCATATGATGGCGAAACTAGATATTGTGAAATCACAAACGATGAGACGAAGATGTTTGTGATTACTTTTATCTTGCATATCGGAGAAATTAATCTCGAGTCAATTATTTCAATTGTACTCAATACGATAGAATCGGGCAAGATCAGATCACACAACTACAGAGAAAATAGTTGGGTCTGGCTTCACAATCCCAATGAAGTCTTCAAGTCGTTAACCTACAGGGTCTCGGTAGAAACCTAAGGTTAAAGGAGAATCGACTCTAGCTTATACAACTAGTATCACACAGGAGATTTGGGGATTAACTTTCCCAGTTGCTAGAGTTCTCCTTTATATAGTCTCCAAATCAGGGTTTGCGATCTAAGTTACCTTGGTAACAAAGCATTCAATATTCACCGTTAGATGAAAACCTGATTGGATCCAAGCTAATATATTTCAACCGTTAGATCGAACTTAGCTTGTTATACACAAATGAAATATACGTCATTTAGGTTTGTGTAACCGTACCTAAACGTGTACAAGTCATTGGTTCAACAGTAGTTAACAAAATGGTTAGCCATATGAGCACTTTCATATCAACCTTATTCATCTTAACCATAATAGTTCAAATGACTCAAATGAACTAGTTCAAGAGTTGTTAAATTGCTTAGATCTCATAGAAGTATACAAGACACAATCGAAGCAAAATTGGTTTGGATTCACTCGAATCGATTCATGAAATTTATAGCCAGTGTTTGCAAATATGCATTCCTTAGTGTATATAAATTTAAGTTCACGAATAAACCAATTATAGAAAGTAACACACTTAAGTATGCGTACTTAAGTAACCGGATTTGAGTTTGTTTTAGTTTCCAAACTCAGCAAAAATTCACGGACGTGAACTTCCGCCAGTCTCCATCAACCATTTAATACACACACAAGTATGCATACATTTTGTTCCCGGTTTTGGACTTATACACTAATGCGCGAACACATTATATGCTTTTATCCAAAGATGGTTACATGTTCTAAACTCTTTATTTCAATCATTGAAACATTCTTAGAGGATGTTAAATAGAGGTTATTCACACACTATTTTTCATCAAAGTAATTTTCAAGATATTTAAATAATCAACATGACTTTCGTCACTTGTAAAGATGAACTTGGCCAAAGCGAAAGCTTACCAACACAGATTTCGAGAGCGAGATAAACTCGGCTTGAAATAACAAATGTGTATAATCGAAGTCTATATAGCAATACGACTTTTGTCTTAAGATAGGAGATAGAGTAGATAGACTTTTTGAGTGATAGATAAGTTCAAGTCTCCACATACCTTTTAGTCGATGAAGTTCCACCAGTTCCTTGAGTAGTTCTTCGTCTTTGTATGATGAACGTCGTGGAGTCTAGAGCTCAACTACACTTTCTATCCTAGTACGAGACTTAGCTATAAGTAGACTAGAAATCAAGACTTATAGTTTTGGCAACTAAACTTGACAACAAGCTTGAGATAGCAACGCTTGCGAGTTCGACCGAGCAGTGCTCTAACATTCTTGAGTAGACTACACACATACAATGATGCAGTTTTAACAGTGATAAGTTACAAGCTCTTTTTTTTTTATGACTCAATCTCATGCTTTAGAAGATATAACGTTACAAGCTCTCTTTTTTTATGACTCTCGTCGCTATTCTAAGGCCTAATTTTCCTTCGTTTATAAAAGATCGGTAGCTAAATTACCCAAAACAATTTTTACGAAGCATATAAAGAATATATTTTTTTTTAGACAAATTAAAAGCACCATATTGGAGTAATAAGTCAAAGAAAATAATTACTAAAATTCACTCATCGAAAATAACTTCTTCCAAAATCCTAGAAAAGAAACTTAGCTATTTCTGAATCGAGAAGTGGAGAAAAATTGATTAATCATTGTATTCAAAAAGATATAAATATGCTTAAAATAACTTTGCAGTCGCTAAAGATCTTTAGCTACCAAAACCGAGCAATGTAGCTTCTACAAAACACAACGACAGATAGTTGCTAGAAGTATTTCGCAACTGATTGATAAACGATATATGGATGTTGTGGTTGTAGAACGACAGCTCCTGCGACTATCTCTGACTAGTTTTTGTTCTTCGTGTTCTTCAAGTTGCAGCAGCAGCAGAATTTTAACAACTCCCAATTCTCTTGATTATAAGCCTCCGTTCTCTCCCAGGCTATCCGTATCCCCTTGTCCTAATCCCCAACAACCTTTTTATACACCACAACTCTCCCGAATCTTCTCGTAATTATTCACTTTCCTTTTTCTGCAGGTCACGGGTAATAATTCCCTTTTTAATTTCTTCACGAGTATGTTTGCAGAAGACATATCCCAGCACGTTTCCACATGACTCAGAAGCTTTTAAACATGCTCAGCCACACGCAAAACTTCCAAGAATAGCTAAATATTCCGATAATACTTATCATGTGAATATTATTTCCCTGTTTTGTTCAAATCCACGTTCTAACCAAATCCAATCGATTCCAACACGCGTACCATCCCTGTTAAGTCGTAACATGATAATCCCAATCCATTTCATCGATTTAATCTCCTTTGAAAACTTCCAAATCCAAAACAGAACTTCCCGGAGAAGAATAAACCCGAGAATACCATTTTCTTCAAACCCATGATTCCAGCCAATTTTAACTGAAACAAAACCTGAAAAGACGAGGGTACCCAAATATACGTCAATCTGAAACTTTTCCACCTATAAGTCCTCTTACCCAAATGCAACAAATCGGTATTCACACTTTGTGTGATCGTCTATGGATACTAGATCGAGACAATACAACAATCAAAGTATGATTACTTGATAATAGGTTCGGACTTAACCAAACTCTATAGGATCACTATCAAGTAATATGGAATTAACGTTTGTGTAATTTACTTTAAATTATAATAACAACAATTATAATTGCGGAAAACAAAAGTAAATGACACATCAAGATTTTGTTAACGAGGAAACCGCAAATGCAGAAAAACCCCAGGACCTAGTCCAGAATTGAATACTCTCAGAATTAAGCCGCTATACAAAATCTAACCAACTTCGTATAGTTGATACCAAGCAACTAAACCTATAGTTCACCTAGTTTCTTCAGTATCCCTGCGCTTCCGACATTCGATAAGTGCACGCACTGGGACAATTCCTTTGGTTCGTATTCCAAACAGTAAAGGAACAACAAATCTGTTCGGTAACAACTCTATTCAATCTCAGTGATATGAGTTTGACAAAGGCTTTTCTGTTTACTCCAATAAACTCCTTTGTCGGGTTCTAGATATATCTATTCAACAACTACCAAAGTAGCCGTGTTTAGACTAAGCAATCGACCAATATAGAGTCTATCAAGATACTATATAGTGATGCCGATCTACGCAACTAATCAATCAAATCTATCAAAGATAAACCGATTATAGTTGGATCCCAGCCGATCAAGTTTTGTGCACACCAAAGATTATGAAACCAATAAGAAATCTTCATTGTCTTCAAATCTTCTTAGATTTTCAATAAACACCTGCACACCACAACTTGAATCTCTTGTGATAAATCATGCACAGAACGAAGTTTGTTAATAATGGATTATCACAAGACGTCTTTAGATCTACAAACAGTTCTAAAGATCTCATCGATACTTCAATCTAGTTTGAGTTAATCTTATATCAGAAGAAAATATTCTCAAGAATAAACAAACTAGGTGCAGTCAAAGTTCAACAACTGTTAGTCAATCAAATCAATCGAAAACTAATAACACTGCAATTATCTAGTTTCCCACCAACGGTACTCGTAGAGCTTCTTGATCCCAAAGAAGTTTTTAAACGAGCGGTCGTAAGAGATTTCGCGTAATTAGGTTACTTTCCTCCCCGAATAGATGGCTCCACCAGTAACAACACAACAAGGTAGTTTTGCTGGCTCTAAGGATTAGTTTGCTCGAAATGCAAACTTAGGTATTTATAGACCAAGGATGTTTGGACACCAAGGAATTTCCAAAACCGAATATTCTCAAGATATGCAATAAATGCCCAAATCGGTTTTCATAATTCCTGGAAATGCTCTGTCCAATATCTTCCGAAATCTCACTAGAAAATCTCCAATTAGTAAATGCACATTACCAATTTTTATTCTCCAGAGATATGCGTTTAATTGCTGGTAATTAAAAGCATATAAAATTAATAACCTTAACTAAAAGATTCTTAATTTATTTCGGTCAGGGATCTCCTTGAGTTATTAAGGAATATCTTTGAACAATAAAAGATAAGAATTACTGAACATGTTCAAAGTATGTCGACATCTTTTTCTTTGTAAATCCTTTTTCATATTTACAATCTTGGAACCGATTTACCACACTTTCAAACGAGTTTAGAATTGGTTCATCTGATTTCCAAGAACTATGTGATTGATCAAATATCAAATCAACAATCATGGGTTTACGGTTCTACCAAACACAAGGATCGGTTCTACCTCCATATGGTTACTGGGACCGGTTACATTAGTTACCAGGATCAGTTACATCAATTACCAGGATCGGTTACCATATTCTCATGGTATTACTTGTGATCGGTCACACCAGTTACTAGGATCGGTTACACCAATTACTAGGACCGGTTACACCAATTACAAGGATCGATTACTAAACTCTTTTGTGATCGGTCACACCAATTACTAGGATCGGTTACACCAATTACTAGGATCGGTCACACAAATTACAAATATCGATCATACCATCTTAGGTGATTACTTAGGATCGGTTACATTAATAAAAGTCATACCATTACATAAGTCAGGCACTGTGAATAGTTTTACCAAGATACATAACAGATTATAATCGGTTCTACTAATCCACACATATTGGTAATCCAAAGATATGCAATGAATAACAATACTAATAAGCCTAGCGATTTCCCTTTCGATTCACAAAACAAGTTTATGAATGTACTTCCTTTAAACAAATGCAAGCATTGTTTCCTAGGATGAAATCTTCACCTTTACCCATACACATAATCATAATAGCATTCATACGATTATGTCGATGTCTTATATACGAAGTTCAAAAGATAAGCGTTATACTTCGTATTATAATTCCTTAATACTATGTCTAACTAGAGTATAATCACTCACAGCTTCGCAGTTATGTTTTCAATATAGCACGACTTGAAAGATACGTTAGGAATGAAACAGTTCAAGTCAAATTATTACTAACCTCAAGAGGAAGGATGATGTCGTCGATGTAGCTCTTTACTTCTTCACATTCTTCAAGTCTTCGAGTAATACTTGTATGTCTCATATCCTAGTCTTTCTAGCTTAACCTATACGAAGTTGAGTCTAGTACATAATCAAGCGACTCTTTAAATGAGTTTTGATTCACTAAAATATGACAACCAAACTTGACATACCAACGCTTGGTGGGTTCAACCAAGCAATGCTCTAACAAAACCCATTACCAGCCCTGTTAGTCCAAAAGGAGTAAACCCATTTGATTTCAGCGATTTAGTGTCCTCCAAACAGCTCCAAAATTCAAACCCTAATTTTGTTCCTTTGAAACCAATTTTCCCGCCAAAATGCATATTCAAAAGGTTGAAGATGGACACCCCTTAACCAAATCTAGGAGTGCCTTTAGCAATTGAGGTGCCCCCTAGCAATTTTGGTGCCCCTTATCCATTCCTGGGGTGTCTTTAGTAATTTTCTCTAAGGGGTGCAAATACCAAAAATACACCACTTCTTTGAATTCTTCCACCAACAGCAGCTGTCTCTTACCTCTCAGATCCACTTCTTCTCCTGAATTTCTCTACATCACTAAAGCTGCCATGCTTTTCATACAGAACTTGCATCACTAAAGCCGACATGCTTTTCAGATAGAGATGAAGAAATAAAAGCAAATAATGAGAAATAATTCTCCTCCAACAGTAGTTGCACATGAAATGACACTTTAGCTCTTTTAAGCGATGTTTCTTCTTCTTTTGCTCCAAAGTACCAAGGACTCAAAATTAAACATAAGATACATAATTTACTAAAAAACTTAGCAAAGAAAGCATAAACAATAGATAAATATCAAGGTGTTTTAGACACCTATCAAATTCCTCCACACTTAGACTTTGTTTGTCCTTGAGCAAATCAAACTAAACTAATTTTAAAACATACAACTCCCTTTCGTTGAGGATACAGTCACACTTAGCATGTATAACAAGCCTTTAAACCCCTATGTGGCCCTAGTGGCCGAGTTGTAGTCTCGGGAGGGTTTACAAGAGGTGTACCCACAAAACCTTTATTCCAAACCCTAGCTATCTGTGAAGAACTCAGGAATGACACTAAACATTCTCCTTGGTTGGCATACTCTCATTAATCACAAGAGAAAGTACCCTGATGTGAATCATATTCATATATATAAGCGACAACGTTCTACTCAGATAGTCTCACTATGGACATCAATAATTGGAATCACACAAATGAATAGATTAAGAAGATGGATTACAGAGATAGATAGTTCAAAACAATGTTGTCTAAGGTGAACGGTGTTTCCCATATATTTTTGAAGGCCTCCGCCAAGATGAACCTATGAATCCTAATGGATTGAGATACTGGTCTGGACTAATATCAACACAGCTTGGCATATACAAGGGAACCAGCGGTCAATAATCTTAATTCTAGATCAACTCAGCTGGCATATACAAGGGAACCAGCAGTTGATTTTATTGAACAATAAAAAACTTTACATCTTTTTCATATTTTTTTTAAATTTATTCCGTTTGGTCTGGTCTCTTTATTATTCTTTTAGTAACTCAATCACTCTACTCCATCCCGGCAGTGGTAACAATTCGATGTTTTGTGCCCCACCAAATCACTTAGAGAAACATATAATTTTTCAAATAAAATAAAAATAGAACGTAGTGTGATGATTCCATTCTAACACCTGAACTCTGTCTTTTTATGAATAGACTCTGTTATTGGGCTCTTTAACTCCTACAACCAAGATGTTTCCATCCACTTAGACTGGTTAGTGTCATCTTGAATTGGCACAAATTTCTAGGCTTTGGAGTTTAATTTTTATTTTTTTAATTTAATTTATTTTTTTAATTTTTATTAAAAACTAACTAAAAGTTTTTCCCTCACCCCCAAACTTAAATCTAACATTGTCCTCAATGTTTCAAATTAAAGTGCAGTACCAAAAATACAAGTAACAAGAGGAATTAGTAAAGATAGAAGTCAGAAAGATAGTACCTGGATGAAGCGTAGCAATCATTCCATGGGGAACAAGAAAGAAAATAAAAATAAAATTCCACTAATGTTCAACAATAGGAGGGTCCTCCAGAGGGACCTTAATATAGAAAAAGTATGGGCTGCCTCCCATTAAGCGCTAAGTTTACGGTCTTCAGCCAGACTTTGGTAGAATTAGTCACCACATCATATACTAATAACCGGAACATATGTGGGTTATCAAAACCAAATAAAGCTAACACAAATAGAAGAAAACTGCAGCAGACCAAGAAAGTGAACCAACCAAATACACCCTTATCATGTTTTCTATTTAAGACAACCATACTTAGTTGTGGTTCGGGTTCAAGTTCTATAAAAGGGTATAGATAAAATATTTTCATTGGCTGAGTTTCCTCATAGACAGGATCCGGAGGATCAGGTTATAGAGTCTGGAAAAACTCAAATAAAAACTTAGAAACACATAATAATAACCTGAATAATTGTGGATCCTCTAAGTCAACCAGATTTGACTTACGCAGTTGACCACAATGAAAGTGGTGGTTATTCTTAAGAAAATGTGTCGAAGATTCTAATTTCCTAAAATTATTAGGTATAGTTCTAAAAATTATATAATGACACATTTCAAATTGAGATACTCCCACATTTGGTAAATAAAATCTTGGTGGGACAACAAAATCAATCATGGTATCATGGAACGGATTAACCACATCAACCAGAGGATGGGTTTCTATCAACTGAGTTTCTTTTTGGACATAACTAGGTTTAGGAAAACGTGCATGAAGATAGTCTTTTAAGATGGTAGAGGCACATACGTCAAGTCCCAAATTAGGGACCTTTATAAGAGTCGAAGTTAAACTACAGGGAGAATGATATTCACCCCCAAACTTAGAGTTGTCAATATCCTTGGATAAACTAGTCACAATTTCCTCAATTTCTAAGTTATAAGATTCAGGAAAATGGTTTTTTATTTCTTCCAGGTTGTAATCATGTGGTTCTACATTTCTATAATCCTCAGCAGCGACTATTGTTTCCGAATCGCTAGAATCCAAAACACTAGTCTCAGGATAAACTCTTTCCTCTAAACCATTATCGGCTTCATAATCACAATGATATACTACACCATCTAAAACTATGGTATCTCTAGTCAAATCCACTTCCTTTTGAATAAGTGAATAATCAACAATATTATTAGGATTTGAACTAGAAACACCATTATCATCATAAGGCTCAATTGGTGTAACAAATTCCTCATCATTATGATTACATATTTCAAACTCTTCATCGACACTATCCTCATCATCATAATAATACGAAGATGGTTGAACCTTATCTAAACATGTAGTGTTTTCATATCTAACCCCATCCTCTAAATTAGGTGAATAATTATATGTATTATCAAGGGTAAGATGGGAAACACTATTTTAGAATTCAAGTTCATTATGAGCAATAGACTTAGGTGCATTTTGGTCCTCATACGTATTAAAAGTCCCACACAATTTATCCATCTTTATTTGAGATTCACATACGGTTTTATTGAACTTCTTAAGTGATTCCTGTAAAGAAAGGCTTGTCAATTGAAACTGTTTGAGTCTAAGGAAAGCGTTCTATATTCATTAGGAATTGGTGGCAACTGTTTTATTAAATCCTCTAAAGATGGAAAACTCTTATATTTCTCATTCACACTTTTGTATGACTTGTGGACGTGCAGATAGTAATTGGGATCACCGTGGTAAGAACCATAACCTTCAGAAGGTCGGTAGTGGTCCCAAGTACTATCCACACTATGGTCATAGTACGTATATTGTCCATTTTGAAACTCGGGTCGATATTCATTATATTGGTCCTCATAATACCAGTTCGACATTTTCTTGGTGCACATGCAAATGCAGGGTCGACTAAAATAGGTAGTGTAACACCCCGTGTTTTAAGCATGGCGCATGCTGAAAGATGCGCCATGGCCTGAGATGAAGCTTTATCCAAAGCTTCAGTTGGTTGGTAAGAGGTGGATTGGCTTAAGGCCAATATCGCGCCAAAATGGCGCATTATGTTTGGCATTTGGCCAAGGGCCAATGTTGCATCATCATGATGCATTAGGTCAATTTGGTAAGTGGCCTTGAGATTGTAGCCAATATCGCACAATCATTGTGCATCATACCAGAGAGGTCTGGTCGAGAGAATATTGCATAATCATTGTGCAATATACCAAAGAGAATGTTACGCAATCATTGTGCTCATATGCAATCATTACACGCAATCATTGTGCGCATACGCAATCATTACACGCAATCATTGTGCGCATACGTAATGATTGTGAATGAATAGTAAAGGTGGGAGTTGATGAAGGATTTTTGCTCCCCTAATCAAAGTTGTAAAAATGTCAAATAAACATATATAGGGGGGGTAGTTGGTTGAAGGTGCATATGCGGTCTATGTACCAAGTAAGCTTCATAGCTTAGCCGAAAGAGTATAAATGATGCCTAAGGCTCATTTATAGTTGCGTAGCCTTTCGAAGAGGGCATTTGGTGCTTAGGCATCACTATGCAATGTCACGGACCCGATGATGCATAATCATTGTGCATCTTGGCGGAATGGCCTATACGGACCATGCCATAACCATTATTGCTAGGCCATAGCCTTGAAAACGAGTTTGGCTTAAGTTACTGTCCCTAGGATGAACTACGGTCTGTGCTTGATCCCTTTAAAGTAGGGAAGGGTACGTAGGCATCCACAATGAGTTGCAGCATTGCCGGTCCAGCACGTTGGCCCCTCATATCATCTAAGCTCGGTAGCTCGATGCAAGAGATGATTGTGGCCAAGATTGATGAGGCTTAGTTGCATGCCAGAAAGTGGGTGTTCATACTTCCTATCAAGCTACATAGAGTTGTTAAGCTATACAGAGTTGGCCTTATACCCTTTCGCAGATAAGGGTAAGTTTGGAACGGTGTGGAAGCAAAGTTAGCTGCATCATGCTCCACGAGCATGCCTGTAAGGGCAAATGGACGTACATTTTCCTAGCTTTAAGGCCCGGATCGTAGCTTCATCATGGCGCACCGGGGGAGTTATGGCCTGTGGGGCAACGCGCCAAAGGCATAATTTTCCGGTCCGTCACAGTTGGTATCAGAGCAAGTTCCGAGATAACTCTAGGGACTGTGCGGAGTGGACTCGTCAACGAGTAATTTTCCTACAAAGGAAAACATAAAGTTGGAGAGTAGGCCAACTTTTGCGCGGAAAGGAGTTTGTAACTGTTACGTCAGTTACTATGCGAATCGAGTTGAGCTTGTTTAAGTACTATGAGTTTGCCTGGCCTAAGTGGCACCCCACTTACGAGTGGATATCTAGAAGACCGTCTGGGACTGTGGGTAGACAATGGAACTGATCATCCCCATACGTTGGCAACTGGCCAATGGTGTGCGTTGTCAGGCCCGGCTAGCATCCCACTTACGAGTGGCAACCTGGATGACCATCAGGGACGGTGGGCAACTGGATCCTGTTCCACACAGTACTAGATGTTGTTGACGTCAACCTTGTGAACATTAGGGACTCCTGAGTGTGTAGTATGGGATGCACATTTAGGATACCTTGTTGAGATATCCTTTTGGCAACTGGCCAATTGAGATTCTTGGTGACGTTGTGGACTCTTTTTGGATTCCTGAGCAGGCGGTATGGGACGTTTGCTCAGGAAGTCTAAATTGTTGTTCATGACAACTTGAAGAAACCCGTGATTTCTGAGCATCTGGTATGGGACTTTTGCTCAGGAAATCCAAACCGAAGAGTTTGCCCACAATAGTTTTGTTTTGAATTTCGGGGGCGAAATTCTTTAAAGGGGTGAATATTGTAACACCCTGTGTTTTTTTTAGTATGGCGCATGCTAAAAGATGCGCCATGGCCCGAGATGAAGCTTCATCCAAAGCTTCCGTTGCTTGGTAAAGGTGGATTGTCTTAAGGCCAATATCGCGCTAAAATGGTGCATTATGTTTTGCATTTGGCTAAGGGCCAAATCTCGCATCAAATGATGCATTAGGCCAGAGAGGGCTGGCCAAGTGAACATTGCACAATCATTGTGCAATACGGCAGAAGTGAGTGTCGCGCGATCATTGTGCGCGATCATTGTGCGCAATCATTATACGCAATCATTGCACATGAACAGTAAAAGTGGGAGTTTATGAATGATTTTTGCTCCCCTAATCAAAGTTGTAAAAATGTCAAATAAACATATATAGGGAGGGGTAGTTTGTTGAAGGTGCCTATGCGGACTATGTACCAAGTAAGCTTCATAGCTTAGCCGGAAGAGTATAAATGATGCCTAAGGCTCATTTATAGTTGCGTAGCCTTTCGAAGAGGGAATTTGGTGCTTAGGCATCACTATGCCATGTCACGGACCCGATGATGCATAATCATTGTGCATCTTGGCGGAATGGCCTATACGGACCAGGCCATAACCATTATTGCTAGGCCCTAAGCCAATGATTGCGTGTAATGATTACGCGTAATGATTGCGTACAATGATTGCGCACATTGACTACGCACAATGATCGCGCACAATGATCGCGCGACACTCGCTTCTGCAGTATTGCACAATGATTGTGCAATGTTCACTTGGCCAGCCCTCTCTGGCCTAATGCATCATTTGATGCGAGATTTGACCCTTAGCCAAATGCAAAACATAATGCACCATTTTGGCGCGATATTGGCCTTAAGCCAATCCACCTTTACCAAGCAACGGGAGCTTCGGATGAAGCTTCATCTCGGGCCATGGCGCATCTTTTAGCATGCGCCATACTAAAAAAACACACTGGATGTTACAGGTAGGCTCAGGTTACCTCAGCAAAATATACCTACAGGTACGAGGCTGAGGCTTGTGGAATTTCAGCTGGTAACTCCCATAAGGCCTAAGGCACGGGTTCAGCGTACTTTTCCACAGGTTTCCTAAATTTGATAATTCTAACGATGCAATTGGTGTTGCAACGATGTGTTTTTTTTAATATATAAAGGAAATAAAATAAATACAATAAAATATTTACAAATAATAAAAAAAGTAACCTAATCTATTTATGTACAAAACATTAAAATATCTAAAGAATCATAATATTTCCTAAAATAAATATTTACAAAAGGAAACAAAATGAAAAATAAGCTAAAATCTTTGGTACTTACCTGTTTGGGCGCAAATTTTATTCTCACTTTAAATCTCAAATATCCTGCACACCAAAAATAAACTATACCCAAAGAGTAAAATCTAATAAAAAAAACTAACAAAATATTTACAAAACAAAATCTAAAACCTAACCTAAAGGCAAGTCCCCGGCAGCGGCGCCAAAAACTGATGCAGTTTTAACAGTGATAAGTAAAGGGATTTGTTGCTCGGACTATTTTTAAAGGTTTGGTTCAAAAAGAATAAAAGAAAAACTAATAAACTTTGATTTTTGGTTTATCAAGAAGAGATGAATCTAGGGTTTTGGATTCCACTACTTCCAATATTTGTAAACTCAATAACAATTTCTTTGACAAAATACTCCTAGTTTACTCAAAACAAATTTCGAACTCAATCTCATGCTTTGTAAGATATAACGTTACAAGCTCTGTTTTTTTATGACTCTCATCACTATTCTAAGGCCTAATTTTCCTTCGCTTATAAAAGATCGGTAGCTAAACTACCCAAAACAATTTTTACGAAGCATATAAAGAAGAGAAAAATCTTAGACAAATTAAAAGCACAATATTGGTGTAATAAGTCAAAGAAAATAATTACTAAAATTCACTCATCGAAAATAGCTTCTTCCCAAACCCTAGAAAATAAACTTAGCTACTCATGAATCGAGAAGTGGAGAAAAATTGATTAATCATTGTATTCAAAAAGATATAAATATGCTTACAATAACTCTGCAGTCGCTAAAGATCTTTAGCTACCAAAACCTAGCAATGTAGCTTCTACAGAACACAACGACAGATAGTTGCTAGAAGTATTTCGCAACTGATTTATATGGATGTTGTGGTTGTAGAACGACAGCTCCTGCGACTGTCTCTGACTGGTTTTTGTTCTTCGTGTTCTTCAAGTTGCAGCAGCAGCAGAATTTCAACAACTCTCAATTCTCTTGATTATAAGCCTCCGTTCTCTCCCAGGCTATCCGTATCCCCTAGTCCTAATCCCCAGCAACCTTTTTATACACCACAGCTCTCCCGAATCTTCAAAATCTTCTTGTAATTACTCTTTTTCCTTTTTCTGCAAGTCACGGGGAATAATCCCCTTTTTAATTTCTTCATGAGTCTGTTTGAAGAAGACATATCCCAGCACGTTTCTAAATGACTCAGAAGCTTTTAAACATGCTCAGCCACACGCAAAACTTCCAAGAATAGCTAAAAATTCCGATAATACTTCTCGCGTGAATATTCTTTCCCTGTTTTGTTCAAATCCACGTTCTAACCAAATCCAATCGATTCCAACACACGTACCATCCCTGTTAAGTCGTAACAGGATAATCCCAATCCATTTCATCAATTTAATCTCCTTTGAAAACTTCCAAATCCAAAACAGAACTTCCCGGAGAAGAATAAACCCGAGAATACCATTTTCTTCAAACCCATGATTCCAGCCAATTTTAACTGAAACAAAACCCATTACCATCCATGTTAGTCAAAAAGGAGTAAACCCATTGGATTTCAACGATTTAGTCTCCTCCAAACAGCTCCAAAATTGAAACCCTAAATTTGTTCCTTTGAAACCAATTTTCCCGCCAAAATACATATTCAAAAGGACACCCCTTAACCAAATCCGGGGGGTGCCTTTAGCAATTGAGGTGCCCCTTATCCATTTCTGGGGTGTCTTTAGTAATTTTCTCTAATTCGAATTCTTCCACCAACAACAGCCGTCTCTTACCTCTTAGATCCACTTCTTCTCCTCAATTTCTCTACATCACTAAAACTGCCATGCTTTTCAGACATAACTTGCATCACTAAAGCCGACATGCTTTTCAGATAGAGATGAAGAAATAAAAGCAAATAATTAGAAATAATTCGTCTCCAACAGCAGTTGCATATGAAATGACACTTTAGCTCTTTTAAGCGATGTTTCTTCTTCTTTTGCTCCAAAGTACCAAGGACTCAAAATTAAACATAAGATACATAATTTACTAAAAAACTTAGCAAAGAAAGCATAAACAATAGATAAATATCAAGGTGTTTTAGACACCTATTAGGAACAAAATAACCATTCATCGTCTTTACGTGGTGTTCATGTCGTAATCGATTCATATGTCATTTTGTGAACACTTGTCTTAGCACAAGATCTCTAGGTATTTGCGCTCAAAGTATCTGCAATTTATGTTTTACTTCTGATTCTTCATCTAACAATATCTGAGTTAATGTTTCTTCCTCTTGCTTCAACGCAACGGAAGAACTATTGATATTCGTATTAATCTTCATGATCATTTTTATTTTAACATATTTTTAAATTGATTAAATGGGAAACGAGATAATTATATTTCGTAAGTGGGGAAAAAATTGTGAAAAATTGACTATATATAATAATTACATAAAATTGGTCAATTAACCCAATAACGACAATTCCTGGGTGAAAAAGATATGTAAAATTTGATACTGTTTAAATGGACAAAAATGTAAAAATAGCCAGGATGTAAACAGTTTCATCCTACCCATTTTCAAATATTTTTTCTTATTTTTAATTTACATCAGGATGCATCCAGTTTCATCCTCGCTATTTTTTAAGTTTAAACCAGGATGAATCCAGTTTCATCCTTGCTATTTTTTTAGTGTCCATTTCACCCATACTAATTTTTACTCGTTCATTAAAACTATGTTTTAAAAATATTTTGACAAATGACCCATTTTCCGATAATAATAAAGAAGGAGAGACGTCGAGAGGTTTAGATCGAAAATAGCTGTGAAGGAACGACTATATTCTATTAGCATTAGAGGCCAAAAGAGAACCAAATAGTCGAACTATTATTGTTGGCGGCTACTGCACCAAAGGGCCAACTCTTGACAGCTCGACCATATCTAATGATGGGATTCCTGTTTGGTTATATATCTGCATGGCTCATCATATTAGGTTTCCCAAGTCTTTAAAATACTTTTTTTCTATCTTGTTGTTGGCGTGAAAAATATCACCGCCCGGAAAAATATCCATCCTCACTGTCTCCTGCCCAGGTGGATTTTGTGGGTAACCTACCCAGTATTCTGTAACCCGTTATAAATTTTGTGGGCGGTGGAGCCTACTATCTCTTAGAGCTTCATGAGAAACTGAAGTGGATTTTTTCGGTCCACCTAAAACTCATGGTTGTTAATGGAGGTACCGGTTTTAGAAAGGGTATCAAAATCTAAATAAGATAAATTAAAAAAAAATTAGTCTTATATGGATCTTGGTACCCTCTCCAATAATCTGGCACCCCAATAGCAATGTTGCTAGAACTCCATTATAGAATCTCAAATTCAAGTTCTTAACAATGTTGCTAAGAACTCCAGTTATAGCAATGTTGCTAGAACTCCCGTTTAGTACTTAGTAATATCCAGTAGAGTTGTAGAAAGGGTAAAATCTCAAATTCAAGTTCTTAACAAGGACATCGAAAAAATTATTTTCTCCCATCCTTTATCTGTATATCACCTCGTAATCTTGTGCAACAAAGTCGTGATTCCGCAAGAAGTCATATCATTAACATGTTAACTAATGGGTTTTGTTTCATTTGTTTTGGCATGGCGTGGCTCTTTTCTCTCCACTTCGATCGAGGTATGGACTGCCATGTTTCTGGTCAATATTCCATCGCTTCTTTTGCTTTTTATTTTATATGCAAAAATAAAATAAAAATGTAGGACCTGAGCAGCGTGACCAGTAGGGTGACTGGCGTCCCATTGCTTCTGCGCACAAGTTTTGATTTGTATCCTCTAGCTAGCCTCACTTGTCCTGGATTTCAGGGTGTTCACGTTGTGATCATCTCCCCCCAATGCCTCCGCAATTTAGTTTCCGTTTCTTTGATTCAAAATTCAAATAAGGATTCTCAGATTGGGGATAGCATAAGCGTGGTTTAAGTACAACAAATATTTTAATTCAAAAGAGCCTTGCTTTGTTCGTTGCAAGAGAAAGAAGAGTGCAATATTGAGCAGTGGGTCCAAAAGTTCTTAAAGTCTCGAGGTTTGATATTGACCACCAAACACCACCTTCATAGTTCATATGGGTACCGCCAAAAGGCAGAAAAATCATGCAGGAAAGGAAAAACTAAGCTAGTAGTTGAAGAACATATTAGCTGTGTTACACATGTACGAAATTAATTTTTGCACACCAAGGTTGTTTTTCTTTAATAATTTTGAACAAGTTTTTCAAATAAAATTTCACAACACGAAAAGGAAATAATATTGGCACAAAAAAATTTCACCTGTTTAGGAACAAAGGGAGCACTCTGAGTCTTACGATTTTGGAGTTCCAAATTGAATAGAACTATTTAGGGAATGAAGAATCACCAAAAAAAATAAACAAGAACAGAAGTTCTACAAAAGGGTAAAGAGGAAGAAAAACACAAAGAACACCCCCAAGATATATAGCATAACAAAGCTACCAAGGTGAATTAGAACGTGAGACACTGGAATTAAGGCTCCACAATGTTGTCACCTGCTGTCATTCTCCACCCACTGATTCTTTCCGCAACCTAACATTGTTGTTACCAAAACTCTCCAAACAGGAGCGTTAGAATCCTTCAAAACTTCACCCTCCCACTGATCTCCTTTTTTTTTTTATGGATCACTGAAAATATGAGCTTGTCTCCATTCATTCTGGTTACCCACCTTCCAAATAATCACTCCCATCATAAGAACAAGACACTAAATTTAGGATGTGCCCACGCAACCTGTCATACAGGACCTTGGTGACCAGTCGAGAGACTGTGAAGCAGAACTACTAACACCAATTATCTTATCAGTAGTATCAGATGAAGATGACGCAGTAGCAAGACGCTTACTATAGTAATCCATAACCACATCGTGAACAGTTTTTTGAAACAGCATTTTCCTTTCTGGTATTGAGACTTCACTGGAAACTTCATACGCAACTCCTGAAACCAAAATTTGAAGAAGAAACTTGAAAAGTAAAACCAAAATTTGTACGCAGTTTGATAAATAAAGAGGATATATTGATCACTATAATGATTTTACTAAGTGAGCTCTCTGAGATTCCCCTTTCAAAGGATATATTGATCACTTATATCCATCTAAGGATAGTTGTCTTCATCAACCCCTCGTATTAATCTTCTCTCATTCTTTCAAAAATCAATATCCACAAACAATTTTCTACTGCATTCAACTTAATTTTCTATTCTTAAATAATAGTAACAGCACAAACACAGCTTCAAGGCTTGAAGCAATAGGAAATCCACAAGGGGCTGCCAAAGAACAATTTAGTATAACAAGGAATATGAACAGTACTTCTGGGTGGCCAGGTGGGGGATAAAATGAACTGGGTTCTACTTCGCATCTGTTGGGGTTTCTTGGAAAAGCTCATCTTTATTATCTCTTTCTTAACATTATCTAACAAGAAAATCCTGAACTCTACAAAACAAATGTAAGCCATCTAACAAATTTCATATTAGGGAAAAAAGTCAAAAACAGAATGAACAAGGATTCATGGTTCAGCAAGGATAAGAAAGAACAACATAAAATTAAACAATAAATTGAGAGGTGAACAATCAACATGGAAAGCAGAAACGCATTAAATTTAGAAAAAGAAACTCTCAAGAGGATCAATTGAAGTCACCATGACATGCTAATTATATTTTTGTCTTTGGGCAACTTAACTAGGACATGTTAATTTACCAATCAGAATAACTAACCTGCAGGATTTAATAGACGGAAGTTAAGGGGAACGCTGATATTCAGATAATAGAACACCGCCGTTTCCAAATATTATTGTTGCACATAAGGAAACGAGATAATGTGCGAGGAGTTTTTTTATTCGCATTACTCAAATAGCAAATAACTTTAAGCCAGAGGGACAGTGGTGCCAAAAATACAATGCTAAACCGGCTCAAATAACGTATATGAAAAAACAATTGAAATCCGAAGGAAAAGAAAGTAGCCCTTAAAGATCAGAACGTTCAAACAGAAATTAAGTTGAAGCATGTTAATGAAGAGCACAGTCCTGTGTAAGGGAATGAGATTCTATACCCAAAACAGATCCCAATTGATACTACTGACTGATACCATGTGGAATTGAGAGATTTGCTACCTACCATTTTAAGTAATCTATATGCCAGGGATGCTTCTTGCAGGAAGGGCCAGATGTGGGCTGTCCTCAGGGTAAAGACCACCTCTGCATGTGGAAGACATGACGGAGCCATTGCTGGAGAGCCCGTAGGCCCATATGTAGTTCAGTGACATGTAGTTCTTACGGCAGCAGCAGGCTGCGGACGTTCCAACTTGGAGACTATTCCAAATTTAACGATTTCCAGTTCGCAGTAGTATGGATGAGCCTTCCTTTCCTGTTAGAGCAGATGCGAATTTGAACCATAGTGTATGACCTTGTTAAGACTGATCATACCACAACCTTCTACACCAATAGCAGGAGTGAATCATAGGATACAAGTATAACACCTAAAGCAGAAATCACATAAGCAAATGGTAGAATTAGACAACTGACACATGGGTAGACCCAACATGTTCAGTGGAACCAGTCTTTCATCATATCTGTACCGCGGTTATTATATTTACAAGTTGCACTAGATTTGCAAATACGCAGTTCGTAAAACATCGAGATGCAATTATTAAAACCAAACAAACAAGTCGAATGCTTTGTAATGTTAAACATAAGTGTGCTCGTAGTATCTAACTTCGACAGCATAGACAGAAGATCACCTACAACAAATACCAGAACTTAGTAGTTACCAAAATAACACGCCTAACAGTCTCGTCATCCAGCTCTTCAGGGAGTGCACCTGTGTTGGGCAGCCTCTATAAAAACAGAAGTATCTTAAGAAGTTCAGTTCAAATAACGGCTGTAGGAACACATGGGATTATGGTAGTACTAGAAGTATAACTGGATAGCAACATGAACACCTGACTTCAAAGAAATATAGACGGACATTAATGAAGGGCATTCAAACCCAAAAACGTTACAATTTAATCTAAACCAGACGACCAACTCAAAGAACTGGAATTTTACGATAAAATATATCGATATAATTGCCCCGAATAAACAGGAGGACTAATGTGGCAATTACTTACAACAGCGATAGGCACACTTAGGTTCACTAGGACTATCTATAAGAAGCCGAATGGAAAGCGATTCTGTTTAGAATTTTCAGTTGCCACATGGCTTCTACAAATGGAAGTATAGGATAATCATCACACTGTCACAGTGGAAGCAGTTTTCCAGCTATAATAACGTAAACCGTACTTATAACACCTCACTTCTTAGGTTGTATATGTGATTCTGCCCAGCACATAAAACAAAGACGGAACATCGACAGTATCATACCCTAAGATCTTCAAATACTACAGAATCAAAAATTTGATGCGCATATCCGTCAACCAATTCTTCAAAGACAATCCGCACATATATCTATGCATTGCCAAAATAATCATTATTCAGAAGAATTATATAAAAAAAAAAAAAAAAAACTACACCAAAACAGACTAGGAGCATCTTTGTACTTACCCAAAACGTAATGTGAACCAACTCAGAGTAACAGTAATTCATAATAGTCCAACGGCCGAAAGATCCTTATCTTTCATTGCAACAAAATAAATATCTAGGAAGAGTACGAATATCTTCTGAAATTACCTTCAGGATATCCAAAGGTGGCAGTAGCAGCAAATGATACACCATTCTGAACCTGCCAACGAAGTAAAATGTATCTTTCAATTTTTATACCCTTTTTTCTCCAAACACCAACCAAAACTTCTTTTACTACAACTGCAACTTACAAAGTTCTTTTCATACATGTTAATCAAAATCAACATCTACTCCTAAAGAATAAAATAAATATAGAAGTGGAAAGACTAAATTGAAAATTTTAAGATATACATATATATGTATATATCTCTTTCGTCATCCCCATCCTCATACTTTCATTGAATTAGATTAAATTTTGTACAACAAGAGAAAGAAAAGAAAAGGTAAAATAAAGAGTACAACAATTGATCAGATCAATTCCAAGAGGTTCAAGTTATAAAGAACCTCATATCATATCAGATCTGACTTCAACAATTACAAAGTGATCAGAATTTTGATATCAATGAAAATAGTTGAAGATTCATAATCAAGCCCTATCTCAAAGGGATGAAGAAGCTCATCATAATGAACACTAATTTATAATTAACCCCATCTATAATCTGATTAACAACAACAACAACAAGCTCACCAACAACCACAAAAGAAAAAAAAGATAAATTTTTTCCTTACTAAAACTCCCTCATCAATTCATGGAGATAATCAAATCAAAGACACAGAGCTAAATCATCATCATCGCTATATATATTTTCAACCAAAGGAGGAGGAAAGTTAAGATCAAACGGTAATGGTCTTTCGTTTCTGATGCTAAAGGCAGATGATGCTGAAGTAGAAGCTATATTTTGATTATCACCATCAATCACAGAAGAAGAAGAATCACAATCACTATGGCACTCTTGATCAGGATCAAGAACAGCTGCTGGTTGTCGATGAGGCCGCCGTCTTCTATGCTGCTGCTGAGATGGTGCATGATGAATCAAGGCTGGAGAAGAAAATCTCGGACCACTAAACGACTCAACAGTACTACTTAAACTACTACTAGTTGGTCTCTGAATGTTATCAACTTGAGTTTGACTGTGATTTTGCCGATGGTATTGCTGATTATTATAAAAATTGGTGCTTTGCTGTTGTTGATGATAAATTGTTTGATGTGGATGAATGGGTGAAGATGGGAAATTGGTTTTAGCTTTAGGACCCCTTAAATTACGAGCAGCAGTGTCGTAAGCTTTAGCAGCATCCTCAGCTGAATCAAAAGTACCTAACCAGACTCTAGTTTTCTTCCATGGATCTCTAATTTCTGCTGCAAATCTTCCCCATGGTCTTTTTCTTACACCTCTGTATCTCATCTCTTTCACTTCTTCTTCTTGATGATTTAATCTTTCATTACTTCTTCCCCCTGCCATCATCGTCACTTCAGCTGCAGATCGTCTACCTCTCCTCATAATTTGACAAGAAACCAACGCAACACAAACCTTTTCTTTAGAGAGATAAGAGAGGAGGGAACCAGAGCCTCGAAATCTGCCCTTAATCCACATCCCCTTCTCCTTAACAAATTAAATCTTCCCTACAATCAAGATTTTTTTTTAATTTTTACTCTTGAAAATTAAATCTTCCCTCGAAATCTGCCCTTAATACCCCTACTCTTGAAAATGACGAGAAAGTAACAGAGGAATTCTGAATTTTTACTTTTCTAAAAAACACAGACGGTCATTTCTACCTCTGCTGTTTAGATTTGGTTAATGGCAAATGCTTGGGTCTCTTTCTTGTGACTCTCCTTCCAATCACTACATTTTGGATTTGTTTTTGTGTTCAGAGATTTATGACCAGACTCATAACCTGACACTTTTTCGGCAATTCCTATGGAACAACAAATTTTAAATCCATTTATTTTGCTTTCCACTATGAACTTAATAAATAAACATGAAAAATGAGTGGTAAAACCAACAAATTTGTTAGTTTGTTAAGTTAAGACCAACATTAGACGCGTGTTTATTTAAGAACCGCGCGGACGAAGTCAACCCGCTGGTGGGTGAAGCAAAGCTGCACGGTTTGAGTAAATCCGCCAGCGGATAATATTAACCCGCCAACGGTTGATTATCAAATGCCAATGGCTACATCTGAACGGCTAGAACAATTCATCATCCAACGGTTAGAACCATTCATCTTCCAACGGTTAGAAATTTTAAACCTTATAAATATTCCTCATTTCAACTCCAAGTTCCCACATTCTACACCTCCATACCTCACTCACTCAAAAATCATATTCAAGAATGCCTCCCAGAGTTCGTGGTCCTCGATTCAATCTAGAAGAGGATTTAACTATTTGTAAAGCTTTTGTTTTTCAAAAAAAAACTATAATATCAATGGAGATGAAGCCGAGTAGAAGATAACGTTTTGGGAGAATTTTTTTAGAAAGTTCGTCGCAGAAACGGGGAACCAGTTTAACCGTGAGGCTACAGGATTGTCGCATCGTTTTACTGTAACTAATTGGGGTATCAGAATTCCTAGGTCTACTAGTGCACAATCACGAAAATAAACTGAATGGTGAAGCTGTAGATGGAGTGGAACCGAGAACACTAGCGGAGTGGGAAGTATCTCACGGCAGACCTTTCGCCTTACAAGATTGTTTCAACATTCTTAGAGAGCTCAACAGATTCAACCCCTTCCGCATCTTAGGAATTCCAGAAGACGGCTATTAAATGAGGATGTTAATTGACGGCTATGTAGTAGTTGCTTTAATCTAATGTATTTTCTTTAATTTGATGTAGTTGGTTTAATTCAATGTAGTATGTTTTTATCATAATAAAGGTTTAAATTAGTTATGATATTGAAGGTGCAAATGCGAAGAAATTTTTATTGATTAGATAAACAAAACACTACATAACACCAAACTAAAACATTTAACAAAATAAAACGATAGTGAATCAATTCTCTGCTACAATTTAATCAGTCCACTCTACTAAGAAACACCTTGGACATTTCCAACAGTGCTTTCTGTATGTTCCTTCTTCTGTAAAAGTGTAGAAATGCGTAAAAGTCCTGCAGCCGGGCTTTGGACATCCCCTAATTCTTTGTGGACAATGTTTGTATTCGTGATCTTCATCTCCATAATGCTAGCAGTGTAATATCTTCTTCTTCAATTTGCTTTAAATTTGAAGTTTTTGCAGAGTGTTGCAAACTTTTCTTCATCTTCTTTAACCTTCAGTGTTGCATATGTGGTTCATCTGGATATTTGGGATCTTGACATTATAAATACCTGAGCTTTTCCTGTTGTGATTCAATCACCATTCTGATGCGTGAACAACCTTCCCAAGAACACTCTGAATATATCCAAGGGTATTACATCATACTGTGGTTATCCATGAAACATAATGGACAAACCTCTTTTGCTTCGACACATAATATTTGCTTTGCTTTACTTTTAGAAAACATGGTGGATGTTGTTGGCTAAAGAAAGATTTTTGTTAGTTTGGTTGAACCAAAGTTAGTGTTGTATTTATTAAAAAATAAATAGCCGTTAGTAATTCAAATGGCCGGTCTAGATAAAGCCGTGCAGTTTTACTTTGACCGCCAACGACTCTATTTTTCTTACCTAATAAATTCAACTCTTCACATCTTTTTTTTTTTTCTTCTAAAACTCATCGTCTCTCAATCTGTAGAAAAATGCCTGCTAGAATTCGTGGTCCTAAGTCTACTGAAGAAGGGGATTTAACTATATGCAAAGCCTATGTTATTCATACGGTAGTCGTTGGTATGCGCGATCAAGACATGTCTTTTTGGGAGAACATCTTTACAATGTTCGTCTCACAAATGGAGAACCCGGGAAACCGAGATGCTCGTCGATTGTATGCTCGTTTTCAATCAATTAAGTTTACAGTCACGCCATTTCTTGTTATGGTAAGAAAAATTGATCGATAAAAAATCATCGGTGTAACTAAAGCTGAAGTGATCCAAACAGCTCTGGATAATTGGGAGGAAACTCACAGCAGACCTTTTTTTTACGAGGCTTGATTCAACATTCTTAAAGATGGTCCATCTTAAGCACATTTGTACTGCACCCAAGTACGCCTTCATGTCTTTACTATAGAAAAAGATGTTACTCTTGTTCGATGTTGGATACATCGTATAACGAGAATTATGAACGGTAACTATTTATGGGAAAGAGTATTGCAAAGGTTTGTAGAGTTGCAAAAAGAATATATAAGAAACAACAAGAGCCTAGAACTAAGATTTTCATTCATCAATAATGATGTCAAATATTATACAGAAGTTTTGTGGATGGTTCACCGTAGTAATTATGGATTGTCTAACGAAGAACTAGTGAGTATCTCAATAACTTTTTCCTCACTGATGAACTGCGTCATAATATATTAACTAACTTGTTGTTTATCTATTTTTTCAGAAAACCATCGCTAAGACCAAGTTTACTAAAGAAAACAGAAGAGAGTTTAAGCATTTTGAATGATATGAACTCTATAGAGATAATGTCGCTGGATTTGATGTAGTTTGATGTTATGAATTCAAGTTATTATATATGCAAGTTTAAATGTGAAAAAGCGGGGGTATAACAACCATACCCAATAATTCGTTCGACAATCTGTATGGACTAAACTCCAATATAATTCCGAGAGCACCAACTTAAAAGTGATACTAAATCAAGAAATATATCAAAGATCTTTATCTCTTTCTCAATGCAATTAGAAAATCGAACAGATAGAAATCCGTGAGCCTAATTGATATGAGAAATAACTTGGACGGTACCAAAGACCAATGCACGAGTGTCAATCAAGTTATATCCAACAAACAAGGTCGGATTTATCAACTGTGATTGAACTACGCCCAACCTATGATATTTCAATTATATAAACAAATATAATGCGGAAAAGAAATAACACAGACACCGGAAATTTTGTTAACAAGGAAACCGCAAATGCAGAAAAACCCCGGGACCTAGTCCATCTTTGAACACCACATTGTACTAAGCCGTTACAGACACTAGCCTACTACAAGCTAACTTCGGACTGGAATGTAGTTGATCCCTAACCAAGTCTCATACCGATTAAGGTAAAGTCGCGTTCCTTATGCCTTTAGAACCACGTCGGATTCTGCGCACTTGATTTCCTTAGCTGATCTCACCCACAACTAAGAGTTGTTACGAACCAAAGTGAAAGACTTATAAACAAATATGTCTCCCACAGATATGTCTATCCTTTATTATTTTTATTCCTTCTTTTGATACAAAGAACAAGGTGAACACGAACCAACTAATAATATGGTATTACACTCCTGAAGAGCATCCTAAAAATACCAGTCACCTCACAATAACGTAACTGATTAACAGAAAAAATTATTGCGAAATCACAAGAGTCTGAGACGAAGAACTGTTGTGATTACTTTTTATATCTTACCTATCGGAGACAAATCTCGAGTAAATCTTAGAGAAGATAAAACTCAATACAATAGAACAAGTAAGATTAGAATACGCAACTATAGAGAAAATAGTTGGATCTGGCTTCACAAATCCCAAATGAAGTCTTCAAGTCATTAACCTAATAATGGTTTTGGAAAAACCTAGGTTAAAGGAGAATCGACTCTAGTTTGCAACTAGGACACTAGAAAGTGTCGGGATTAGGTTTTATAGTTGCTAGAGTTCTCCCTTATATAGCCTTTCAAATCAGGGTTGCTTACAATCAAAGCTAAGATAGCTTAGTAACAAAGCATTCAACATTCACCGTTAGATGAACTTAGCTTGTTACACACAAATGAAATATACTTATATTTAGATATGGGTAACCATACCTAAACGTGTATATTGGGTTGGCTCAATAACAGTTAACCGAAGTTATCCATATGAACACTTTTGTCTCAGTCGTATTCATCTAACACTTCTAGATCAAATATGATGATCAATCAATCATGATAGATAATCAAATGAATCTAATTGTGTTTCAAATAGAGTTGTTCAATTGTTCACTATCTCATAGAAATATTCATGAACAAATTGAAACGCAATCGGATTGATTCGTAATCGTACAAAGTACTTATACAAGAATCAATTCATGAACATTAAGACACGGTTTGCAAAGTTAATTTGCATTCCTTAAATCATAAATGTTTTAGTTCATGAGTATGAAAATCGTACATAACCGATTTTAGGACTTAACCACTGTGTTCGCAAACTGGGTACGCGAACAGCAGCTCCGGACCTTGGCCTAGTCAAGCCGTTCGCAAACCCGGTTCGCGAACAACCGTTCCGGACCCAACTCAGGTAAACCCGTTCGCATAGTAGGTACACAAATAAGAGTTCCGGACCTTCTCAGGTAAATCCGTTTGCATACTAGGTACGCAAACAAGAGTTCCGGACCTGAATCATCACAATACAGTTCGCATACTGTATATGCATACCGTGTTGTATCCAGACATGGGTAATCATTCTAAACTCTCATTTCAATCATGGAAACATCCTTAGAAGAAGACAATGGTAATCTCACACATGCCATTAGCTTCAAGTAATTTTCAAGTGATTGAATGATCAATACGAAACTTCCCAAGCTAACATCAAATGACTGTCTCACACAAATCATATAAGATGTTCAAGGTAATTTTCACATGATCATCTTTTGACTTGATATTTAGTTTCCAAAAAATAAATTGTCTACAACTAAACTCATCAAGAATATGATGAACATAGCTAAAGCAAAAAGCTTCCAACACGTATTTTGAGAAATAGATAAGTGAGATAAACTCGGCTCGAAATATCAAATGTGTATAATGTAAAAGTCTATATAGCTATATGACTTAGTCTCATTAGAAGATAAAATAGAATATACTTCTGAGTGATAGATAAGTTAAGGCTCCACATACTTTTTGTTGATAAAGTTCCTCCAATCTCTTCAGTAGATCTTCTTCTTCAATTGGTGAACGCCGCGAAATCTAAAGCTCAACTACACATTTTATCCTAATCCGAAACATAGCTATAAGTAGACTAGAAATCAAGTATATAGTTTTGATCAACTAAACTTGACAAACAAGCTTAAGATAGCAACGCTTGCGAGTTCGACCGAGCACTCTAACAATCTCCCTCTTTGTAAATTTTAGTGAAAAAACTATCAATACATATGGATTACAAAATAAATAAACTTTGTAGCTTCTCATCCATCATGGTTGATTTCCTTGACTCATCAACTTTCCTTGAATTCTTCGCTACTCCAAGTACTCCAGCGATTCTGAACGTGTCCAACTCAGCATCATTGTTGTTGAAGATCCATAGTCATAACAATAAGAAAACATATGTTTTCAATCATTGTTATATAGTGTCATAGTATTATTATACAGAATCAAAGTCCAATTGCATCACAACTTTGAAATAATACTATGGTGATATGTATCACTCCCCCTTAGTCAATACTTCTATCTTACAATCAAAACCACTCCCCCTTAATAATGATCCGTAAACCATATGTATGTAGTGTAAACTACTAAATAATTCTCCCCCTTTTTGTCAATATAAATTGGCAAAGGTACGAAAACTACGGGATCATAATGAGATTCTCAAAGAGATAATTCATGACTAAAAGAGAACATATCAACTTTGTTTCGATGATTTCACATAGTTGAAACTTAGTGTATTCATCAAGGAGTTTATAAAGATACAAGATAACTCATACAATATGTTAGAGCACTGCTCGGTTGAACTTGACAGCAAGCATTGCTATCTCAAGCTTGTTGTCAAGTTTAGGTGCCAAAACTATAAGTCTTGATTTCTAGTCTACTTATAGCTAAGTCTCGGATTAGGATAGTAAGTGTAGTTGAGCATTAGAATTCACGGCGTTCATTGATTGAAGACGAAGAACTACTAAGGGGAGCTTATGGAACCTCATCAACAAAAGGTATGTGGAGACTTGAACTCATCTATCACTCAAAAGTCTATCTACTCTATCTCCTATTTGAGACAAAAGTCGTATAGCTATATAGACTTCGATTATACACATTTGATATTTCGAGCTGAGTTTAACTCGCTTACAAATTTTTCGAAATATGTGTTGGTAAGCTTTCGCTCTAACCAAGTTCATCTTATATTCTTGATGAAAGTCAAAAGATGATCATGTGAAAATCGCCTTGTAACATCTTACATGATTTGTGTGAGACAGTCATTTGATGTAGACTCGGAATATTTCGTATTATCATTCGATCACTTGAAAATTTCTTTGAAGCTAGTGTGAGACAGCTATTGTCGTCTTCCGAGAATGTTTCAATGATTGAAATGAGAGTTTAGAACAAATAACCATGATTGGATACAGCATAGTATGCGTACTTGCATATGTGTTGTCCAAGTACGGGAACCATAGTATGCATACCTGTATGCGTACTGGTTGGTTATGGAAGTCCGGGAACTTAGTGTGCATACCGGTATGCGTACTGTCGTGAGTTTCAAGTTCTAGAAATTCAACTGAGGTATGCGTACCCGTTTGCATACTTTAGTAGGTTATGTTCTAAAATCGGTTTGTTCATGAACTAATACATTATTTGTATAATAAGGAATGCATTCTTTTGCAAACCGTGGCTATAATGTTCATGAATTGATTTGAATGAATCAAAATCGATTTAGCTTCAATTGTGTCTTGTATACTTCTATGAGAATATAAATAATTGAACAACTCTACAACTAGTTTCATTTGAGTCATTTGAACTAGTTATGGTTAAGATGAATATGGTTGATATGAAAGTGTTCATATGGCTAACTTCGGTTAACTATTGTTGAGCCAACAAGGTGTACACATTTCACTTTTCATTTGTGTGTAACAAGCTAAGTTTGATCTAACGGTTGAAAGATACTAGCTTGAGTCTAATCAGGTTTTCATCTAACGGTGAATATTGAATACTTTGTTACCAAGGTAACATTGATTGCAAATGATTTGAAGACTATATAAAGGAGAACTCTAGCAACTGGGAAACCTAATCCCCACACCTCCTGTGTGATACTAGTTGCGACTAGAGTCGATTCTCCTTTAACCTTAGGTTTTTCACGAAACCCTGTAGGTTAACGACTTGAAGACTTCATTAGGATTGTGAAGCCAGACCCAACTATTTTCTTTGTAGTTGCGTGTTCTGATCTTGCTGTTTTCTATAGTATTGAGTACTATCTTCTCTTATATTCAATCTGGCTCGCAAATTCCTATTTGTTTGATTGCAGATTGAATTGATAAATAGAGATATAACTCTTGGATATACTTTTCTTAAGATTGAGTCTGACTGTCTAGTTGATTCTCTTAAAAGTATATTGGAGTTAATCCATACAGATTGCTAAGCGAAATATTTGGTGTAGTTGTTAGACCCCCGTTTTTTCTATTGGTATCAGAGCAGACAAACTCGTTTAAGACCTCATAATTCTGTGTTTGTAGCGATCCGACTCTATGGATAAGGGTTTTATCTCTATAAACGTACCGCTAGTCTTCGATGGCTCGATTTACTTATGGTGGAAAATTGTTATGCTTGCCTTTCTTCAAGCGCGTGATTTTCAATCATGGGTTAATGTTGTTAATGGCTATGATCCTCCAATGGTTACAGTAGACGGTGTTTCGATTGCAAAGGAACTTGGTAGATATGAACCTAACGAGATTCTCGCTGCAAAGCAAAATTCTAACGGTTTTGTTAGAGCACTACTCGGTCGAACTCGCAAGCATTGCTATCTCAAGCTTGTTGTCAAATTTAGTTGCCAAAACAATAAGTCTTGAATTCAAGTCTACTTATAGCTAAGTCTCGGACTAGGATAGAAAGTATAGTTGAGCTCTAGACTCCACGACGTTCATCATACAAATACGAAGAACTACTCAAGGAACTGGTGGAACTTCATCGACTAAAAGGTATATGGAGACTTGAACTTATCTATCACTCAAAAAGTCTATCTACTCTATCTCCTATCTTGAGACAAAAGTCGTATTGCTATATAGACTTCGATTATACACATTTGCTATTTCGAGCCGAGTTTATCTCGCTTATCTTTTTCTCGAAATATGTGTTGGTAAGCTTTCACTTTGTCCAAGTTCATCTTTACAAGTGACGAAAGTCATGTTGATTATTTCAATATCTTGAAAATTGCTTTGATGAAAAATAGTGTGTGAATAACCTCTATTTAACATCCTCTAAGAATGTTTCAATGATTGAAATAAGAGTTTAGAACATGTAAACATCCTTGGATATAAGAATATAATGTGTTCGCGCATTAGTGTATAAGTCCAAAACCGGGAACCAAATGTATGCATACTTGTGTGTGTACTAAATGGTTGATGGAGACTGGGTAAGTATGCGTACCCATACGCATACTGGCGTAAGTTCACGTCCGTTAATTTCTGCTGAGTTTGGAAATCAAAACCAACTCAATCATGTTACCTAAGTATGCGTACCCGTACGCATACTGGCCGAAAGTTCACGTCCGTGAATTTCTGCTGAGTTTGGAAACTAAAACAAACTCAAATCCGGTTACTTAAGTACACATACCCGTACGCATACTTAAGTGTGTTACTTTCTAAAATTGGTTTATTCGTGAACTTAAATATATATAAACTAACGAATGCATATTTTCAAACCGTGGCTATAAAGTTCATGAATCGATTCGAGTGAATCAAAACCGATTTTGCTTCGATTGTGTCTTGTATACTTCTATGAGATCTAAGCAATTGAACAACTCTCTAACTAGTTCTTTTGAGTTATTTGAACTAGTTATGGTGAAGATGAATAAGGTTGATATGAAATTGCTCATATGGCTAACCATTTGGTTAACTACTGTTGAACCAACTAGGTGTACACGTTTAGGTACGGTTACTCAAACCTAAATGACGTATATTTCATTTGTGTATAACAAGCTAAGTTCGATCTAACGGTTGAAAGATATTAGCTTGAATCTAATCAGGTTTTCATCTAACGGTGAATATTGAATGCTTTGTTACCAAGGTAACTTAGATCGCAAACCCTGATTGGAAGATTATATAAAGGAGAACTCTAGCAACTGGGAAAATTAATCCCCACACATCATGTGTGATACTAGTTGTATAAGCTAGAGTCGATTCTCCTTTAACCTTAGGTTTCTACCGAGACCCTGTAGGTTAACGACTTGAAGACTTCATCGGGATTGTGAAGCCAGACCCAACTATTTTCTTTGTAGTTGCATGATCTGATCTTGCTGTTTCTATCGTGATTAAGTGCAATCGTAAGATTTGTTTGAGATTAATTTATCCGATAGGCAAGATTGAAAAGTAATCACAAACATCTCCATCTCATCGTTTGTGATTCCACAATATCTTGTTTCGCTAGTCGATTAAGATTATTGTGAGGTGATTGATAATTCTAGGCTGTTCTTCGGGAATATAAGTCTGGGTTATCGATTTGTTCCTGTTCACCTTTATTTATCAAAAGACGGAACAAAAACTTGTAGGTATTTCTGTGGGAGACAGATTTATCTATTCTTGTAGACTTTTCTGTGTGATACAGATTTGTTTATTAAAGTCTTTGACTTTGGGTCATAGCAACTCTTAGTTGTGGGTGAGATCAGCTAAGGGAATCAAGTGCGTAGTATCCTGCTGGGATCAGAGACGTAAGGAGCGCAACTGTACCTTGAATCAGTGTGAGATTGATTGGGGTTCAACTACAGTCCAGACCGAAGTTAGTTTGTAGTAGGCTAGTGTCTGTAGCGGCTTAATACAATGTGTGTTTAATCTGGACTAGGTCCCGGGGTTTTTCTGCATTTGCGGTTTCCTCGTTAACAAAACTTCTGGTGTCTGTATTATTTCTTTTCCACATTATATTTTGTTATATAATTGAAATATCACAGGTTGTGCGTTAAATCGATCAATTGGTAAATCCAACCTTTGGTTGTTGATTGAAATTGATTGATACTTGAACATTGGTCTTTGGTACTGTTCAAGTTAATTTCTCTTGTATTCAATTAGACTCGCAGATTTCTATTTGCTTGAGTAAGTATTGAATCGAGAAATTGAGATATAACTCCTTTATATACTTTTTATTAAGATTGAGTCTGACTGTCTAGTTGATTCTCTTAAAAGTATATTGGAGTTAGTCCATATAGAATGCTAAGCGAATTATTGGGTGAGGTTGTTGTACCCCCATTTTTTCAATTGGTATCAGAGCAGGCAAACACGTTAAAGACCTTATAAGTCTGTGTTTGTAAGCGATCTGACTCTATGGACAGTAAATTCTCTATAAACGCTTCACCAGGAATAAAATATGATCGTAGAGAAAATTCTGAAAAACTAGTTATTCTCCAGAAAAAGTTGGATGAACAAATCCGGATCAACTCTGATCTAGTTGCGGAAATTGTACTGTATAAGGATTTAAAATCTGTCAAAATTCCTTCAATGGATTTGAATAACTTTGTTTATTCTTCTTCTCGGAAGAATGGTCACAAGTCAGATGATAAGCAAGGTCTAGGCTTTGTGAAACCTGATAGGACTCAGAACTACTCAAACGAGATTAAAGATGTTGGTCAATGTATGTTCTGTGACTCTTACAATCACTTTCAACATACGTGTATGTCCTTCCGGAAAAGCCTAAAAGTTGCAAGTAATCTTCATAAGAAGCTGAACAACTGTTTGCTTCTCTAAAAGGATGTACAAAACTAACAAGAAATCCTAAACAGGATAGTAGTGTTAGTATGGGAGCTTTTGCTTTAAAATCAACATCGCCCTTTCAATGGTTTCTTGATAGTGGAAGTAGCCGACATATGACAGGTGATCTCACATGGTTTGTTTCTTCAAACAACTATGAAGGAGGTCCCGTGACATTTTGAGATGGGAGTTGCTGTTACATAAGCAAGAAGGGGACGATCAAACTTCCCGCCGTACCTGAAATCCATGATGTAGTATACGTAAAAGGTATGACTGCAAACCTTCTTTCTATTAGTCAAATCTGTGGCAAAGGCCATAGAGTTGTCTTCAATGCGAATGGATGTGACATTGTAGACAAAACTGAGAAAGTAATTTTTCAGGGAACTCGTGGTAAAAACAACTGTTATCTTCTGGATACTCAGTTCAGTAACTGTTGTAATTTGACTAATGTGGAATCTACACATCTTTGGCATGAGCATTTTGGTCACATCAATTATCGTCTACTAACTAAGATCATTAACAAAGAACTTGTTAGAGGCGTTCCCAAAATCAATGCAAAGATTGATGGTGTATGTGGTGCCTGTCAAAATGGTAAACAAACGAAAGTTCACCATAAACCTGTTAGAGCATAGATCGGTTGAACCCACCAAGTGTTGGTATGTCAAGTTTGGTTGTCATATTTTAGTGAATCAAAACTCATTTAAATAGTCGCTTGATTATTTACTAGAATCAACTTCGTATAGGTTAGCTAGAAAGTTACAAGGATATGAGACTTACAAGTATTACGTGAAGACTTGAAGAATGTTAAGAAGTAAAGAACTACAACGACGACATCATCCCTCCACTTGAGGTTAGTAATATTTGACTTGAATTGTTTCATTCCAAACGTATCTTTCAAGTCGTGCATATTGAAAACATAATTGCGAAGTTGTGAATGATTATACTCTAGTTAGACATAGTATTAAGGAATTACAATACGAAATATAAGACATCGACATAATCGTATGAATGCTATTATGATTATGTATGGGTATGGGTGAAGATTTCTTCATAGGAAACAATGTTTTTACATTCGTTTAAAGGAAGTACAATTCATAAACTTGTGTTATGAATCGAAAGGGAAGTCGCCAGGCTTATTGGTAGTGTTATTCATTGCAAATCTTTGGATTAC